>CM067079.1:24079157-24646657 GCA_033980235.1 Diadema setosum | reverse complement strand
TATATACAGATGGATAGATAGATAGGTCGATGGATAGATAAATATATGTACAGATTACAGTAGATGTACAGATATATAGATGGATGGATAGCCAGATAGATATACAGATAGATTAATAGGTATGTATGTATAGATGGATAGATAGATCAAGATAAACAGGTAAGATAGATAGCTATATTGATAATTGCTCATAATTTCTCAAATAATAATTCTTCCCTTCCAAGTCTACACCATTTCCATGTTCTCTATCAACATTCTGTTATGCACCATTTTTTTTGGTTTAAATCAACAATATGTGTGTCACTCTGCTGCAAACCTCCAATACCCACACTGATTTTAACCTCTTTTGTTTCAAATTAACCTGCCTTGCAAGTGTGCTTACAATTATACAATGTGTGAATGTGTTTGTGTGTGTATGTGTGTGTCTATCCGTCTCTCTACAATCCCATCTATCGTTTATATACTAGTAGCAGTCCCACACTCTTTCTCAACTAACATTGCGCCATTCCTTGGTATACAATGTTTTCTTCATTTTTCCTTTCTTCTTTTAAAGGGAATTCCAAGTCAGCTGAAATTTGAATAAGAAAGGGTAGAGTTTAATACGTGTATTAAGGCACAACAGTGAAAATGCTATCAAATATCAGATGAAAATTGAGGAAGTTGTGAAATTGTGAAGTTTCACTAATTTTCACCAAACAATTCTTCAATAGTCAATATAAATATGCAAATCAGTGAGTTGGTAATGTTATTGCCTCACAGCTTGCCATATAATTTGTACCAAAGTTTTTTTTTTTTTCAAATACAATTGTGCCCCAGTCTCAAATCCTAATTCATCTGACTGATCATTATTTTTGACTTATTTAGCCATGGATAAAATCATGTTTTATGCTTTGGTTGCAGAAAAATTGAATTTTTGTCAGTTTATTTGCAAAATTGTGAGGTTATGACATCATCAGCTCATCAAAACTGTTCAAAAACTGTTTTGCAAAAATTAGGTAACTTCAAAATTGTATAACTTTCCCAAGGTTTATCGAATTTCTATCAAATTTTTGCTGTTGTGCTTAGAGAATTTTACTGTTTCTTTTCAGAAAAGTCAAGTTTTAAGGGACTGTACAGTACTGGTTGAGGTGGGGATTCATGTTTTGAACATTCCTAAGTGAGATAATGAAAAGCCTCTTATGAAATATGAAAGAGCATGTAATTTTAAGAAGGATTCAACATTTATTTGATGAAAATTGGTTTTCAAATGGCTGAGATATCCAAAAAAGTGCTAATAATAAAAGGCGAATTTATTAGGGTCTTTTGTTTCACCTTGTTTCTGGATATCTCACCCATTTCAAAACCGATTTTCATCAAATAAACTTTTGATACCCCTTAGAACTGCATGCTCTTTGACATCTCATAGAGTGGTTTCTGAATATCTTGCAAAACGTTAAAAGCTAAATCCTCACCTCGACCAGAACTGTACACACCCTTTAACTGGTCTGGAATTATCCTTCAACTATTTTGTCCTCGAAATGACGTCATTCTTTTTTCCCTCTCCATTGCTTTCCTCTCTCTCTTTCTCTGTCTTTCTAAATCAAGACATTTGGTATCTGCTCAAGTATTTTCTGTACAAAAACGACAACAACAATGAAGAACGAGACGTCGAAACACTTGTAATTCTGTTTCCAATTTCCATAATCGATCCTGCGTTAGATCACAGGCATTTTTACTATCCACATACAAAATTAAAACATCAGCCACTTCCAGGAAAGCCAAAAATGATAGAATATGCCCAACACCAATACATTATTATAGCTTTACCCCATAAAAAAAAAAGGAAAGAAATTTCAGAAAAAAAAATCATCAGAAAAAAAGCACCATCATAATGTAATGTCACATGCTTTAATTCCTTTCACACTCGTCTCGGCTCGCATTTTATATATTTACAGTCGTCATTTCAAGATGCCAACGCGAGCTATTCACACAGTCAAATTTGGAGATACATTTCATACATTGGTGCCACAGTTTTAGCAATATTCGGCCGCATTACGGGTTACACTGGCCGGGGAAAAAAAAGGCCAGACAAAACTCAAAGCAAACAGATACGGTGCATTCATACCGACCTCCCTCATTGTACATGATTGCAAGAGATGATCGGAGAAATGGCTGAAAAAAAAAAAAATCACTCCATTCGCAGCAGAGCAATCCTACAAGACTTTCATTCATATCTTTGTGTCTCAAACAAACAAACAAACAAACAAACAAACAAACAAACATGGTCCATTTACTCTGAGATTTCTTTACACATCACAACCTTCTTCCTTCTACATGTACAGGGGAAACCTGGTTAAAACGAGGACCTGAAAACCATGACAATTACCTTGTTACATCAGATTTCTCACTATATCAGGTTACTAAAAACAAAGAAATATACATTTGGACCTGCTAAATCACCTTGTCTACATCTGACCTCTTCATAACAAGGTTCCACTCCCGTATTTGAATAGCTGGTTAACATCATCAGTAATGGGTCAAGCACAGTACTGGTACGCACTCCCAGGCTGTGGTCAGTCATCCTCGGACCAGGAAACTGACCACAACCACGGGACGTTTGCTATTCTCACATCATAAGCTGCTGAAGCCCTCGCTTGGCAAAAACAGTGGGAAAAAAAGAGAGGAGTCCTCAAAGTCAAACCATTACACCACTACAAAGCTATGTCCTCTCTTCCAAACTACATTACTTTACAGTCTGAATATGAAATTTCTTGAAAAATTATCCCTCAAGGGAGTTGGCAAATCATACTAAGAGAGCATATTTATTCCAAACATACACCACATTATACTTGAGCCAAAATCTTGTAGCTGAGAATGAAAAAGAAGAAGGAGGCAATAAGGGGACTACACATACCAACATCTTTAAATATTCCATGTCAATCAAAATCTGAGGTGCATAAATATTCACAGACCTACACAGAACAAATCGAAACAAAGAAATCAATAGAGTGGAAGAACTTTTTGTGATTTTTTTTCTTTTTTTTTCAACAGAAATTGATCGGTCATCTCAGATTGTATCATCCACTGGGAAAAGAAAGAAAAAAAAAATGTTGGAGCAAACGTCGGAAATCAACGCCGATTAAATATGACAGTACATATTACCCCTTACTGAAATAGTGCAGATGCAACCATGTTGGGACCATCAAAGGGCTTAGACACATTCATGTGTACGAGTACACAGCAGCTTATAGGCCTACAATAGCACCCTCTGGTGTTTCTCAATGGAAAAATGGTGAACACTTGGATCTGGCATTGCAACTTAAGAATATAACCTAACTTAAGAATATAACCTCAAAACCATTCTAATTCCCTTTCCGAACTCGAGCGCACTATTGGAGTCATAGTCCAATGCTGCATGTGTAAATTTTGAGCAGAGTTTGAAACTCAGGCTGGGACATAATAATGGTCTCTCCTTTCCCCATTATCAATATTCAATAAAGCAAAATGGCCAGCACTCTGTCTACAGGTTTAAATGAACTTTAGAATAAAAAGAACAAAAACTCAAACAAAAAATAAACATCGTGTTGTTTCAAGGTTTGCCATGGTATGGAATATGATTTGCAACCACAATCTACAAATACAACAATGCTTATGTTATGGCCCTGTCAAAACTGCTACAATATTTAGAAGAACAAACTGATAGAATTTAGTCAAAACAGTGTATACGTAATTTTGTAACATCTATTTTTCCCACTTCATTCAAATCCATTAATCTGCTGATTCTGTTGTGTTAGATTTTTGGAGTGTCAACATCAAATTCATTGATCATTTCCTCAGTTATCACAAATTTGATGAAAAAGCAGACTTCAGGCTTGATTTGTCAAAACCAACCTCAAGAGCTAATCATTTGTATCACCAAATCATGGTGAATTTGAATGAAATTCAATGAGTTATTCTACAAAGCAGGAGTTTTTAAATGTCACAAACTTTTAGGCATGTACTATGACCTGTGCCCTTTGAACCCAACTTTCACATCAGTCCATCTTAACCTGGCTATACATCATGTACACATGAGCAAACTATGAGTAACCCAATGAAAATCCTGAATTGTATTTAATTCAAAGATTACCCAACGTCTTCACAAAGTTGTTCTGCCAAGGAGAAATCTCAAACTAATGGACGGACATCCCAAACATACAACATCTACTGCACCAGTGCTCACACCTGTATTAAAATGAATGTCAATTAAATTCATATGCACATGTGGTTATGACCAGGGGTTTATACACACAATATAAAGTTAGGACTCACCATGACAATACACATACACCTTAACATATCCAGTTAAACACTACTGAATTTCATATCGCACAAAATACTTCAAATGATCCTCCATTTTTTTTTGGTAGTTCATTTTCTATGCAGAGAGTACACAGTGTTTCTTCATCTTCGGATCACATTTATAAATTTTGCAAATAGAAATAAAAATCATACTTCTGGAATGACAACACTTTCATCATTGTTTCAAATCATATGACACATCCTACAATTTTAGCAAAACACAAACAATTGAAATCAGAGATATAACTCACGACATAACATCTTACTTTGTAGAATGCACAAATGTGCAGATGTGCACAAAAAGCTACATACAGCTGTGAGTCTGTCAAGATACAAATGCAGGAATCTGACAGTGTTCTACAACAAACTATCGACCTGGGTATTTTGTGGAAGAAATGGGCAATATGGTATAATGAAAAACATGACCGTAACAGGAAAATCATTCCGAGAACAAAGACATATCTGCCAAGCAGCTCATTTCCGCCCATACACGCATGTTGAAAATCGCCCAATTTCCCAATGATAAAAAAGTCTTTAGTGTCCCCGAGTCCACCTCATCAGCATTTTGCAAGCTGCACCTGAAGCATGCAAGTATGCACACCTCTAATACGCGCAGCTTGAACTCCCTCGTTTGTTGGCCCTACTTGCCAATGATAATCCTTTATTAAAAAAAAAAAAAAAAATTCCTGCATCCAGATGCTGGTCAAAACCACTTCCAAAATCCAATCACCTGCTCCTTATGTCATTATCAACTTTTCTGATACGTTTTATCCAAGACATCTTTTTGAGTTATTTTGCAGACAAACTAATGGGGCAAAAACTTAACCTCCCTTGGCGGAGATGAAAACTAACATGTGACTTGGATTGGGGCTCCCTAGATGTGCAGTAGAGAGCAGAAACAGTCAGAGCCCATGGATAAAACTGTGACAAGATGGATTACCGGTGGTGAGCATTTCATTATCCTGGTGCCAACTTTGTGATGAGGTTTGCGGATTACAAGTCGTGGTGGATACAGTTCATATGGCAGTGGCCAGGAAGCGAGCAATCGGATGCAAGCATAAAAGATGTTGCCATGGTGACCGCAATCGTTGCAACTTATCGACAATGGCAAACATCACTGGAAAACATGCTTATTGTCAAAATTGGTGCCCCAAAACTTCCCTAGTCGATTTGGCAATCAGTGTGGTGATGCCAATACATGGAACTTCATTTGAATGCTTGATGGGGCCTGAAAAGTCTGCCTGTTTTCAGTTTACCACCTTAATTTTTCTAATGATGCAGCTATAAAATAAACCGAGTATTGTGCAACCTTTGGCAAATTTTCTGTTGCCATACAAATATACATGCATGTATACATCCATTGGGATTTGCAAGAAATTTGGCTAGATTTGCTCTCACCATTCTGTTTAGATGAAATCACATACAGTTAATGCACACGAGCATTAGTCTTGTTCACACTCGTACAGTGTCGCTACGGCCACAAAAGCATTCAGGCATCAATTTCACTTGGAACTCTTGGTGCTACATAACACCATAATACTACCTATTGGAAGAGAAGAGCAGCGAGAAAGATCAAGACGGTAGTCGCTCAAAATCCACTCTGCCAAGAGTGTCATATTTTGAGGACATATTGCAGATAAATCACAAATAGACCGATCATTACCGCAGCGACACCTTCCCCACAACCGCCACCACAATAGCAATAGTCTGGAGCTACGAGAATCCGGAAAACGCAAACAGGCAAATCAACAACAACAACAACATCACACTGCCACTCTGTACAACAATGAGTTCTGGTATAGAAGTTGTGATCAGGATTTTTTTTTTTTCATCCATGACAAGAACTGACCAATGTTTTTAACACTGGCATTTGGGCTTTGGCCGCCAACATTCGGTCACTCTGTATGTGCAGACTCCGTACGGCAAGCCTGATGGTGCGGTGTAACATTGGACATTGGCCAGATGGCAAGATAAGAATGAGTGATGTTCCGAATGACTATTGGCCTATCGAAGCATGGATGCTTAACGCCCAACTTGGGCTCTGTCGAGGCAAGGGTCAAGCCATTTTCGAAGCCCAATTCTCTCTCCCCCATTGCCCCCACCCCAAATAAATTACTCACTGTCATTTCATTCCTTTGTGCAGAATGACCAAAAGAAACACTAACATCACATCACTTGTGCTGAAATTTGTAACAGCAATAACACGAAGGAGAGCTTTCATCGCACATCTAGTACACAATCAGATGTCAGTCACATGATCAGTTTGGGGGGCGGAAACTTGCCAGGTAGGCATCGACCTGACCCTGTATCTCTTACGCACCAATCACATCATCGCTGTCACTTGTGCATTGTGACCGTTTTGATGACTAGGTGATTTGCATACCAGCCCCACAATGCTATTACACATCAGACATTTTATCCTATCAAATTCCGTCATTACCACAAAATGTAGCATTTTAAGAAACAAACAAATGAAAAAAAAAAAATCCACCCAAATCTCTATACTGCATTATGAAAAAGTACAACTTCCTACCCAAAAGTCGTACAAACTTATGCCCAGAACCTAATAAAGTGTTAAGAAGGACCAATGATTAGGTAAGATAATGGTCTTGAAATGATTGGGGGAAGGGGGTGGAACCCTATCCCCCATCACCCTCATTGTGAATTCAGTGAGTGGTGACCCCCACTGCATCACCTGGGCATCAACGTACAAGAATTCCTTCTACACTGTAGCGTACACCATCCTTAGCATCTCTGCCTATCCTACGCAACCTCCACCATGTAACGCACAATCACTGGATGGTCCTCCTCATTTTTCACATGACAAAATGCGGTGAAACGGTTATACCAAAAACAGGACGGGAAAGGTTCTACGTCTGCTCAAATCCATGAGATCTCTGCTATTCTGCTATACAGTGTTTGCTATTCTGTCTTGCTATCACGTGAAACTCATTTAATGAACAAGAGAAGGAGAAATGCAGATAATTCTCCAGATCTTCCTTAATTGTCAAAAAAAGAGGCACAGTTGTCAAAACATTCAGAATACAATTGTCCAAATCTCACATCCACATGTTGTTCAGAATTTTTCGCTTTGCATATATGTACACAAAAGTGGTTTTAATTTACCCAAAGACAATACAGTGAACCATGGCTAAAAAAAAAGAGAAGAAAAATACACACACACAAGAAAAAAAAAGGAGCTAGTGATGATGAAATTACAGAGAAGTCAGAATACGAAATATGCTTGTCTGTACACCTATGGATTACATATAAGAAAGGTGTTAATTGACCTTGGTTAGAGTGTTTGTCAACTAGTGGGAGATGGGTTTGAAATGAGATTTTTCTGCAAATGTATGAGGGGTGTGGGGAGGAGGGCTGGGACTATCAACAGGATGCAAAGTCGCTGCAGAAATTACATACACCTCAAATTTTCAAAACTTTGCAGAGAGAGAGAGAGAGAGAGCATTATAATGCTTGCCTGAGTCAGAGATTGAAAACGGATCGGTGACTGCCCCAAGTTCATTGCACTTTTACCGCCACAGATGAACACACCGTGCACCTCTGAAAAAATGTCCTTTTAATGTGTTTGATGTCAAAAACCTTCGACATTCCACATGCCCAGAAAATTATTCTGCACAGCTGGTATGAAAAAGTGCATTTATAACTAAGAAGGGGGAAATGAGTTATATATTTTGCCGAAGACAGATATATACACAAAAACATATATACATATATGTATATTTCTTTTTTGAGGTGTTTCCCCCTAATTTATGAAACTGTGAACTGGTTTTAAAATAATATGTTATCCTTCCTCCTAAGTAACTGTTGCGGATTTTGGCATATCCAAAACCACACCCCCGTGAGACGTTTATTGGATTCTTTAAATCGTTAACATCAATGGTATCTCATGATGCTCGACAAATGGGATTTGCTGCTTCAAAGTGGGGCAGAGTATCTCCTTATCTCAACAAGTAGAGGCAGTGTACTGGATTCCCAACTCAATGCGCTACCAGCCGATACGGTGAATGGTCCATGTGCTCGTTGGATATCGTTATTTATACAACGTCCAAGTAGATCCTTGTAATTTGATTGGAGGATTGTTGGTGACGTGATATTCAATAAGTAATCTATTCAACGCGCCGTGCAATTTTGGTTCTATTTTTGCGTGCAACTTGGTTTGATTTTTTCGTTCTATTCCACGATTCGAGAAATTGTATGGTACTGCATGTACTGTGTGTTGCATATTGAGGATCGCGTCGCGCATGCAGCTAGCGCAGTGTACGTGTGCGGTACATGCATGCGCGTATGTAGGCCTATGTAGTGCTAGTGTACGAGCGCTAGCTGTGACCTGTATCTCTACACTGATTGCACAAGCCAGAAAGAGAATCGCAGTGGATCCACGTGTAAGTATGGCTATATTTTTCATACAGACTTCTAGGCCTACTTAGACCTACCCAACAATCCTCCAACCAAATAACAAAGATCTACTTGGACGTTGTATAAAACAAATAGTGTATGGTCTTTACTCATGCAATGGAACGAGATTTCGCACTCGGTGAAAATGAGGCGCACTATTCAACTCGGCTTCGCATCGTTGAATAGAGCGCCTCTATCTTTCACCTCGTGCGAAATCTCGTACCATTGCACTCGTGACCATTCACTATTTGTATACTATTTGTACAGTATCTATTTCAGTCCAAGTTATTTCCTCCTCCTCCTAACAAAAAAAAAGAGAGTAACTTGGAACCAGTTTTGATGAATCTCAAAAGCAGATTAAGCCCCGTAAGTGTCCAGGAACGAGCAACTTTAGGGAGCTATGTCCCACAACACTACAATCACCAAAAATGTAGTCCCACACATCGAGATTTGTGTGGCCGAGTGGTTTGTTGATATTGCATTGGACAGAAATGGTGGGGGAGGGTGAAGAAGGGAAAGGATAAATTCAAGTAATTAAGGAGGACAAGCTAAGCATGCCAATTTTCTTACAGGTTATTTACCTACATATTATTATCTGTTTTTTGTTTTGTTTTGTTTTGTTTTTCGGGGGGGGGGGGGGGGCGCTGAGTCAGATGTATCATCAATCTGATCTGAGCTCTGGCAGAGTGCCCAGGGCCAGGCTGATCATTAATTTGCAGTGCACCAAAAGATTTGGCTTTGCTCCCTTTGCCAGTGGCTGTGCGCGGGGCTGCAGCTCTACAAAAATTGCAGTCTCCAGTACCCCCGACACCAATCTCCCTCACAGTGATAGCCTCCAAACACTCGTGCTCCCAGTTAGTAACGAGAAAAAGTTTTCGCGTAAATTTTAGTCAATCACAGATATGCATCAAATTGTCGTCCAAATACACATAAAGCAACGTCATTCACTCAATGTTCACAGATGAATTGTCCTTGGAAAAAAAAAAACAAAAACAAAGAGAGAAAAAGAGGAAACTTGTGGAAGATTGTGCATATCAGGAACGTAGAAAAATCTTGATAAAAAAAAATCACTGACGTGTTTCCGACAGCACATCTGTCAAATAGTCGCAGCGCCGACGAAATGCAAATATACCGGGTTTGCATAGCCATCAACATATCGACACTACATACTGGATTTTCTTTGGGCAAGTATTCATCTGTACCAGCTGAGTGACCGATTTACCAGAGTTCCGCATGTCATCATGAAAACATATTCAGATCCCGACACGCTACAACCTGCAAGATCGGTGAAATGCAAAATAACTTACATCCGATGCATTACTTCAACTTTAAGGGCCATAAGATATCTCAGTCAAGTATTTCAAATAAATTATGTACAGTGATCAAAGAGAGGTTATATCCATAAAAAAAAAGAGAGAAGAGATATTGAAAAAAAAATTCATGAATATACAAAATGGTATTCTATACATACTTCTTACTACCAACACATAATGACACTTTGTGGATTAAAGATATCTATTCACATTTTCAAGTTATGACCACATTTCTGAATTACCGGAACTTACAATATCTTCGGTATCTCTTCCTCATAAGCAGTGCACAGAAATTGTAAATTGCTGGAATTTTCTTTCTTTCTTTTTTTTTTTCCCCGCTGCTGTTCCTCCACGGGCGCTTGCAAGCATCCAAAGTCCCCACCATCGTAGCAACAGTTGCCATGACGTTTGACGACTTGAAATAAATGAAATGGATCGCAGCTCTAACAGCTGAATTATCTTAGAATGATAAAACTGTACAGACTTTGGGCCAGTCGGCGGCGGCGACAGCAGCAGCGGCGCCGGACTGGACTCTCAAACAATTTTGCAAACCTTCCTTTTGTTTTCTTTTTGCTTGGGGGGATTCAGCACGGTTTGGACAGCCCTTTCAAACACCTGGATATGAGTGAGAAAAAGTAAGATGCGGAAAAAACAAGGGACAAAAAAAAAGAAGAGAAGAATATATAGACTGTTGGGCAAATGTCTCTGAAAGTGTAGATCAGGAGTTAATATAATCTTCACCAAAACCAGGACAGGAACACAGAGGGCATGGGTAAAAAGCAGCGGGGCGGAGATGAGAATGGTGGTCACACAAACGGGACTGGCGGGAGGAGAGGAGGGCGACGCCCGCACGGCGCCGTGCTTCAAACAAGAGTGCATTTGTGAGTCCTACGGGGTTTTTGCTTGGGCGGGTCCAGAACGGTCATCACTGCTTTTTCAAAAACCTGCAAAATCAAATCAAACAGTAACACAACAGAAAAAAAACATTCAGGGAAACCATGTATGCAAACTCAAATCTGATAAAAGCAAAGCTAAAACATGAAAATGGAAGTTGGGACATATTATAATTTCTCCATCTGATAAAATTAACATGCTTTCAAATCTCCTTCTTCTTGTAACTATCCAAACTTGTTTTTTCTATGGTTTGCTGCTCAAAATGATACACATACAAGACACTAAAAACATTTATAAATGGTTTTGATGACTATACAAAGCTTTTTTTCGTGCAAGTCATAGATGATGGGTGAACATGGAGTGACAATTGCAAAAAGAAAATGAACATACAACAAAGATAATATATAAAACAACATCTTTTATCTCACAAAGTCATGCAATATGATGTAAAATGACTGTTCAAATGGCAGCATTCTCTCTTTTTTGCAACATCTCTTTTTTAAAGAAGAAGAAGGAGAAAAAAAGAATACGAGCATAAAACTGTCATCAAGGGAAAAACACAAAGTAATAAGACTACTCCAGTAAACAAAAAGTGTGGTTTGTGCACATCAGTAAGATTAACAAGGAAAACTTGGAGAAAATCTCGGAGCAGAATCTCGGAGGAAACTGGTTAAAGTGAGCAACCCCCTACTTAGCAAGTCATCATGTTGTCTAAAAAGCACAGGAATAAAATCTTGTACACATTGAACAATGCTTTGTGAGCAACCATCACGCAAAACAACGTGCCAGTGATTATACCCTGTTGGTTTAACCCTATTTGGTCGGGGCTGGCTTTTGATTTAGGGACTGCTCGCAAGGAGTTGGCTCATCTGCCCCGGCCCAAAAACTAAATGAATAGACACAAAATCAAATTACATTTAAAAACATTGTGTACACTTAAAAGCTTGCAAGACATAATTTGTAACAGTCATAGAATTTCCCAGTGAAGGGAGGGGTAAGGGGGGGGGGGGGGGGATGGTGAAAAAGGAAGGACAGAAAATGTGAATTGAGGTAGACTTTATGGTCTACCAGGCATAACAAGGGAGAGATATCCACAACCAGGGGTCCATTTCATGAAGTCATCACATAAATCTCTGAATGGCCAAAATATGTAGCTGTCTCGGACTTTCAAAGAGGAGCAAAATCCATTTAATGAAGTCTCTCATAATACTTTCTTGAAACAGACCCCAGAGCCCAACATTAACTTTTCCTGTAAAATCACCAATTCTCACATTTTTACTTGCCTGAAAGCAAATGCACTTGCCCCCAAGACAGTGCCAATGTATCATTTGACTTGAGGAGCTTCAGATTTTCATACTGAAGTCAAAAGTTTTCCTCCTCAGATCAGGCATGTAACTTTTAGTATTTCTATACACAGTATTCACTTCCCCCCGACACGAAATTTTACTTTCCCTGTGAAAGTGCTAGTGTTCAGCCCTGTCTACAATGACAGCAATAATATGCCATTTACATTCGTTCGTTCATTCATGCGTAAAAAGGGTTTGATATTTTTACTTTTCTTTTCTTGGGTGTTGCCCCAGTTCAGGATCTAGGAGTATGATCCAATGCTATCTTTTCAAAGACAGATTGGGATACTTCAATATTAAAGGACCCTAGCAGTGTAAATGCATGTTTTCTTTAACTTGTACCCATTTGTAATACCCCATTTATCGCATATGTGGCCAAAAGATATCTAAGTTTGTGGCATGCATATCTCTTGTTATAATTGTTACACTATTATTCTTAAAGGGTGTGTACAGTTCTGGTCGAGGTGAGGATTTAGCTTTTAATGTTTTGCGAGATATTCAGAAACCACTCTATGAGATGTCAAAGAGCATGCAATTGTAAGGGGTATCAAAAGTTTATTGGATGAAAATCAGCTTTGAAATGGCCGAGATATCCAAAAACATGGTGAAACAAAGGCCACGCCTTTTATTATTATCACCTGTTTCGATATCTCAGCCATTTGAAAACCAATTTTCATCAAATAAATGTTGAATCCTTCTAGAATTACATGCTCTTTCATATTTCAAAACATGATTCCCCACCTCAACCGGTACTGTACAGTCCCTTTAAGATTACTTGGATATGCCCACAAAAAAGAAGAAAAAAACAACAACAACAAAACCTTCCAAACCAAGACTCTGTTCATGGCATCATCTGTCAATCACTGGTAGAATACTAAAATATGATTAACAAAAGACATTGGAATGCACCATTCCCCTAGACTGAGCATAAATTGCATCTTTCCAAGCAATGTCTTTTGTTCATCATATTATTACAATAGCAGCGACTGATGGATGATATCAGAGAAACTTTTTCTTGGAACGTCGGTCCCAATACTTACTTCTTTAAGGCCTTTTTGCGTTAATGCCGAGCACTCCATGTAGGCTACTGCTCCTAGCTTCTTGGCCAGCTGCACCCCGTGCTCCTTCTTGAACGGCTGCTTGTCCTTTAACTTCTTCAGCTCCTCTGGCGTGGGGTTTTCCCGCAGGTCAATTTTGGTACCTTGGGAGGCAGCAGAAAGGAATAAGAGGGGATGGGGACCAAAAAGATCCAAAACCACATGAGAACAACTCTATTTGGGAAACAAAAAGTAGATGTAAAATCTACACAAGGTAGAAATAAAGCAACCACCATCTTGGTGTGATTAAAATCTCTGCATCTACTCTGGGTTTCGGAAATACCATACCTGCATGAAAAGCTGATTGTTATACCACTGCTCATCTACCACTTATGTAAACTCAATATCGTCGGCTGAGAACCAGAAGGGCATTATCATAATTTTTGGGGCGTATCAAGTTATTAGTATCATGTTGTAGAGCTTGATCTCCTCTACAGTATGGTGTCAATTTCAAATTATTCTCATATTCAGTAAAATTTTTAAAATCAAAATCACAAGGCACTATTTTACCCTAAATTTGGAACAATGCTTATGAATCTACCTCCTTTTGGTTAAGTAAACTTTATATTTCATGAAAGTCGATTGTTCCATTTTTATTTACGCTCAAAATCTTAGAACACGATAACGCCCTCCCCCTGGTTCCCAGCTGACAATATGCTGATTTCAAAGCTTCTGAATATTAACAAAACTGCACAATACTGTATAAGCTGTTATTTTCGAAAGGGTTTAATTTTCGTGAATCTCGGTTGGATCGCGAATTTAACAACACGCGAAAATGTCTCCACGCGCTAGGGCAATGGCGCATTTAAGTCAGCGTCGCAGCAATACGCGAAAACAACATCTCGCGAAAATGTCTATGGCCTCCTCATTTGCAAAAATATCTGTATGCGAAAATAATAAAATAAAAAATTCATGGGCGTACATACTTGAGCAGGAATTCGAACCTACGACCTCCTGATCTCCGGACAGGTGTCATCTAAAACACTGATCAATTCAGTGCTTATTTACGTTGATGTAGGGCAATTTGTCAACAGTTGCAATGAAAACATCTCGACGGAAGAATTGAATGAATTTGAATAAAAATTTGTTGATGCACTAACAATTTCCTGTAAATCATCCTCACACTGCAAGGTATAGTATAAATTCTCATACATACATGTCCATTTTTACAATACATATTGGAAAATAAAAATAGGTTCAATTTGGAATTACAGCGGCAAATTGCAAAAATTTCATGGCGCGAAAAAAGGCAGTCGCCTCCAATTTGCGAATATTTCATGCCTTGGATATGTCTGGTTGTACAGTATCGAAAACACAACTGTGCATCTCATGCAGTGCTACCAGTGGTAGTAACAACAGACTTAACAAGGACACGTTTCTGGGGAAGTCTAGACGTGGAAAAGGTCATGTTTCAAGAATTCATTGAGATCAGTTTTGCATCTGTTTATTTCCTCTCTCTCTCATCACAGAAATAAGCGTCATCATCCTCAGACTCAAGTCTTGCGTTTGTTCTCTCCCAACATCAGAGCAACAAGAGCCCTCATCCAAACACTTTGCCACGAGAACAGCATCTCTTCCCAGAAAAGCACCGAGTGGTTTACAATCCTGTTAAAAGATAAGGACCCCTAGGAGAGATTAGAAGAGGGGCTGATCTGAAGCAGGAAACCTCTCAAGCCGCTACAAAACTGCCTCATTTCACTTTCAGGTGTTCTACTGCTGGCTGTAAAACGAAGAGTGAGTTTCACAAGGCACGCTCTGAGAGCACACGGCTGGCAGGGGGATGCCAAGAAACGTGACTCTCGATCCCGCCATTATAGTTGTGGTGCAGAAATCACTCAAGAGAAACTACCTTCAATCTAGTCTCACTCTGAATATTCCTACGTGATTTTGATATTTGAATACCACTGACTTGAGTCCGCATAGTTGTTGTGCAGAAATCGCTCAAGAGAAACTACCTTGAATCTAGTCTCACTCTGAATATTCCTACGTGATTTTGATATTTGAAAACCACTGACTTGAGTCCACATACTCTCTTAGGTTAGAGGAATATCTTTGTTTTTGTTCCTCGCCACAAAGTTGTGTGTAGACATTGACATTAGCTCATTAACTCTTATGTTTGTGGTAAACTGAAAGGGGGGGGGGGGGGCAGGTAAGAGGTATGCAAAGATGATTCAATTTTTGGCCCTTCTCTTTGGCCTTTACAGTAAAGTCCTGCTCAAGCTCTGTCCCCTTGAAGATGGTCGATCTGACCGACCCATCTGAGACTGATCAATCTAACCGATTGATCTACTAGTCAATCAGACTGCCAAATCCCCACGTCTCATCTACAAGTTGAAAATTTTGACATTAGCTCATTAACGTTTGTGGTAAACTGAACAAGGGAGGAGGAGGCGGGGAAGAGGTATGCAGAGACGATTCAAACTATGGCCCTTCTCTTTGACCTTCAAGTTGGGGTCCTGCTGGAGCTCTATCCTCTTGAAGACGATCAACCCGACCAGTCAATCAGACCGCTACATCCTTGCGTCTCATCTACTACTCACCGACTAGGATGAATGGGACGCCCTGTGCGTGGTGTTGCAGCTCCGGTATCCATTTCGTGGAGACGTTGGATTCTGACGGATGACTGGTTATACTGTAACATACAAGGAATATATCTGTCTGCAAAGGGAGAAAGAAATGCAGGGAGAGAGAAAATTGGAAAAGGAACACCATCAGGCGTATTAATTTTGTTTTTCTGCATGACTAAATCACAAAAATATTGACAGTTTAATATCCTTATGGCAGTATACGAGTTGTATTTCACAATGCTTTTGTTTTCCTGCTTTTTGCAAGTGGGTTGATATTTGTAAAATTAGCAACTCATGAAAATAGTGCCTTCCATAGCACATGTCAGTTCAATTCAATTCAAACTTTATTTTCACTTTTTTTTTACGACAGAATGTATAAAGAAATATGTGAAATTTGACATATCGTCTGTAAGGGTCAGAAATTACTAAACCTTTCTCTTTTATAGGGATAATGCTTATTTCTAATTTGTAACTGTGAGTCTCGATCATGAATTAAACCACTCTCAAAATTGTCATACGAGTCCTAGTTTGCAAAATATTACATTTGAGTTATGGAGATAACAAAAGATGGAACACATCACAGTGATGAAGGAGACATAAACTGACTTGTGTTCAGAAGATGGTAAGACAATGTAGCAGAATTTTAACAATATCTACACTTGCTACTCATTTTGGTGGCTATTCAATTCTTACATTTTTGTTGCTCAAATCAGTCACAAAGAGTTATAATGACATAAAAAATAGGATAACAGAGAGTGGAATTTTAACAATATTTACACTTGCTACTCGTTTTGGAAGCTACTTTATTACCTCCGCCAAGGGAGGAGGTTATGTTTTTGTTACCGTTGGTTTGTTTGTTCGTTCGTTTGTTTGACCATGTGCAAAATAACTCAAAAAGTAGTGAACAGATTGGGATGAAACTTGCAGGAAAGGTTGAGGATGGCACAAGTAATTAATGATTAACTTTGGTAGTAATCCGAGAATTTTGGGGGAATTTATGAAGGATTTTTGATGTTTTGGCAGGTAGGGTCAATGAACTTGGGCGTTCAGGCTGCGCGTATTTGAGGTTTGCATGCGCGCACTAAAGTGCGTGCTCTAGTTTCTGCTAGGGCGAGGCGCGCCGTGCAGCTGAGGGTTTATGATGTAACAAAGGCTTCTATATTGGGAAATCGGGCGACTTTCAGCACACAATGCTATATAAGTACGTATGGGTGGAAATCACTGATATCTCTATGGAAGAACAAGATCAGTGGTGGAAATGAGCTGCATGCTTGGCGGAGGTCTGCGCTCTCAGAGTGCTTTTCTAGTTCTATGATGTTTTTGCTCAAATCAGTTACAAAAGAGCAACAATGACATAGAAAAAATAGGATAATGGTGGGCAGAGAAATGGAAGCCCATTGAGGACTATGTCTTCTTTGGTACCTCTTTATTCCTCATAATGTGATTATGACCACACCTCTTCTACCTCCATAACAGAAATGGGTGTGACTATTAAAACACCATTGTATTTATTGACTCTTGACTAAATGACTGTTTTTGAATGGGTATTGTGTGTGATGTAAAGATAGCACAGCACACTGCAAACAGGACATGTGTTGTCTACCACTAAATGCCACACCCATTGTTTGTTTGTTTGCTTGCTTGTTTGCTTGCTTGTTGTTTTTTTGGGGCATCTGTATTTGTGGAAAACAGCTATGAAGGCCTATCATGTCTAAAAACAAATAAAATTGCACAAAATTGCATTAAGCCCCGGGGAGGGTTACCTGACTGTGGGGAAAGTTACTCATTTGTGGACTTACAGTCAAACTTGACCCAAACTGCAGTTAATTGTGATCAGAGTGTGTTCAGACAATGTGAATGTCTTCATAATCATATAGACTTACAGAAAAAAAAAAAATGATTAATCTCCTATATGGACTTACAGTAAGACTTAACCCCAACTGCAGTTCGTGATGAGAGTGTATTTAGACAACATGTCTTCATAATCATATAGACTTACAGAAAATGATATTGAGTTATCTGCATGTATATGGTCTTACAGTCAGACCAAACTCAAATTGCAGTTTGTGATTAGAGTGTATTCAGACTCTACAAATGTATTCAGAAATACAGCCCTACAGAAAATGATAATAATAAAACTCTAATACAGTAAGATTTGGCCCCCACTGTAGTTTGTGATTTGAGTGTGCTCAGATAATATAAATGTATTCATAATTTAATAAATTTACCGAAAATTATATCGTTAATCTCCTGTATGGATGTACAGTAAGTCTTGACTCCCACTGCAATATGAAATTGAGCGTTCGGACAATACAAATTATGTATTCATTATCATACAGACTTACAGAAAATATGAATTGATTATTTTCATTATAAAACAGAATGGAATGCCCTCATGCCCATTAAAAATTTTCTCTAATAAATGAGCTATAATCGCTTTATTGCAAAATTGCAAAGCTGCCTCCATCTGGACCAACAGAATTGAGTACTAAGTGGACGTCATGAGTGAAGCGCAGGCCACCAGAGAATTGGAGAAAGTGGCTAGACCAACTGAGACTACTCATCCAACGTCTGGCCCTACCTGTGGGTACGAGAGTGGTCGCAGTCTGTCGTAGTCTTCCTGCCCAGCCGTATCCCATAATCCTAGATTCACCTTCTGGTCGTTGACTGTCATCAGCTGGGAGAAATTGTCAAACCTGGACAAGCAGTGTGTGTATGGGGTGGAGAGGGAACGGGGGAGGGAGAATGAAGGAGGAGACAGGTATCAAATGGGATTTCAGTACGAAGATTAAGGGTCATCAATGAAGCAATCAAAATGCCATACTTAATACTGCAGCTAGACTCTCATTTGAAAACTCAATTGGACCAGTGATATTACTTTATTGCATTGGCATACACCATCTAGGACATCTATTAATAGTACACAGAAGTGTATATGGGTGTATTCATATGCTATTGAGTGGAACTCAGTAGCTGGCAGTACAGTTATAATATATTTTGCTATGCACTGAGCACAGCTCTTTAACGTATAAACACAAGCCTGGGCTATGAGTACGATGTGGTGTCAAGAAAATTGCTTGCTTACACAATGATATCTTGTTTGTTTGTTTATTTACTAATATCAGTATTTGCTTATACAATGATAACTTGTTTGGTTGCTTGTTTATTTACTAATATCAGTATTCTTGATGAATATGGGACTCTGCAATTAATTTGTACAGCAAACAGCCTTCCAATATTGTCTAGAATACTTGTCATTATGGGAGTATGTCACTGGAATGAGCAATGAACAATCAATGTACATTATTCTGTACACCTTATGAACACATTTGATGATTGAACCTACAGCAGCTTTCTACAGAATAGCTGTAAAAATCCACATAACCATACAATCATACTCTTCGTTTCCGAATTTATCCACGTCTTATCACTACATAAGTCAAAGCCTTCTGCTAAATTTGGTGGATTTATACCATAGGGTGATACTAACTGCATTAATTCTATCATGTATATTCTTTCTGAGCAAATTAGATAGTAGAAGATTTACTAATCTCAGTCTCAAATTCATTCCAACTAGGGTTTATACAATTTCATAAAATTCCTATGCTGTTGATGAGGAATATTCCATTTGACTGTAGGGGTGCAGGCTGGACAACTCATCTTTGGCGACTGACAGAATGCTGTTATTTAAATTGATGAAATCATCGTTTTGTCAATCAGTTGCAGTAAGAATGCTGTTAGCAGCACAGCAAAAAGCACACATAGTTCAAGAATTGGGATACATTATATAATTGTTCGTACATTGTTATCTTCTTGTGCATGGACAGGGTATGGTAGTCAAATGTTTGTCCCATCTACTGGGGGAACTTAGCAAAAACACTACACGATTCCTTTTGAATGGGACTGAGACTTACACTGTGGGTATATACTCTTTGGGGAATGCATTGCGCGTGTATGACCAGAGCATGCAGGTCTTGCCGACAGCTCCGTCCCCGACTACCACCAGCTTGACTGCCCTCGCATTGGAGCAGTTCAGCCCCTCTCCGTTACCTAGGCGACAAGAAAAGAAGGATGAGAAGAAAACCAAAGAATGAAGGATTTAGAACTCTATAAAAAAATTTAAGACCATTGCCTTGGCAAATAGGCCTCAAGCACCTTCGGTATACATATTTGTTTTTATGTGATCTTAGGTATGCAATACCCAGTATCACACGATGCATTGAACTTGTGAATGATCCTATCTACATACAAAGTTACAGTTGAAATCCAACGTAACTTAACTTTCAGTTCGTTACAATCCAGCACAAGAAATGTAAATGAATTTCTAATTGGTACATATCTAATATGAATGGTTTGGGCATAAACACAAATAATTTAACATTTTGGACTATTTTCTTTATCTTCTTTGAATGCCATGTTACACTTAAACGGCAGCTATCATTTTAGGTTGCAATATGATAATTTTTCTATCATATTACTATTAAATCATAATGTTTCATTACACTATACCATCATTTGATAAGCAAAGGGCATACCTCCATGGGCTTCATATGGTATTAATGCCTTTCTGGTTCTCAAGTAAAGCCACATTCTCATTCTACCTGTTCAAAACTGGCATGTCAATCCCAAAAGAAAATCAAATTTTGCACTTTTAATTCATCTAAATAAATGAAAGCAACAAAGAGATACATCTAAATATTGGTTTTGTTTTTGGTTTTGTATGTGGTCGACATGCATTTTTTAATTATTTTTTTTTAAATGAGTAATACTCCTGAAATGGGCCATCCCATTTCACATCTTAAACAGACCTTCGGCACAATGTGCTGGGATGCACCAATCACAATGTATAGGGGCAATTCCGCAGTTAGGTGGACATGACATGGATAAAAGAAATGTGTCTCTTTATCTTACCCTTTGATCTAGGTATTAACTAATGCCATGGATGTTCACCAATCATTAGGGTCTTTCAAATTCAGTAGATTTTATTTTTCATATTTATTGATTTTGCGAGATCTAAAACCATCATTTAAAATGTACATGTGGGACTGGGGACGCTGAAATTCACTTAAATGCAAATTACAGTGGATTCCTTTGAAATTTTTTTCTCAAAGTTTTGCTAAAGGGTAAAAGATGGATACATTTAAATACTCCAGAAGTCTTGTTACATTTTGTCAATTACAAAAGGGTGAAATGACCTGCGGAATTACTCCGGACAAATGTAACGTTACTAACCGTAACGTTACTAACCATGCTTTTGGGGGTCTAGCTAAAAAATTATCGGTTGAACTGCTAAAAAAATTTGCATGAACATTTGTCATGATGCAATAATTGAAATTAATGCAACACTTTGTTTGAAGTAACTTGAATTTTTGCACACTTTTTGTTACAAGACATTGATTTTTTTGTCATGTCCTTTTTTCGTAACGTTACTAACCAGCCCTTTAAGTTGCTATAGCAATTCTAATATTTCTTGGATTGTGTTAATTCTTTTCTGTATCATAAACCTGGGAAGGATGAACATGTTTTTGACATAATTTTGACTTGAAATGAATAAATGGTAATTTAGTGGTAAAAACAAATATCTAAATTTGTTCAAATGTAACGTTACTAACCGCGGAATTGCCCATAGGTCTCAGAAGATCCACTTTAGAACTACAACTTGTAACACTAACAGAGGAGTATACATGTAGAAGGTGGACCATAACTGAATGGAGTTTGAGCCTCTCACCATGCTAACTTCCAGGAAAAGATATAATCTCTTGGAAAGTTATACGTCTATTAAACCAACAGGTGCTTTTGAGGAAATACCATATCTGTTTCTCCGATGTGTAATACTTTAAATGCCAGACAGACACTTTTGCCAAACATACTGTACACGTGCAGACTTTAAAACAATAGCATATCAAGATGATCTTACATTGTAGACTCTTCCCACACACTACAATGCTAAGGTAAACATGAAACCAAAATTAAAGCACACCACGACAAGCCTCGGGGAATCGAAATTACAGCACAGCAAATAAAAAAATGTGCTTTCATTCTTTTCTTTTCTTGTTTTAAGTGCTTAAAAGGGATGGTATAGTATTGGGTAGAGTTGAGAGTTCAGCTTTTAACTTTTTTTTTTTTGCGAGATACTTAAAAACCACTTCATGAAATGTTGAAAAGCATACAATTTCAAGAGGAATCCAAAGTTTATTTAGTGATAATCAGTTTTGAAATGGCCAAGATATCAAAAAACAAAGTAAAACAAAGTGGTCCTAATAAAAGGTGGCTCCCACCTTAATTAGGATGGCTTTATTTTGGCAATCTCAGCTATTTCAAAACAAAGTTTCCTTTTAGAATTATTTTGCTCCATAAGAGGTTGCTCATTGTGTCAAAATATCATCATCAAAAAATGTTAGAAACATCAAGTCCCATCTCAACCAAAACTGTACCATCCCTTTAAACTTAGAAAACTCTTGTAGAGCTGATTATTTTCTTACCTCCTGTTTCCATAAAAGCTGTGTCCTAGTACCTGGGATATTGTTGAAAAAGAAATAGAAAGAGAGAGAGAGAAAACACAGTCATTAGGACGACACAAAGTGATGTCATAGTTTCTAATGTTAGAACCACATCTCAAAGAACGATAAAGAACATGTGTCATACAGGGGCAGCAGTGTGTGCAGAGCTACCAAGTCTCACGCATTCTGAGTGAGACTCAAGCATTTAGGGTCTGTCTCACGATCTCACGCATGGCACCCATTTTTCTCACGCATCGGGCAAAGTCTGCAACTTGGGCCTATAATAAGGAGCATAGCTCAAAAGATTAAAGTAATAGTTGCAATTGAAGGTATATTTTGCTTTTGTCTTTCAAAATAAGTAAAAAATAGTCACTTAAGTATGCACCTGATCGCACCATTAAGAGCTAAAAATTGAAAAAGCGCCCTACCATACCTGGCAACAGGGGGAAAACCCCTCCCACACCCTCGCTCGCGTGCACATTCGCTCGCCGAGATGCCGAGTCATGAAAATCTCACTCATACAAATTTTTTGAACTTGGCATCCCTGTGTGTGATGTGGATCGGCTTTCATCCTGTGCTATGAGATTTCATCACAAAATACACAATGAACTCTTGAAGCTATACATGATTTTTTGTAAAGCATTCTTTGCAGCAAAGCTCGTTGCCACAGTAACCAAGTGACAAAATTTACATGGTACACAATGGCATACTTCAACTCAGTGGGAACATATTCATCAGTACATTTTGTTTTTTTGAGAGACAGAGCTTACGCTCCAAGCATGCAACTACAGTTGGATGGATTAAAAGATGTCAAACTAGGGCCATTAGCAGTACAAATGAAATATTCTTTGTACATATTCCATGTCTTTTTCCTGTGGAAATATCTCCTTACCAATCCTCCATCACAGACAAACAGAAAAAAAATACAAACAAACAACTCTCTTTCTGTCTCTCTAAAGACAGACAGACTAACAGACAGATAAGACAGACTGATAAATAAATAGATAACTAGATAGATAAATGTATAGATAGAAAGGTAGGTAAGCAGATAGATAGTCTATAGATCTATATATTGGATAGATAGACAGACAGTTAAGATAGATGAAAATAGGCTATGACAGTTCGTGGACAAGTGTTTCTGGTTTTGCTAAGTGGCAGACCTCCTCGGGTTGCTAAGCACATAGACCTACTTCAAGACAAGTCACATGATCACTGGGGTCTGATGTCATAGCTGCTAACAGTGACAGACGGCATGGGACTGTCCCATATCTCCGGCCGCTCGACTCGACACACGGCAACGGTGAGAAAGTTTCCCCCTTGTTTTTCTCGCATTCCATGTACGCCCAATCGCGAGTCACATTTCATCCAGGCCTGCTCCTTTTGTTTCGGGGGACCTGGCACTCGAGCGCAACTCGATCTCTTCCTCTCTCACTTTCTACTCGCATCCTCTCCCAACCCCTTTCTCTTTAAATTCAATTCCCCGGCGAGCAGGTTTCGGTATCAATTTTGCGCCTTTGCACACATGTGACTGCGGGGACACCCACTGTGCATGGAATGACAACCGATACGTTGAAACACAGACCACTTCCACGCCCAGCGCACAAAGGAACAAGCAAAGATCACAGTCGAGTGTCAAAACATACAATACCAACACTGAACAGCTCTGCCATCATGCTCAGAGCATTGTGGTAAATGTCAGTACGTCTCACAATCTATTGCACATGTCATAAGAAAGCCCTTTGTCACTGACTAGATTCTCCTGTTCTACAGTGCGAGGAAGAGACATTCAGAATAGGCGCATGAGTGCATTCCCTTCTTTCGTTCGATCTTTCCAGTGACTAACATCTGATAAGGCCAAGACATACATACACGTAAAATGACTCACTTTACCTATGTGCACTTACTTTAGTTTTTATGTTTAGGTCTGACTAGGTACATAAGGATTGCGGGAAGACGTATGTTCACTATGCAAAATGAAACCTCTCTGATGATAACAGCCTGTATTGGAAGCATATCAGTGGTATTGATATTATCGGGCCACACGTACGTTCGCCTCAAGTGTTGTATCTGGAGGACTCCAGAGAGTGAAATTTGCTAAGATATCAGGGTAGCTGTTTCTAACACTTTAGTACCTATAATAAAGTGGGCGGCAGCTCTATTTACTATGCTCGACCTCATGAATCGGTGTCTGCAGCGGCTAAAAGGGGTTTCTGCTTCCGTCATTTGGGACAAACACACCTAAAGAACAGTTGAATATCAATGTGTGTACATGTATACATGTGTGTGTGTGTATTTGTAAATCATGCCACATCGAGAGGTACGTTGCGGGGCATAAATCTCCGTGTTTTGAGAGATGATCTTGGGCATGAAATCAGTGCAACTGGATATCATTTTCTGGCTCTGACTGTACACGTTCCTGGTTCCTGTCAGATTAAATCCAGTGTGCATTACGTAGATGCACTGTACACAGAAAAGCAACAGATACAGTCTGGACAGGAGACAGTTAAACCCATTGAATCCTGGGGCTTTTGCAGCAGAAATAATCAACCTATCATTAAATTGGCAACACTGAATATTGCTACAGAAGTTATCATCTTGAAATTATTAAATTGGCAACTCTAAATTTTGCTGCAAAAATTATAATCTTGTTATCATTGAATTGGGAACTCTGAATTTTGGTACAAAAGTCATCATCTTGACATCATGAAGTTGGCAACTAGTTGGCAACTCTGAATTTTGCTGCAGATATAATCATCTTGTCATTAAATTGGCAACTCTGCAGAAATCATCATCTTGTCATTAAATTGGCAACTGAATTTTGCTCCAGAAAAAAAAAATCAACCTTGTCATATTGTCAACTCTGAATTTTCTTGCAGAAATAATCATCTTGTTATTAAATTGGCAACTCTGAATTTAACTGGAGAAACAATTTGTCATCAAATTAATATCTCTGGATTCAAATCAAGAGTATTTACCGACCAAGTCCAAACGAACATCACACTCATTAATTAGAGAATGGCCAATGTGTTCAATGATTAGAGGAAAGGAGACAGAAAAAGAGAAAGGGATTACCGACGTACAGGTTCATATAAAATTGGTATCAAAATTGATGACATCCAGTTTGTATTATGATTTACTACAAAACAATCTCTAAGAAGAGCTTTCATTTTTTGTGTGTTGTTTTTGGAACTGATGCATACAAGCTGTCATCTTAATGCTACAGGGAGGCATGTGACTCATTATTAAATCAAACACACTGTGTCATACTTGGCAGTAAACTCATCCGAGCAGTGAGGTATGGCGAGTAAAACCGTATGCAATGCCAACACCGATGGTCCGACACGCAATCCCTCTTCACAGGATTCCAAGGCCGCCGAGGGCATTACAGTCAGCTTATGAGGCTGTCGAAGAAAAATGCTCTCCGCTGAATAATGCGCGGCAATGTCATTTGGCAGATCATGCGTCCGGGAGTGCCAGGCGTGACATGTCCCATTGATTCGGCGACAAAAGGGAACAATTGTCCTAGTAATATCTGTCTGACTTCCACCGATATTGTCACCTTGAGGTCATCATCACTACACACTACCATTCAGAATTTTCAGGGGATATTGTCATTTTTTTTCTCTGTGTAATAAGATAATAAAGATACAAACCGTATTAGAATAACCCAAAGTCCCCCCCCCCCCCCCAACCCGGACAATTACCCCTCGGCTAAATACCGTTTAGTGATTTAGTATTATCAGATGAGAGTAAAGATTAGGGTTGGGAAGATTTAGAGTTAAAGTTTGGCTTAGGGTTAGGATTAGATTCAAGATTAATATTAGGGTTAGGAGTCAGGGGACGGGTCTGGGGTAATTGCCCAGGGGGTAATTGCAGACAATACAAGTGAAGCGTGCATTTACATGTACATCAATTAATACCAGCATGAACAGAACAGTACTACATGTACTTGAAAACTTGCTTTACAAAGAGATGTTTCAAGTATTTAATTTGTGATTGAAAAGTTGCAGAGAATTGTTAATGTCTGGGACATTAGTGCTGACCATAAAGCTAAAGCTTGTGACAGGAATACTCGGTCGTTGAGCGTAACCTTTGATTTTAGGGGATGAGAGACTAATTAAAGGAAGGTAATAGCATATATGAGTGACAGAGATTACATGAACATGACAATTACGTAAATAAATTAATTGTTGATATTGCATATCGGTATCCATATTGTTGTCATCAGTATAGTCAGATATAATCACCATCATCGGTACTCATGTGATCACAGCTATCAACAGTTTCAATGAGGTATTATTACTGACAGTGTTTCCTACAACTTAAAGGGATCGTATAGTTTTGGTTGAGACCTGACTTCAAGTTTCTAACACTTTTGAGTGAGATAATGAGAAACCTCTTATGAGAGATTGTATGAAAGAGCAAGTAAGTCCATGAGGAATTTAATGTTTATTTGATGGAAACTGGTTTTGAAATGGCTGAGATATCCAAAACAGAGCCATTCTAATAAAAGGTGGGGCCCACCTTTTATTACGATCACTTTGTTTTACTTAGTTTTTGGATGTTTCAGCCATTACAAAACCGATTTTCATCAAATAAATTTTGAATTCCTTGAATAGAATGGTATGCTCTGTACTATTTTGTAAGTGTTTTCTTGGTATCTCACAAAAAAACTAAAAGCCCAATTCTCATTTCGACCAATACTGTAGCTTCCCTTTAAGATTAACTCTGCTCTCAGTGATTCAATATGTAGCCAGGACATTATTTATGTTTTTTTTTTATTGCGATTAATATGTCATTCAACATTAGAATGGGTCATATCAACGTTCAAAGTCTATGACATAAATTATCTCCTGTGCCATAAAATCTTGAACTATTCAAAGTCCACATGCTCAATAGCCTGCTTGTTCTCAAGCATATTACTGATGCACTGTACATAGCATATCATATATACATGTAGCATATATTTGATATACCAGTATGAGATTTCTGTCTTTCTGCTAGTCAAGGTACAGATTGTACAACATCTGTCCAAAATTGACAATATCAATTGATATCTTTCTTCCTCTTGCATGCACTTCCCACACATCAAGTCTATGGAAGCAATGCCTTTGTGCGTCTCATGTTTATTACTGATTTACAATGTAGGTACCTATCAAGTAGACAGAATTAATGCCCTTCTACTCCTGATCTGTGAAGCCACTGTACAATTTCCCTCAAATTAATGCCTATCTACCAAAGTGACAGTATCTGGTAATAAACCTTGACAGAGTATAAAGTTTAAATATCAATCTTTTTGGTATAAATAGGAGAATTTACCCCAGCATGACTTTTTTATAGTCAGAGTGGTGGAAATTTTGTACAGTTGTAAAAAACAAAGAACAAATGTTTGTCTGGAAATAGACACGAGACCAATACTAGCTGAAATATTCTTTTGCATGCGAAAATGGGATTCCATCCCATTGGAATCCCATTTACTTTGCTCATTTTTCCAAATAGAATATACAGACAAACCACAACAATATCCATTCAAATTAAAATTAGAATTTCACAGGAATCTGCTATTTTCCTTTCAGTACCAACTACAATGTACAATAAAAACTGCACCTCTATAGAATATGTACAACTGAGTACTCAGAGCTCTCCCCACTGCTAAGGTGCATGTTTGCTATGGTTTGTAATATTCATTGAATAGGTTTGTTCGTCGCATGATTAGCCATGTGATCGCATGCACATTTGTATGTGAATAAATACCAAGCTTGCGACCTATTCCAGCACTACCATGTACATCATACAGCCAGAACCTCTAATGCCCGATTTTGTTTTGTTAAAGGCATTGTTTACCATTTGCAGATGAAAAAACAAAAACAAAAACCAAACCCAGCTTCAGTGCTTCAAAATAGTTCTGAAATGTGAGTTAGGGATAGAAACAACCAGTGTAAAACGAAAAAAAGAAAAAAAAGTTAATCAGTATAATCAATGTTAAGTACTGTAAAATATACAAAATGTGAACAACAGCTATAATAAAAGTGTTGCTAGACTAAACCATCTACAGTTATGGTTTAATGAGAAAATTAGTAATATCTCATTATATTTTAGGCTTTATTGCAAATGTTTCTTATATGTGGGATGTTCTGTGATACAACTGACCCACACATATGCATCAAATGTGATCGAATATTTTTTAAATCACTGCTCCCAATAAAGTACCTTTAGGTACAAGTGTAGCTCACATGAGCAATAGTTGGGACCAAGAGCAAAACTGCATCTACAACAGCAACTTCAGGGCAACAACCAGTCAGCTGAGTACACATGTGAGTTGCAAAACAGGAAATTCTTCAGATATTTTATAAGGAATGCATATCAAATACGTAATTCTGGTGTAAAAAAAAAAGGTAGCAAACTGTGAATGTGTGAATGCTGAAAATATCTTCATAAAGTTTATGTACACATGACTTCCATCCTAAACATTTGGCCATGATTGCAGACAAATGAATTCTCATACCATCACATATATCATGATGAATCAGCCAAACAAACAACACAAAAATCAGAAAAAAATGAAAACAAACACGCAAAGAGATGACAAAATCTGACAACTTGCAGACTGTTGTCTCTAAAACTTCTCTCGAGAGACATCTAGAAGATAGTGGACCACACCACTTTGTGATGTTTTGCTGAACAGAAATACTAACTTTAATGACTAGTGATCATGTGACTTTGCACTACATGGGATTTGCATTGATGCATTCGGCAGCACTTTAAGGGGATAATTTTGCAAAGGTACATAGGTGATTTCTAAAAACACAAAACAACAACAAGAGGGGGACCTGCAACATATTACATAGAGTCTCTGATTGAACTACAAAGAATCATCATCCCTATACTTCACTCTATGCTGGTGTGGAGTAAACATACGAAGTGAGTCATAAATCTAAGCTCTGCACAAATATTTGCATCTTCACAACACGCCTACCAGTATCCACAATAAAGCGATGCCTTTAATAATATATGAAACACATTATTAATAGCCATGCATCTCCACCAAGCAAACCAGGCACAGAAATGTAAAGGAATTTTGTTATCGAGTGATCCAAGTTAACTCTCTTGTAACAACAAATTAAAATCCTCTTCATACGAGTTGACGCCCTTCTCAGAACAGATAAAAAAAACAGGTTTTCTGCATGAATTGATTTCTCAAAAACACCATAGGAATGGGTTTTGCATATAATACACTGAACATGTAAATATAGCGCATTGGTGACGAACTGTGTCTAAAAGTATCAGGAGGGTCGGGCAAACTAGGGCAAGATGTGGCAGGGCGGGGTGAGATGGTATAGGGTGTGGCAGGGAGAAACACTAGTAATGAGAATTGTGTTTGTTGCTGAAAATAACCACTGCGACATTTGACCACAGCACCACTGCTCATTTGACTTAACGTCACAAGGAAATGATATTCACTCCCGGCGCCAACCATCATCGCACATCAAGCGCAAGACACAGTCAACATTCTATGAAAGCAGGAGAAAAATTCACACAATACTGTGAATAAGGACGCCTGAAAGAGCACCCATACTCGCTTCAAGCTGAGAACAATTTACGCTCAATTTGACCACTTTGCTCCTCTCACATTCACTGTCCGTTTAAGAAGGAAGGTGGAGTATTCTGAAATAAGGCTTGTAGAAAAAGTGCTACATCTTTTAATAAAGTTGAATCTATTGTACAGAGAAAGATATTCAGATGTGAGCAGTAAAACAGACATTACAGGGTGGCAAATCATTTAGCAAAGCTGGATAAATCTCAGCAATGTTGCAAGGATCTGAATGTTGGTAAACTGACAATAAGAGTACTAGTAACGTCAGCATCATTTTCTCTCTGATGCCAGCCAATTCTGGCCAAGTACCACATCAGCCCATGTCACAGAACTCTTTTTATTTTTTGAAGGGGGGAGGGAAAAATGTCTTATCCGGCTCTCCTCCTCCCCCCCCCCCCCCCTTCATCAATCAGTTTTCTATCATTCCAATGGAATTCAACTTTTACTTAATTTTTAAAGTTCGAAAGAGTTTTTATGTTTTATGGGGGGGGGGGGGGGTAAGGAGATTAAAAATGCCGTAAATGGATTTCTTTTTTCTTTTTCAATTGAAGCAATCATTGGACTTGTGACTTACAGAGCTACTAAGCTGATATTTCTATCCAAGCCCTCTCAAACAATACCAAGGACAATGCAAGAGGGTGTCCTACATCTGGCAAATGTTGTCATGAGAAGTTATCTTTGGGAGGAGCGAAAATAAAAATAAAAAATAGGCAGCTGTGGCTGGTGAGAAGGCTAAGGCAGACGACCGACTCCTCGGGAGGGGAGGGTGAGATCTACTGCATGGTGAGTCTACACTTGATTGGTTCTGACCTCACCATCCAATGACTCATCTGCTGCGATGACATCACACTGTCTTCGTTTAACGCTTTCGGGCCCGCCATCTCAGAAAATTTGCCATCAATATCAATTGCCTATATAAAACAGGTTGCACACGGGTAATGACTCAAGTCGAAGTATGGGACCTCAATCCCACAGCTTCCTAATTTCCCATTTCAATTCATTTACAAAATTGTCTGCACCATCCATTATAAAGCTATATGGATCCCCCCCCCCCCCATACAATGTACTTTCATGCTAAATCCTCTATTTGTTAAAGATAATGGCAACTGCAACGAGAACAATATACAGTTTTAGGTCACTTGAGGCAGCAGATGAATAAATTGAGATTGGTGTCCTTGACTATCTTCACACATTTCCTGGATATACATTTTACAATATGATTCCACAGTTGCCAGGAGGACAAGGAAGATGAGTTTGCAATACAATATCCTACCATAAAAGGTACATTTTGACATTTGAGCTCCATATCGTATTTCAGGGCGCAAACACCTCATCTTATACATGGGACTGTGTGATATCCTGCCACAACTTGCACAATGTAGTCACTTCCTTTATGAGCTGCTCGTCAAAACTAATGGCAGCTCGTATATGCTTTCTCGTATGAAACAACATCTCCAGCGTGGAAACTATTATTCTCGTCTTTGGCTTTTGTCAGCTCTCTAGGAAATCTCAATGACAGTTTTGGGACAATGAAAGCCTTTTATGAGTTATTGTCAATGCCTTGCCCTAAAGTGATTGGCCTTGAATGCAAGTTTGCTTATGTATTCTCGCTCGTCATTGTGTGCGTGGTGTCTTCAAAATGCTGCAGGGCAATTCCACGGTATGTAGGACACAGATGCCGAAAATTCAAAATGATATTTGTTTCAAACACCATACATTTTCAGACAATACTTGAGTTGAAGTTTTAAGAATCATTATGTTTTTCAATAAAAGCGACCATTTTGATTTTCAAAATGGCTGCCAAAATGTGCCTATAACTCAATGGTAAGAAAGAGTGTATTGTCACATAATTTACCCTCTGTATATCCACTTTACTAGTACTCTAAACAACAATCTTTTATATGTATGCAGTTACCAGACAAGTCTTTTACCACATGATAGAAAGAAAAAGCTGGTTGCTGTAAAGAATTTTATAAAAACTTATTATTTGTTTGACAATGATGGATGTAACGTCAGTTACCAAAAACAAGGAATTTTTAACTTTATTCATCAAAGAAAGTGAGCTGTATGATGTAACTTATGATTTCTAATGTATGCCCATATGCCTTCCTTTCAATACCAGAAAATAAGGATACTTGGCATACTGGAGAGTCAAATGAACACATCAAAACGTGTAACGTCAGTTACCGAAGCGTCATATACCAGTATGTAACGTCAGTTACCATGTCAGTAATTATAACTTAGGTAAATGTTTTTACTTTAGGCCATTTCAATACATCTGGGAACTTTGATAGGGAATGATGTCATCCCCATCATATGGTACACTGTATGTCCATGGATACAGTTTTTTTGTTCATTTTATCTTATTTATTCATTTATCTTTTTTTTTTTGTTTGGTGGGGGGGGGGGTTGAGCTTTTGATTTTCTGTTCAACACAAGTTTAAGGTTAAATCATCTGGAAGTTTAGGTTTACCACATGCAATATATAATGCACTCAAATTACTATACAGTACATTTACAGTCCTACGGGATGATAAAGCTACCAAATTTGTAGGCCTAATCAATGATGTGGTTGCATGGTAACCACCTTTTTCTATTAAAAAGCTTGTGTACAGCTGTATACCAACAGTTTTATAATCTTTACTAATGACTACTTTTGCTAGCATTTTCCTTTTTTTTCTGGAAGCTTAATGAAGTTTCTACCTAAAGGCAAATGCAGGAACAGATATATTTCTTTGCTTGTACTTAAATGTGTGGTTTAGTTAATATGGCACATCTTGAAATGGTACATAAGCAGGCCTGACATAAGGCATGTACCGTCATTACTGTTTGAAACTAACACTGATGTTGCTCAACCAGTCAACGTTTAACACTGATGTTGCTCAAAGTGAGAGGTGATTCTAGGGTAAAATAAAAAACTGTTCATATTTGTTGATTACTTTATTTCATTCATGCAGGGACATTTTTGTAATACATGATAATTATGAACAGGAAGATTCATTTATATTGATCTTAGAATTCTTTCGTTGCAAAGTTCTATTTCTTGGTATCTGGGATGTATTTGCAAGCATTGGTATACCAGTGAAAAGGAAAAGAAAAACAATTACATTCCTCCAAGCAAGGAATAAACAAATAATGCCCTTTTGACCAAAATAGCATGATTCTTCTTCACAGAAAAAATATTAAAAGTGTAACACTATTCATTTAAATCATTATTGATAATGGAGATCATTTTTTTATTTGTGGCCCTAACAATGCCGTGAGGGAGAAGGAGTAAAATAAAGAAAAGAAGAAAGAATATATCACAGTAGATTTCATACATATATAGGCCCTGTGAATATTTTTATTTGTATGTGTTTTTTCCCCATGACCTGAAAGATATTTTTTTTTTTCACACACAAAAATATCTGTGTTTTGTGTAGTACTGCAGGGAATTGTGGGTGGGGTACTCTAGATAGAAACTTTCCTGTTCATTAAAAAACAACAACAACAACAAAAAACCCTAATAGTTATGTCAATATTCATACTTGGAACTGCTGAATCTAAATGGCTCTGTGTAATCATAACTGTTGAATAAGCATTCAATCTTAAGACAAATGTCAAGAAATATCCTCTGGTGCATTTACATTATTTTTGCTCAACTGTGCTATGGCATGGGGGGGGGGGGGGAGCGTGCCCCCTAAGGACCCCATCCCATTTGTGTCTTTAGATTTTGTTTTAATTTGTTGCTAAGTAAATGCCTGGGATTGTTACTGGTATACTGCAGCAGTATAACCTGTTAAATAAATTAGTTCTTTGTAAACCCCATAGCAAAAGTATGTGTAACGTCAGTTACGTAACGTCAGTTACTGACATGTTTCCCTTTAAGTTTTCATTAAACACAAAGAAAATAGACTAATGTTTCATTTCATTTGGGTATTTGTAATTGATGAACCAAGGTATGATTCCATATCAAACAAATCACTCTGAAAGGTCAGAATTATAAAATATCACAAAACTATTCCTAATCATGATTTTCCATGTGTAAACCCTATGGCAAATGTAAGCGTAACGTCAGTTACGTAACGTCAGTTACCGTCATGCCTTCACTGAAATTGGCATGGTGCTAAAAGGAAATATCTAAAGTGCACATTATTTTGCACAACTGTTCCTAAGAACCTAGGTATATTGCCATGTAAAACACATAGAGTTTAGAAGTCAGGGACATGAGATATTTCCATTCAAATCTACACCATAATTTCCCATGTCTTTTTTCCGTAACGTCAGTTACCGACACATTTTCACTTGCTATGTGATAAGGAATGCAGTTTGAGAGAAAAACTTTCTACCTATTTCTTCATTCTCATGAACTCATTCATCAGTGCTAATTACAAGCCCCAGGTGCTTTCATTCACAAAACTACAACATAAACAATTTCATGAAAATCCTTATGCGTAACGTCAGTTACCGTGGAATTGCCCTGCATGGGAAAAACATGACTCTCCACGGACATTCGCAGAAAATGTTCTCCAAACACATGGGAATGGTCACGCTACAAATGGGGATGTTACCAAAAAGTTGTCACGGGGGATATAGCCAAATTTCATTCCTATTTTCTACTGGAAACTGTATCTATAATAGCCTACAATGTGCTACAATGTATGTTTGTTTTTATTCTAAAGCACTCTTTGTATTCTGTATCTAAAGTCTTGTACAAGTATCACAGATTTGGAAATCACTACAGTTACAGCAATATACCGTGTAGACTGCTCCGACCTGGCAACAAAATCCACCGTTACTCCGGTGTTCCATGCCGGTACGCATTGTATGCCACTGCATGATAAATATTGCGACTGGCTCATACCCAGTGCAATTTATATCGTACATTCAGCATACATAGTAATGGCGGATATTTTGCCAAGTCAGATCGGTCTATACCAGCAACATCAAACATAACGTAAATGTACCATAGTTATAGCAAACAGTACAATATACATTGTACATAATATATTCCATTGTATTGTGAGTAGTCTTTAGATTCAGACTACCAAAATATGCTGAGTCTGGACCCATCAATAAATCATATATAAATACATTCATTTAAAACAGATTTGTCTCCAAATTCTGACATCTGAGATGGACATTGCATATCTTTAAGCTTTAAATAAGAAAAATGCAAAACCTCTCCCCCATTTTTACCTTTCAATACTCAGAAAAGTTGACTCCCTACTGTTTCTTCTTGGAAATAACTGTTTTCATCTCAATGTGAAGCATATCACCACTGTTAAAAGGGCTTTTCTATTTTGTCTGTTTGAATGGAAGGGGAGAGTAGTGTAAAACGAGGAATGTTCGCATGCATTTTAATTTCACAAATTTTGCTAGAGCGAAGATTCGCGAAATTTAAATGCACACCAAAGTTCTTGTCTACACTATACGCATCGAATGTTAGAGGCAACTCGCGAATATTTCATGCCGCCAAAAAGGCCGCTGGCTCCAATTCGCGAAAACTTCATGCCCCGAAAATATTGTATTTTACAGTAAACCCTTTGAGTGCTTTGAGTACCAGTTGGCACAGAAAAACTCCATAGCATTGTATACACTGTCCAAAGTCCCTGGTATAGAAAGTCTGGGCTTGGAGTTCAGTGCTTTTGAAAAAAAAAAAAAATGAAATATTGAGCTTATTTCCTTGACTATGAGACAGCGCAAGTGTCTAAAGTACACTTGAGGGTTATTTGCTGAGAAAGGTGTGGTTTAACATTAATCATGATATGGAGTGAATGTCACTTTCCAGAGTGAACGCAAGATGGGTGGGGCAAACCGCTGTGAGTCCTCAAATCCTCTCACCGCAAAAATGTTTGTTTAGACTCGGCTGAGGAGCGGGGTTAGAATCTCCCGAAAATTGTATGATTAATAAACACATTATTAGTTATCTCAAGTGCGCAATGTGTCACCACTCTATTTAGAAAACAGGCAACATCTCCTGTTCGCACCGTGCACTTTGTCACCGACCGAGGCCCCAATAGCTATCACATCGCAGGTGTGAACGGCCTGATTCTCTGCGATAGAGCACTATCTCAAAGCAGGAAGGCAGTTATGTAAACATTTCATATCTGTACATGGTACATTGTTGTGCATCATAGTCCCCCCCCCCCTCCATTTTCCTTTAGAATGTATACGACTTATCTGGCAGTATTTCAACATTTTTTTTTTTTCTCAGACATAATGAAAGTTGTACGTTATCACACAGCTGTGTGCTTCATAAAAAAAGAAAGAAAAGAAAATGTGACCCGCTACAACAAAAGGATCTTAAAGGGAAGGTAAACCCAAAGAGCAATGTGGATTGAGTGAAAGCAGCAACATTAGTAGAACGCATCAGTGAAAGTTTGAGGAAAATCGGACAATCGATGCAAAAGTTATGAATTTTTAAAGTTTTGGTAATGGAACCGCTGGATGAGGAGACTACTAGAGGATATGACGTATGAGTGGACAACAATACAAAGAAAATATAAAGGAAATTCAACAAAAATTCACCTTTCTAGAATTATGAAAGAGCAATGGACCAACCGCTTTCAGAAAGCAGGGGGAATAATTGCTACCCTTAGCATATGTCAATATCAAGTTGATGGAATTTGTAATTTTCATGGAAAATTGATTTTTGTAGAATTTTCTTTATATTTTCTTGGTATTGTTGTCCACTCATACGTCATAACCTCTAGTAGTCTCCTCATCCAGCGGTTCCAACACCAAAACTTTAAAAATTCATAACTTTTGCATCGATTGTCCGATTTTCTTCAAACTTTCACTGATGTGTTCTACTGATGTTGCTGCTTTCACTCAATCATTATTGCTCTTGGGGTTTATCTTCCCTTTAAAGTCGCTGACGGGTGAGCAGAGAAAATTGAGTTTGAAGTCAGATCATCAAAATAGGTCAAAACTTTCGGATTTCTATTTTTGAGATAATTTTGTTGTCTAATGTATCTTCTATCATCTGCCGAATTGAAGCTAAATGATAAAAGGAAAGGCAGGAAAATAGCGTTTTTCTGGGCCATGATTTTCCGACTTTCGACAGAACAGAAACGTGGATTTGGATTTGGCGCCGCTGCAGCTAGACTCCGTCCCTAGCAACAAGGGAGTGATCTCATTGGTCAGTGCGTTGCATCCTTGCTACTGATTGGTCGTGCGTAGACCGCTGGCGCTAAGCTTGAATGAACATCGTGGAGGTTGCTAGGAGCGTACCTTCTATTGTCAAACAGTGAAAACTGTCTTGCTTCCCCTTGATCATGATAGCGTCAGAAGGGAAACTTTGAAAGTGGTTTTCGAAACGCTGATTTTCTAAACAACTCGACATGCGCTAATAAAATCACCGATATCTCCGCATCCGAGTACTTTTATGAGTCATGTTATATATGACATTAAAGTGGAAGAGTAAGGGAATAACGTCATGTCATTTTCAGAAAATTGTCCTCCCCGACTTTCGGATCGTTTTGTTGCAGCGGGTCACAAATGACTTCCAATTTAAAGGTATAAGTATCACATTGTTACATTGCTGGCAAATGTGAGTTATGATGCAAATGCAAAATTATAAGCTACTGAACATGTCACATCTGCCACTACTACTTATGCTACTACTGCTACTACTGCCACTACTACTACTACTACTACTACTAACAACAACAACAACAATTACTATTACTACTACTACTATTCCTACTACTACTACTATTAATATTACTACTATTACTACTACTACTATTATTACTACAACTACTACTACTACTACTACTACTACTACTACTTCTACAGTACCACCCTTACTACTATTACTTCTGCTACTACCACTGCAATGCCTATCAATATCACAATATGTCATTCATATTTTGCAACCAGCTGTAGCTCAGAATCACCAGCAGCAGCCACAGGAGCATGGAGGTACCCACAGCTATTCATTACATTATATTGAGATTCATTCTACTCAATGCAGTAATTCCATTGTAATTAATATACAATGCACTAGGTATGACCACATCCTATAATTCCAGTGACATCATCGCTTTTGAAAGGGTCAAGGAAAGGAGACTGCATGCATCATCAGTGGGTGTACAACTCTGCAGTCATTCGTGCATTCTTGTACAATTCTGTACATTGTGCTGGCAAGCTACAAATTGTACTTAACCCATATCGGACCAACTATGGGATATTCCGTAGTTCGTTCAAACGCCGCAGGGGCCACATACGGAATATCCCGTAGTGAATGAGATGACATACAAACGACGTCATTCCAAAGTTATTTCACCTTCTAACCTTTGACAACATATCCCAGAATTCTTTGCTACACTGTCTGCGATAATTCAAGAAGGTTTTGTCAGTGGAACACCAACAAAATCGTAAAAATCATCGGAAAAAATGTGTGTTTACATGGAATAACGTGAATAACCACGAAGCGTCAGTGGGTACTATGTACAGCTGTACGGAGTGCTCGATTCTGGATTTTCTGCAGCAGTTTTTGAGGAGGTTTGGACACTTGCAGGGCGATGATTGGACTGTGATAATAGTTCCACATATACATCCACATGTATGTACAATAATTGTATAATTCAGCCGAACTTGAAAAGCTGTAGCTGTATCTATCGTGACGAGTTTCGCTTCAAGAAACTATAGGATGCACACATTATACTATCGATTTCCCGTGCACTCGCAATGGCTTCATCGTCATAAATATAAACATAAACCTGCAATTATTGTATCAATGGTCATGATATTTATATGTCCAGAGAGCTGACACTCTGATCATTTCATTTCAGGTACTGGATGTGTAAAATTACAGCATTTGCTATTTTTAATCCATGAATGAAAGCAAACAAACAAATTGATTTTGTAACTTTTGGATAACTGTACTTCACTTCTGCTGAGTGCTATGACTGCACTGTGCATTGAATGGCAGCATGTCATATATCATTTAAAAGGGAATTTTATCCTCTTTTAAATGATATATAACTTGTCTACGTTTTGTTTGTTTGCTAATGAAGAGCGATTGTTTGGAGAGTTGTCTGCCTGTCGCCGTGTGTGTGCAAACGGTGCTGGGCCATTGCGGTGTTTGTTTACACAAGTGCGTTGGCCCGATATGGGTTAAAGCTAAAATATAGTTCTCAGAACTAAAGGGTTCAAAATTAATCTTCCGCTGTTTAGAATTTGCTTGTAATATATTAGAAGGCTCTACATTGTACAAAGAAACTTGTCAGGCAGATGCAATTTGCCTGGATAATGAGTTGTTTTGGAGTACTTTGAGATCAAAAGTGTGAAATAATAAAAGTCGGGGTACCCTCCTTTTATTCCTGAAGCGCCCTCCTTGTTCAGTAGTGGGTACGTGTATAATGCTGCAAGTATGTGATAATGGAATTGTACCTTAGCAGCACTATTGAATGACATGGCGCTAACGAGCTGAGCTCTTGTGCTAAGGATACTGCTGTAGCCCAATATATTGGAAATGATGTACTTGTCATTGAGTACAAAACATCACATGCAGTTACTGTAGCAACCAAATTTGGGTAAACTGTGAGATTGCATTACTTCCAGCATACCTTTTTGGGGTAATATTTTGCATTTTTGTCATTACCCAACTAAAAATAGAGGAAGTCATAACAGCATTATTTCACATATTTCTTATGCCTATGTGTTCATTTATAACATAAATCAACAGTTTCTGCAGTCATGTGGAACCACTCGCTTTCAGCACACATGTGTGAAGGAGTCCTTAGCCACATAGTTGCATGGAGACTTCCTATCCCAGGGCACTGATTCTGCGAAAAAGACGCTCTATGGAGAATATACAGTATACTACAGTGGATGAATATTCAATAGTCTTAAGTCAAGGCTCTTGTTCTTCACATTTTCCCTCCCCCCACAGCTTGTGCTCCTTGAACATTGTGCGGATTGATGGAGGAAACCAGACATAATGTGTCTCTCATGAAGCAACTTCCCTTTTCCTGTCAGACAAGTGGCCCACGGGTAGCAAGTTCTGCAACATTGTTGTAAGTAAAGAAATGGATGTACATGCAGGCCTAACATTGTAAGGGTAACAGCAAGAATACAATATTTAGGGGGACCCTACAGCTGTACAGGTAAAACTACTATGTATCTGACATCTTACAGGGATCTCGCCAGCGTATATCACCCTTGTCGGCCCCGACAAGCGTGCGGTTTGAAGAAGCAATTGCCGACAAGGGTAAAACTTGCCGACAAGGGTAACACCACGCGTGAACTTGCCGACAAGGGTAACTTGCTTGACGAGCTAAGTTCGGACCAATTTCTCGCCGTTTTCAGTCTTTATTATCTGGCTAGAAAAGAAGCTAGATGATGAAAGCAGCAGCAGTTTACATACTTATACAAGCGCAAAAATTTACCCACGCAGTCACCGCACCGATCACAACAACGCAGCTCAACAGAACGACGTACTAGCTGATATTACCAGGGAGGTCTCACCTCCCTGCTGATACACAGTACATTGTACCACATCACGCACTTGCTCACTCACATGCGCTCTGATTTGGGATCCACACACACAAACCTCATGCACAAGCACCCAGTCGGCCACTACAGTAATAGCCGCCTGCGTGTACAACGGTACAGTGTATTGTGAGAGGGAGAGAGAGGACGGAAAGAGAGGGTCGGAGGCCGAAGGAGGCTGAGGAAGGTTGACACGTGCTCGCTTGTTGTCACGCTTGTTGTCGGGTTACGCAAAAACAAACGATATGAAATGCATGCCCCCCTCCGCCAAAGGTTGTATTTTTTTTTTTTTTTTTTTTTGCTGCTTTGGTTTGTTTGTTAGTTTGTCTGCCTGTCTGTCTCTCTATTCGCAAAATAAGTCAAAATTTGGGAACAGATTAGGATGAAATTTTCAGGAACAGTTGGTTGGTAAAATGGCGCAAGGAACAGATGATTAAATTTTGATAGTGAGCAGGATTTATAATACCACCGAAATTCACCGCCAGGATCCAGGATCTTTAGACTTTGTTTTGTATATTTGAAAGGATTCGTATCAATTCTTTAGGAAGCTGGCCATCGGCAATGACGCAAAATTAGATGCGTTCAAAGCATTGCCGCAGAGAGAAAATTAACTCCATTTTTCGTTAAAAAAAGAAAAGAAAAAAAGAATGTGCGGTGGAGTAAGCAAATGCAAATTGTTATTTAGGTTTTGGTAGTTTCAGTTACATGGTTATTTTTTTTTTTTAATCTAAAAAGCCATGCGTTCCATTTTAGCCTTTTCAATTTCTATTGATTTGTAAACGTCATTCGTGAATATTCCATTTTCCTTCTCCGGGCCGAAATTTATAGTAATTCTGTCATGACGGTCTTTCAAGTTCAACGTATACGTAATGCTCCACGTGCTTCTGGCTTGGTTTGTTAAAAGGTGGGTAAGGGGCCTTCACAGGCAGAAAATAAATGATGATCATTCATCAATGTTCCCAGTTGGTTTACATGCTATGTACACGCTGTTTACGACCACTGAAGCAAGGTGGCAGTACGCGCGACATTCTTTATCTGACACCTGGCTTTCGTGGAAATTTCATGGAAATTTCCACAAGCCATGATATCAAGTTTCCCCACTGCTTGAGGTCGTGCTTTTTTTTTATTCTTCACTACGAACATCAATTTGTTCAACTTGAAATGTGTAGATAATTTGCTTTGAGGACGTGTTTCTTCTTTTTTTTTCATTGCAGCATCGGTAACATTTTGTTTTGTTCATCGTCCCTGCATGGCAGGGGTTCATGGGAGGAGAACGATAGGAATGACGGGGGAGAAAATAAACTGAAAGAAGGAAGCATCTTTTGAGCGAGCTGTCTTTGTTTTTCTCTACACCAGCATCAGTTATCGCCACCAAGATTTCTTTTTTTTTTTCGTTACTCCGACAGATTAATGATAAAATGATGCTAGATTCTTTATTCTGAAGGTTCGTTAATCCAAAAATGATTAAGAAAAAATGTCCGTTCATTTCACGACGAAATCAGTTTTGTTATATCGAACGTTCTGCCAGTGAAATTTCGGAATAAAACGACGGCACAAAACAGCGTGTTTTCGTACTCTGTAAGGGTCTGTTATTCCGACAGAAGTAGTAATGATGAAATAATAAATTGTAGATTCTTTATTCTGAAGGTTCGTTAACCGAAAATTGAATAAAGAAAAATGTCCGTAAATTTCAAAACGAAATCAGTGCGTCATTTCAAACGTTTTGCCAGTGAAATTTTGGAATAAAACGACTGCCCCAAAACAGTTGCAGTTTTCTTACTCTGAGGGTTCGTTACTCCGACAAATTAATGATAAAATGATGCTAGATTCCCTATTCTGAAGGTTCGTTAATCCAAAAAATGATTAAGAAAAAATGTCCGTTCATTTCACAATGAAATCAGTTTTGTTATTTCGAACGTTTCTGTCAGTGAAATTTCGGAATAAAACGACGGCACAAAAACAGCGTGTTTTCGTACTCTATAAGGGTCTATTATTCCGACAGAAGTATATATTGTAATGATGAAATAATAATAGATTCTTTATTCTGAAGGTTCGTTAACCGGAAATTGAATAAAGAAAAATGTCCGTAAATTTCAAAACGAAATCAGCGCGTCATTTCGAACGTTTTGCCAGTGAAATTTGGAATAAAACTGCCCAAAAAACAGTTGCACTTTTCTTACTCTTAGGGTTCGTTACTCCGACAGATTAATGAAAAAATAATGCTATATTCCTTATTCTGAAGGTTTGTTAATCCAAAAATGATTTTAAAAAATGTCCGTTCATTTCACAACGAAATCAGTTTTATTTCGAACGTTTCCGTCAGTGAAATTTCAGAATAAAACGACGGCCCCAGAACGGTTACAGTTTTCTTTTACTCTGAAGGTTCGTTACTGCGAAAGAATAACGATATAATACTTCAGATTCTTAATTCTGAACGATCGTTAATCGGAAAACGATAAAGAAGAAATGAAAACGGTTACAGTTTTCCTCAGGGTTCGTTACTCCGAAAGAATAATGGCAAAATAATACTCTACATTCTTAATTCTGAATGATCGTTAATAGAAAAATTATACAGGAGAAAATATTCGTTTATATCCAAACGAAATCAGTTTTGTTATTTCTAATGTTCTGCTAGTTTATTTCGGAATACAACAACGGCCCAAAAAGGGTGTTTTCTTATTCTGAAAGGTTTGTTATTCTGAAGCAATAACGATAGATGATAGATTCCTTTCTGAAGGTTCGTTGATCGGAAAATAATAAAGAAAAAATGCTTGTTAATCTTCGAACGAAATCAGTTTTATTTTGAACATTCATCTGTAGTACCGACCTTTGGTGTTGTTGTTGTTGTCGATTACAAACCTTCGAAGTACTCAGTAATGAATCGTTTCATTTTATGAAAGTGCAACAATGTCCCGAAAGTTCTCGATCGCTTCTCGCGCATCTGCATGCAATAGGCCTACCACGTGGTCGAGCAGACGGCGAGAAAGCAACACGGCGCGCGTTGTTGCGATGCAGAGGCGGCTAATTATTGCAACAGTGAAACAGAAAAGGCCTAAAAGAAATCGGAACCTCCATCGGCACCTATTTCTCTTTCATTTATTATTTAGGAACTGCCGCTAACAAAAGGTATGGAGTTTCTGCATTGTTTCTGTGAGAATATGCCCCTCACAACGTTCATTACATCTCCGTGAAAATGTCGCATTTAGTGGCATTTTAGCGGCGATTTATCTGTGTTGTATTGAGCATTAGCGAAGGCTTCCGCGCTTCGCGCCGGAGGGGGAACCCCCCTCCCGTACCCACCCCCAGAACAGCGCGCATAAATGCCGACAAGCGTGCAGAAATTCCTGGCGAGAACCCTGTCTTAGTATTATCATCATCATCATTACTACACTTTTTATAGAGAAAGAAAGCCTAGAAATGATTGCTGAAATAAACACAAAAATAATTTGTTCGAACATGAAGAAATAAATACATATACTGCATACAAATACAATTGTACAGTACATGTATTGTACAACTGCACCTACAAGTTGTAGCAACTTCAGAAGGAACTTTTGCCTGAAGAAGAAGAAAAAAGCTAAAGGTTTCTTTTATTTGCTGTAGAAACATAACAATCAGCAGTAATGGAGCCATATCAAACATAAACTCTACATGTTGAAGATGTCTTTATCATCATATCACTTGCTTTATTTATGATAAAATGGAATTCCATGGTTACATTGTATTTGCTGTTTAGGTAGACTGTGGCACTCATTGCCTTTCAATTGAAGAGCAAAGGCATAAACTATTATGTCAAATACATGCGTAAATGTCATTTGGAGCAGGTATGCACTGTTCTCCACTTCTGACACATACGCAGGCAAGGCAAAGTGTTTTTTTTTTTTTTAATGTAGAGACTACCACCTCACACATGATTGAAAAGTTCTGTACATAATGGCATCTCAAATATTTGCCACCTGGCATCAACCCAAAGTGTTACAGAGTGATCAATTTTATAGTTGATCTCCGGCATGTTCTTGCCATGGAATATATCATTACAATATGCTGACTAACTGAATCCTAGCCTTTTGTCACCTTGGAATGACTAGTGAACAGACCATCATGCACGCAACAATATTCTATTCACCACAAAGCATTATTCTAGTTGGTTTGCTCTTGTTAAATGGTGTGGAATAGAAAAATTATACTGCCTGTATACACAAACTAATGGCACATCAAAATAAAAAGAAACAAAGAAACAAAATTGTATTGCGCAGGCTATGAAACACTGTAGAGTGGTATATTATTAAACCTGGGAAATGTTATGCTTGTGCATTTACATTGTACGTATGTATTCTCACTCATGGTTTTTCAGCCCCAACATGTATTTCAATGATGCAATGTCAGTTCTTGTAAGTGTCCACTTTCAAAGGTAGAATGTCTTCAACTTGTCTTCATTAGTTGCTGCTATGTTAGGCAAGCCCCTGCAAACCTCAAAATAGCTTAAAGGGGAAGGCTAGTAACTGATCAGTGGGAATCAGTGGAAATGCTGGGAGATGATTGTTCCAATCCTTATGGGATTCATTCAAGAGTTCATTGTATATCTATTGTTGTGTGAAAATGATTTGCTTCAGAACGGTCTCATATTCAAGTAATATGCAGATTAATGCTCCGTCACTGACCAGGGACGCTAACCTGGAAGCATTAAACTGCACATTACGTTTGAATGATGCCTCTGGCGACACTTCGTGGCAGAGGCATAAAAAGTGAACATACAACTGTACAATTGTACACCTTGCCCTGTGTAATTGGCCTACTTTATTCAGAGCAATGCATTACACCAAAGAGGTGTCTCTATGTTGTGTCTGTGATGCAATATTTGGTACCCTGGGGTACCAAATGAAAATTCGCCATTTTGTTGAATTAATTTTTTTTTTTTTCAGCGTTGTACCCTGGCTTACCAAAAAATGTGTCAAAATATTTTTTTAGTATTATTATGCACAAAAATGTTTTCTTATTTGTGATTATGCAACAATTAATGCATGCAAGTGTACTTCGAAAAACACCTATGGTGCTAGTTCATTGCTACGACTTTGCCGTATCCGAATTCGGAATCGGCATATCTGAATTCGGATACGCATCATAAAATAATGGGCATGAGATGGCGCTGTACAATGCGGTACCCCGGGTTACAACGGTACCCCGGTGTACGGCGTGCCGAATCATGTATGTGTGTGTTTTTGAATTATAACAAAGAAATATTTTGGACAGGTCATAAAGACATTATAGGCATGAAACATGAAAAATATTCCTTCTTTTCTCATCTGTATAAGATATGTAATGGAGTTCGCATGCTGGGCAGTATACAACTGTACTTTAATTTCTCACATGCCAAAACATTACACTATACAAAAGTACTTAACAAAATCTTTATAGCGCAAACAATGTACATGTGTAGTGTAGCTGTTGGATAGACACTGCTTCTAACCTTCAACCTTACAGAGGGAGGGGACAGTCCACATATTAAAACAGTGAAGTATTTCGAGAACACACTCTCGGGAGATAAATTACCCTATCACAGGAAATACCACTTCAAATTAAATTGCTATAAATCTGTAATTCGAATATTCCAAACCCATATGACATGCTGCAACTATCAAGTCTCATAGAAAGTGACCGGGTTGTATAAACTAATGGATACTTTCAAACGTACATCGAGTGTGCCGTATCATGGCTTTAAATAGCTTTTTAATGATTCTATTTCCTTACTCAACTTGAACATAAACTGAGAATACAGAAAAGTTACCAGCAATGTTTCGATAGATTCACTAATCTAAGCCATTTGCGGGAAGGAAGGAGTGCCTGAAAGTAATAGCAGGAAATATTCTTATGCCTTTCTTCAATAACAAACATACATAATCTATTAAACAGACCAAAGGTCTAGACTGGTTAGACTAGAGGGTGGAAATCGATGGCCAAGAATGAAGATATAAATGAAAGATATGACTCTGAGTTATTTGTGTGGTGTCAAAGAATGAGTCACAGTAACTAGGCATCACTCTCTAGATTGGTAATTAGATAACCTGATTTAATAGTAGTCAGCAATCACCTACTGATTAAAATCACATTCACCTCTTAAACTCTACAACTCTAAACTACAATATAAGAAATCAATGGTGCATTTGTATTTTAAAGTACTGTATAAGTTGTTATTTTCGCTAGGGTTCAATTTTCACAAATTTCGCGAATCACTGTTGGACTGTGAATATAACAACAGACGAAAATGTCACCATGCGCTGAGGTAATAGCGCGCTCATGATGGCCTCTGTGTCAATTCGCGAAAACAACACTTCACAAAAATGTCTGTGACCTCCCCATTTGCGAAAATTTCTGTACGCAAAAACAACAGTGTTTACAGCAGTGGTCGTGGAAGAGGCAATGGGGAACAGAAGTCTGTGTGACAAATAATTTCAAGTGTGTGTTACTAAAACTGCATAAAGGACTCATGTAGTCATAATCATATCAATGAGTGAAAATTTCTCCATAACGACCTGGCAACCACTCATCAAATTCACTATTCAATTCTATTTAGCTATTTCGACATATGGATTCCAATTGGCATGCATGAGCTCTTGCTATGTTAGGCAAGCCCCACGAGACTTTTGGTCGTAGGGAGCATCCTATATGTATGTCACAGTAGTATGAATACCACTTGAAAAATTATGTAAATCGGTCTTTTAGAACAATACCCTGCCTACGTGTATGATGCCTTAGAACACCATTTGCCTTTTTTTTTTCACTGACACAAAATAAGGGTTGTCGGAGTCACTGTGACCCCGAAATCAATCATAAAGTCACTTCAGCTTATTTACTACTTGTACCAAGACTCATATTTTACAGTATTACGCCAAGGAAATTCTGACCAACTTTGACCTACATGCAGTACACAAACTTATTCCTGCCCCCCTCCCCCTCCCCCCCCCCCCCCCCCCCCCACTCCCCACATCTTCCATTAGTGGGCAGCAGCAATATGTGAACAGCTGGCCAGTGTACAGTGTGCAGCAAGCAAGCATTGCTCTCTCCATCTCTCTTGCTCACCAGCGAACTGATGTCAACCGTGGTCAGGCGAATTGCCAGTAAATCTCGAGGGGTTTCTCACTTTACATGAATAAGAACTCATTGGCAGAAGAATCTTGACACATGCTACGTGCTAATCACGTAATATTTGTAAGTTCGAGAGCAAACCTGAATAATGTGTCGCGTAACCGTATGGCCAACCATGGTCCAGAGGTACTTTCCAATCAAGTTTGCACAATGCCCATTCATAGTCTGAATACTGTAAAAATTGGAATTTTTGCGAGAGATTTCTCAAAAATTGAAATTTTTGCTTGAGAAATCTCTCGCACTCGGCCTAGCGAGATGAATTTATAACACATTTTTAATTCTGTGGTATCAAAACATTATGTAGTGTTACATATAACAAGCAAAAATACTCAGGTGATATGCTTTTTATTTTCGTGCTAGTTTCTGGTCAGGCGAAATGCACAAAATGTCTAGTTTGACCTCTCATACATACTTGAGAAGAAAATAGTTTAAAAAAAAAACAACTGCCACTCACTTAGACCAACAAATATCAAACTCTATGATACAAGAATATCCTGTGTACGTACATAACTGTAGATGTGTGTGCGTGTGGTATGTATGGTACTCTTGCATCCGTGTGTATGTGGAGGTGCATGTTCATAGGCGAGTCATAAAAATTGTGAAACACAGCTACAGTATAATTATGTCACGTGAAGTTCGTGGTTTACTGGAACACTCATTTCAGAGTTTATTAAAATGAGCTGTGCAACTTCGAACACAATTTGAAACGCCAACTAGAAATGTGATTAAAAACATGAATTTTGTGCAGTCTGAAAGCAGATAGCACTTTCTTTGAACACAAGGAAAACAGGGTTCAATCAAGTTGTCTGCAGCATTATACGGCATTACAAGTGGTATCGAGTATTTACGTAATGATCTTTGTTTGAATTTCATTTGCTGACCAAGCACGGAATGACAGAGAGGGGCATAACTGCTATGGTAATCGTAACACATGTGGGAACTTCAAAAATGTGTATGCTGCAGCTCGCAGAACATTTAGAGGGCTCTATTATATTTGTAATTGGTAACATGTCTTCTCTTCATGCAATCTGATTGACAGCCCATAATTTCGCAATTGCGCCCAAGCCATTTCAGTGCACACATATTGTGCATGCGTCTTCAACCCGACCGGGTCGCGGCCTCAGCAGCACTCTAAACGTCTGTGACCGCTGTATACAGAGTTTTGAGCTTTAAAGGGATATTCCAGACGATTTTCATAATTTCACATCATGTAGTACATAAATCGATAACTCCATGTATAGATTTGTGGAATTTATTGTGGTTCTTGAGCAGAGAAACAATACTTTGAAAAACCTTAAACAAATTACACTGAACAAGGATGATGACATAGGAGGTTCACATATTTCAGAAATGTAGCAGTGTAATTCCATTGCAATACCGCTTGCTTGCGAGTTCACCTGTGTATAATCTATGCATGCCTCTTCTTCTTTTGTTCTGCTTCCTTGAGCCCAACTCATGCATTCTTATGGTGACTCTGCCATGTCATCATCCTTGTTCATTGCAATTTGTTCTAAATTTTGAAAATATTCTTATTCTTCACCCCAATTATCACAAATTCTTAAACTCTGTCCTTAGTATAACTAATTTATAGTTGTTCAAATGTAAAAATCTGAAAATCATCCGGAGGTCTCCTTTAAGAGGGGTGTAACTTCAGAGCGTGTCAGGGTGTGATTGTTTGTTCATACAGAGTTTTAGAGTGCTTCTGGAGCTCTTCTAGAGAGCTGTAAGTTTCCTGTATTAAAATGGAGTTTTACAGATCCTTTGAAAATGAGAGAGTTGATCTACAATTTCATAGACGATCTTTGATCTCTTTTTGATATCATAGCACAATCAGATATAACGGCTGGGGTCTGAACAAAGTCTAATTTGCAATATGAGATCGTGCCACTCCTCATATTGTTTGTAAGGTGCATAAAAACCCTTTCTCTGCCATTGTTTATTTATCACTTGATATCGTTGTCAAGAACTTCCCTTTGTGATGTTATATCGCAAAGGGGAAAACCCATGATGCATTGTTATTACCTTTACCTTTTTTTATTTAAAAAATTATTTTTTTTTCCTTAATCACTGAGGAGTAGAATCTCAGAGTATGCATGGTGGTTATTGCATCTTATATACATGACTATGTTCAAATCAAGGAGTTATCACACTACCCTGGATAGTCAGGCTTGTGCACACAAATTGAACCTCATGTTTATTGAAAGGGATGGTATAGTTTTGGTTGAGATGAGGCTTCATGTTTCCAACTTTTGTGTGAGGTAGTGAGAAGCCTCTTTAATAGGAAATATGAAAGAGCATACAATTCCAGGAGAAGTTCAATGTTGCCTATGAAAATCGGTTTTGGCATGGCTGAGATGTCCAAAAACAAGGGGGAAAAAAAGGGAACCTAATAAAAGGTAGGTCCCATCTTTTATTAGGATTGCTCTGTTTTGGATATGTTGGCCATTTCAAAACCAATTTTTATCACATAAATGTTGAATCCCTCTTGGAATTACAAGCTCATTCATAATTTTCTAAGAGGTTTCTCATTTTCTCACCAAAAAATGTTAAGAACCTGAAGTTAGGTCTCAACATAAACTATACGATCCCTTTAATCTTTTTTTTTTTTTCTGATTGACATGACCACAGGAAGTGAGCTCTATCTCGAGAAATACTGTATAAAGTCATGTTAAATTTGCATACAATATCAAAGTCACCCATAGAAATTGGAAATATCCTTTAGAACTACTTCATAATGTTCACTTGAACAGAACGATACAGTAGAAAAGATCGTGATCGGGTGCTACAAACACACATGGTTGTAGCTTGCTCGGGGCAACTGATACTTGCTGATGGGGCAAGTAACACGAATTGGCGTGTAATATTTAAGTGATACATTGGTAAAGATATACATGTATACAGTACATGTAATATGAGTGTCGGTTAAATGTATGGGGTTCCTAAGTTGTGTGAATCCACTGTACATTCTGGCACATGGGAAAAACATATTTCGTGATGCAACAAACGGGGTAGTCCCTTTGAGCCCTGGTGGTAAAACGTAAATTAGACCAGCACACAAACAACTCATTCATTATGACAATGAGGCCAGAGGACGAATAATAACAATGAAAACAGTCGATCACATCAACGACTGCTGTGAATACTTTGATAAAACTCTGCCAACACGGAAATATTTGGTTGAGCAGACGGCGGAGCCTGACTTAGGTTAATTCAGCAGTCAGTGTAACTAGGAAAAAAGCAAAGTTTCTGGACTATCTTGTTTGATCTATATTAAAGTGAATATGATATTGTTTTATGAGTGGAACACACAAATGAATGTGACTAGAGTGTAGCTCCTTGCAGGTACAATTCGGAAGTCTACAAGGTTTACAACCTGCTAGCTCAAAAAAAAAAAAATGAATAAAAAGAGGAAATTGCATGAGGAAAACTCGGCTCCAGATCAATTACCAGCTCTCGTCTGGCCCCTATTATTGACATCACAAATTTGTGAACTTGCTTGTAAATACAATGCCTTGAAAACACATACAGCATCCATGTAGTCTACTGCTCAGACACTGTTTCCTGTCATGTTGCGGCTGGCTTACACCTGTCGGCTGTAACCACACAAAAATACAAACACACAAAAATACTCACAAACACACATACACATCGTATGCCTTCTGTTCAGAAATACAGCAAAACTCGCATCAATAATTTATGAAAAAAAAACCTAAACTTCTCTCGTCAAGCGAGGGCAAATGTGGCAGGTCCTGGCATGAGTAAGCAACTTGCATACACGCATCCAAAATGAGTTCCCCAGAGCATATCGAACTCATCCGTCCCGTGCATCAGCCTTGATTGCTGCCCGTATTCACGTTCTCCCGCTCGTTCGCTCGCTGCGCTGGCTGTCTGGAACGGCAGGCCAGACTGCTGTCATGTCACACCTGTGGGAACACCCCTGACTCATCCGTGACGCAGAAACAGTGAGAGACGATGCGAGACAGGAAGAGACACACACAAACACACACATACACACACAAACACACACAGAGGAGGAGAGGGAGATAGACAAACAGATAGATAGATAGATAGATCAATAGATAGATGGATAAATACAATTGTAGATAGATATAGATAGATAGATATATAGATGGATAGATAGATAGATAGATAGATAGATAGATAGATAAATATAGATAGATAGATAGATAGATAGATAGATAGATAGATAGATAGACAGATAGATGGATAAATAGATAGATAGATAGATAGATACATGTAGATAAAGAGGAAGGGGAGGAGGAAAGAAAGAGATAGAAGAATAGATGGAAAGAGGGAGGGAAGATGAAACAGAAGAGAGGGGAGAGAGTGAAAGATAGGGAGGGAGAGAGAGGAAGAAAAATAAAGACTGCATCTACAATGTTTCCCTGTTTGAAACGCGTTTCATTACCCACTTAATCAAAAACGTGTTTGTAAAGGCTTTTCAGATCGTATGAGTTGTTGCATATCCATCTCTGTTGTGAGTCAATTGGGAGGGCTTGTCACAGAGCAGCTCCATTGCGCAGTTTGACCCAAGGAGAGGAGATGTATACACGAAGTTGTCAGTTGTTGGTGTGGGCATCAGTCATTTCATCAACACAATGACCATTTCGTTGATGAAATGTTGTCATTTCATTACAAAATGATCATTTCGTTGACGAAATGACCAATTTCGTAACAGAATAGGCTATGCGACACTTGGCGCTCCGTTAAAATTGTCCATGGTTAAACCATGGTTTCAATTGTACCACATTTGTGAATTCGGGCCAAAGGGAGGAGGGAGGGGAAAGAGAAGCGCTGACTACCAGTAGTCTACTCTCATGAGAAGATTACACATTCTCAGAGCAAAGTCCCACCACTCTCAAGAGAAGTCTAACCTCAGGCCTAATGTCAACTTTAGACTCCTTCTAACAGGTGTTAACTCTTTGTGTGCTGTGAGTGCAAATTGGCACAGAAAACCCCATAGCATTGCACATACTGTCCAAAGTCCCTGGTACAGAAAGGGGTTAATGACCTATTTACTTGCTTTCAAAGTACTAATAGGGTGCTTCAAACCTCGAGATCTGTACTACATGAACGACTGGGGCCTGAGGCAACTTAAAGGTCCTGTTTACATTTGGAAGCAGTGATTTTATGAATGTTCAAGATATCACATTTGATGCATATGCATAGGTTTGTTTTACCACAAAACATCCTACCATAATAAATTTTCGCAATAAAGACTAAAATACAGTATAAGGAGATATCAGTATTTTTTTCAATAAACCATAACTCTATGGTTTAGTCTGGAAACATTTTTATTATAACTATTGTTCACATTTTGTATAACCTTTTTAACAATATTTAACATCAATTTTACTGATTCATATTTTTACATTGGTTGTTTCTATCCCTAACTCACATCTTAGAACTATTTTAAAGCACTAATGCTGGGTTTTTGTTTCATCTGCAAATATCCTTAAAATGTGTGTGTGGGGATAGACGTGAGTGTGTGTCAACTTCTTTTCTCAGAACCTACCCCCACAAGCATCTGCTTTTCTATAGGTACTCCCACACATTATTTGAAATCTCATATGAATATGACATACTCTACAGACTGACTTACGGCTATTGACTGTACATTGACTGTACACTGTAAAGTGTGTCTTACAACTTTGATTATTATGTAAAGTTTATTCTCTTATACAACATTGGATTTTAGCATTTTTGTTACTACTGTTTGATCTATAGATGTACGTATATAATGTACATACAAAATTGTAGAAAAGTTAATAAATGAACATGCATATGAGCAACAAACAAACTCACTGACAGGCAATATGTCTGGGTACTTTAATAGATGTCAAAAGTACAAGAAGTCTGCCCGAATGCCTATTCATGCAAGTAGACAAATTGTACATGTACATTGTAGCCGTAGGTCTTATATACATGTAGGCCCTATATATCCTTTGTAATGGTCTGCAAAGGTAAACATAAAACATGTAATATGATCAGGATTGGTTACGACCTTTCCAGTAATCACACTGGTCACATCCTCATGTACTGAAAATAGAATCAAATGCTTGTCTTTATCCTGGTACTACGGGACTTTGACGCGGTGTCACTGCCCCTGTCACTGGAATCAAACTGCAATAATCATGGTTCCACTAATGAAAGAATAGTACAGCAAGGCAGACATTTTTTGTGTCTCGTTTCACTTTGGTGGGTTAGTTTCGTTTGTTTGTTTGTTTTTTTATTTTTGCTTTGCTTTAATAGCAGCCTTATTAATCCAAGCTAAGTCTTGACGTCTCTAAAAATGTGCATATGTTTTGTGTGTGTCTGCATCAGAAATGATGGGGGTTGGATTTTATGGAAGAGTGCATTTTTATATGTAGATCATTCCATTCACGTCTTACTATAATACTGAAGGGATTTCGTAGTAAGATATAGTAGGGCGTAGAAAATATCCTGCTACTCACCATTCATTGTTTTTATACACACAATATCTCCCGCGTTTCCGAGCTGCGCTTGGAGTCGATGCTGTTGCAGGAAATGGTCCTCCAATTGAGAGTTCAGTTATTGCACTTTCCCGTTTGGTATATACACAAGAACATAACGCGACACCAAGTATAATTCCAGTAAATAAGGCGAAGTAGCACAATGTTGAATGCTCCACGAGACGGCGAAGTTAGAGAGGGGAAATAGAGATAGACAGATTGAGAGAGAGAGAGAGAGAGAGAAGATCGCGAGTCCGATGTTTGATGATGAAGTTTGGCGAGTTGACAACTTGGCGTTTTCGTGCTTTCACGTCGAAAGCTGGTCAAGAAGTGTTGTGTGTGTGAAAAGTTGAATTTTGTGAATGAAGAGTTGTAGCATGCGTGCGAAATCTCTTCGAGACGTGGAGCGAAGAAAAGAAGGAGATTGGTTAGAAAGGATGTCCATCTCGCGTTGTCATGGTGACCGTAGGAGTGACCGGAGGTGAAGTTACGTTGTTCGCGAGGAATGTTCGGACAGATGATATATGAGTGCTCGCGATACAGAGGGCCAGAGCAGTCGTAAAAATGTGCTTGTATTACGCCGTAGAGTGACCACTAGCGGATATGGTCAGCTAGCGGACGAAAACAATTCTCAGTAAAGTTAGAAAATGAAAGTGTGACTCATTGTGCTGCTACAAGTAGCTCCCCCCTAGATTGCTGCAAAATGAGATGTAGGAGCAATCGATGAGTGTAAAAAATAGAGTAGAATGTTCGCAGGTGAGCGAGAGTAACAAAATAAAATATCATGTACAATGACTTAGAAAACAACAAGCTGGATCCGTAAGAAACAAAATCGTCTCTTCAACCGTTGTCACAGTAGTCGACGTATTTTGTGGGGAATCGCACGTGACGACCGGAGCGTGTTTTCTTGATTTCCGTGGTCGTTTGGTTGGAGAGTGAGGTGGGGGTGCGAGGTGGGTTGGAAGGGGGTGTGGCAGGTTGTGTCGTGCGTTGAGTGTTTGTAGTCACGGGTGGTCGTGTGGTGCGGCGAGGCAATGGCTCGGGAATGATGTCCGTTTCTATGAATGCTGGTTTCAAGCGGTCGATGCTGACGGTGTCGTGTTTGCCGTGGTAGTCGATCACGAAAAACTTTTCAGCACGCCGAATGACCGGAAAGGGACCTCTGTATGGGTGTTGTAGTGGTTTTCTCACGGTGTCATCGCGAATGAAAACATGTGTAGATGTGTTGAGGTCGTTGTGTATGAATGTCGGTTTGTGTTGAGTGCGTGTTGATGGCGGGTGCATGTCCTGCATGAACTTACGTAGACGTTGGACGTAGTCGGAAGGGTCGATGTCCGTCGTGGTCTGTTCATGCTTGGTGATGCACTGGCCTGGTAGTCGTAGTGTTGTCCCATAGACAAGCTCTGCAGCTGAGCAGCCTATGTCTGTCTTCACTGCGGTTCGAATGCCGAGGAGAACGAGTGGTAGTGTCTCGATCCATTTGGCGTCGTCGTGTGCCATGAGAGAGGCTTTGAGTTGACGATGTAGTCGTTCGACGAGGCCGTTTGATGTCGGATGGTATGCCGTTGTGCGAATGCGAGTGGATCCGAGTTGCGTAGTGAGAGCGTTGAAGAGGTTGGATTCAAATTGGCGACCTCTGTCTGTTGTGATGGTCGATGGTGCGCCAAATCGTGCGACCCAGTGCGTGACGAAGACTCGAGCGACTGTTTCGGCTGTGATGTCGCTCATGGGGAAGGCTTCTGGCCATCGTGTGAATCGATCGACACATGTGAGGAGGTATGTGTGACCGTTTGATGGAGGGAGTGGGCCGACGATGTCGATGTGAACGTGGTCGAAAATCGCGCATCGGGAGATGAGAAAGTGCCGAGGGGTGCTTTGCTGTGGCGATGAATTTTGCTGCGTTGGCACTGTAGACATGTTTTGGCCCATGAACGAACATCACGATTGATGCCGTTCCAAACAAATCTGTCAGTGACCAGTTTCTGCGTTGCTCTTACCCCTGGATGAGAGAGTTGATGAAGGGAGTGAAAGATCGCCTTGCGATGAGGAGCTGGAATGTATGGACGAGGAAATCCAGTTGACAAATCACATAATATCGTGCGGTCTGATGAGGGGATTGGCACTGGTGAGAGTTTGAGTGAAGTGTCAGTCGTGAGTTGTTTGAGTTCCTCGTCGTCCTCTTGGGCGAGGGCAATGACGTGGAAGTCGATGGGGGTAGTGCTTACATTGTTGATGAAAGCTCGAGAGAGTGCGTCAGCAGCTGTGTTGCGTTTGCCTGAGATGTGACGGATGTCGGTGGTGAACTGGGAAATGAAGTCGAGTTGACGAATTTCCCGTGGCGAGTATCTGTCAGGACGACCGTGGAGAGAGTGAGTGAGAGGCTTGTGGTCGGTGTACACGATGAACTGTCGTCCCTCGAGCATGTGCCGAAAGTGTTTGATGCACAGGTATACGGCGAGCATCTCTCGTCCAAACGCGCTGTAGCGAGTTTCAGCTGGCTGTAGTCGTTTAGAGAAAAAGGTGAGAGGTTGCCATGTACCGTCGATGCATTGCTGGAGTACACCGCCGACGCCGACGTCCGACGCGTCTGTGAGGAGACAGAGTGGTGCATCCATCTTCGGGTGAACAAGCATGGTGGCTTGTGATAGCGCTGCTTTGACTGCGTTGAATGAGGAGAGTTCGTCGTCGTTGAGTGAGATGGGCTGATTTTTCCTTTTAGCATTTTTCAACTTGTCGGTGAGTGGTTGCATCAAATCAGCGCATCGAGGGAGAAATCTCCGGTAGAAGTTGACGAGACCCAGGAATTCTCGCAGCTTGCGAAGTGAAGTGGGGGCTGGTAGGTCGTGAATTGCCTGGATCTTGTCTGGCAGAGGAGAGATGCCGTGGTGATCGACAACGTGACCGAGGAAGTGGAGGGATGGCACGCCGAGTTGGCATTTGGCTGGGTTGATGACGATGCCATACTCAGCAAAGCGTGAAAACACAATGTTGAGGTGTTTTTCGTGTTCCTCGTGTGAGCGGCTTGCGACAAGGACGTCGTCCACGTACGCGTAGGCGAATGGAAGCCCATGCAGTACTTCGTCCATGAAGCGTTGAAAGGTCTGCGCCGCGTTGCGTAGTCCAAAAGGCATGCGAGTATATTCAAACAGACCGAAGGGCGTGGTGATGGCGGTTTTGTGAACGTCAGCCGGATGAACGGGAATTTGATGGTACGCCTTAACGAGGTCGAGTTTGGAAAATACTGTCATGCCATCGAGGTTTGCTGCAAAGTCTTGGAGGTGGGGAATGGGGTAACGATCGGGGACTGTTTGTCGGTTGAGGGCGCGGTAATCGCCACATGGTCGCCAATCGCCGGAGGTCTTTTTCGGCACCATGTGGAGGGGCGAAGACCAGTTGCTTTTCGACTGCGTGACGATGCCGAGCTCGAGCATGTGGCTAAATTCCTCTCTAGCTGCTTCGAGGCGGTCGGATGCGAGACGGCGTGGTCGAGCAGAGACGGGGGGACCTCGAGTCTCAATATGATGAGTGACGGAGTGTTTGACGCTCGCCGGTGTGTATACTGGCTGTGTGATTGATGGATGTTGCTGAATTAGAGCGTCGAAGCGAGTGCCGGTGGAGCGTAGCATTTTGAGACTGAGAGACGTTGCCGACGGTTCGGTGACGACGCCGCTAACCGAAAGATTAGTCGTTCCATCTATCAGTTTGTGTCGCTTGACGTCGACGAGGAGACCGAAATGCCGTAGGAAGTCGGCTCCTAATATGGGTGTGGGCACGTCTGCGAGTACGAAAATCCACCGACACACGCGTCGCAGTCCCAGGTTTAGTGTCAAGGAGCGTTCACCGTATGTCGTGATTTGTGACTGGTTTGCGGCCTGTAGTTTGACTGTGTTTGATTGCACTCGCCTCTCAGCCGGGGAAGGGGGAAGAACACTGACTTCCGCGCCGGTGTCGACGAGGAACCGCGTGCCGGTGTTCTTGTCCAAAATATAGAAGAGGCGACTGTGTGAGTGTGAGCCAGCGTTGTTTGTCGCCATTAGGCGCTGGCTTGCTCGTTTCCCTGGCTCGTGGCAGCGGGCGGTTGTCGTCGACACGGTGGTTGACAACGGCGAGCGTGCTCTCCATATGTTTGATGGTACCAGCACTCACCATTGTCGTCGGAAGCAGGCGTCTGAGCAGGCACGGCAGGGCTGCTATTACGCGAGGTATGCTGTCGGTTTCTGCGTGTGGCCGACCGACCTCGACTACGGCTCCGCTCACGGTTACGAAGCTGCATTGTTAGAGTTTCCACCTGCCTTGTTAAACGGTGTATTTGGTCCTGGAGGTGTTGATTGGACATGGGTGTTGTTTGGGATGGGGCTGTCATGGCATTGACAAAACACGGCGCTGTGACTGCTAGGATGCGGTCGGCGAGCTCCGCTAACTGTGTGACCGTCAGCGAATCGCTAGAAGATGCCAGTATTTGTTGTACGTTTGTCGGCATGCGCTGGACGAACAGCTGCCGAAGAATGCTGTCTTCGAGCACGCGATCACCAAGCAGCTGTTTCATCCGACGGAGGAGTTGGGTTGGTTTCCTATCCCCCAGTTCTTCCTCCGTCAAGAGCTGCTGTAGTCTACGTTGCTCCGATTCGGATGTAAGAGCGACGAGTGCTGTCTTCAGCGTGGTGTACAGCTGTGCGGCAGGCTTTGTGATGAGGAGATCGCGCACCTCCTGGGCGATGTCGGGGGAAAGGGAAGAAACCACATAGGCATATTTTGAGTCTTCCTTGGTAATGCGGCGAGTTGTGAATTGGGCCTCAACCTGCGCGAACCACACCAACGGGTCTTGTGGCCAGTAGGGCGGCAGCTTTATGTTTGCTACGGCGGCATTATCGACAGCGATGTCAGTGGATGGTTTCGAAGTCGCGTCGTCAATCGGGGGCTGAACGGGCTCAACAGGCGCTTGCGAGGGGTCGGTCATAGTGGCGGGGAGATGAATTAAATCACGTCGGGGTCACCAGTGAAGGGATTTCGTAGTAAGATATAGTAGGGCGTAGAAAATATCCTGCTACTCACCATTCGTTGTTTTTATACACACAATATCTCCCGCGTTTCCGAGCTGCGCTTGGAGTCGATGCTGTTGCAGGAAATGGTCCTCCAATTGAGAGTTCAGTTATTGCACTTTACTGTTTGGTATATACACAAGAACATAACGCGACACCAAGTATAATTCCAGTAAATAAGGCGAAGTAGCACAATGTTGAATGCTCCACGAGACGGCGAAGTTAGAGAGGGGAAATAGAGATAGACAGATTGAGAGAGAGAGAGAGAGAGAGAAGATCGCGAGTCCGATGTTTGATGATGAAGTTTGGCGAGTTAACAACTTGGCGTTTTCGTGCTTTCACGTCGAAAGCTGGTCAAGAAGTGTTGTGTGTGTGAAAAGTTGAATTTTGTGAATGAAGAGTTGTAGCATGCGTGCGAAATCTCTTCGAGACGTGGAGCGAAGAAAAGAAGGAGATTGGTTAGAAAGGATGTCCATCTCGCGTTGTCATGGTGACCGTAGGAGTGACCGGAGGTGAAGTTACGTTGTTCGCGAGGAATGTTCGGACAGATGATATATGAGTGCTCGCGATACAGAGGGCCAGAGCAGTCGTAAAAATGTGCTTGTATTACGCCGTAGAGTGACCACTAGCGGATATGGTCAGCTAGCGGACGAAAACAATTCTCAGTAAAGTTAGAAAATGAAAGTGTGACTCATTGTGCTGCTACAATACCAAAGCTAACAGAAGCATAAAGTTGATTAATTTTTTTTTTTCCTAAATACTCCTATATCTTGGATGACACAAATCATTGACAAACAGTGAGAAACACATTTTTTGTGTTACAAGCATTCTGTATTCAAGAGCGTGATTATTCCATGGAGCTACTCCATGATTATTCCTAGCCTACCTTCCAGCATGCCAACAACCCTATTCCCTAACCCATACCCTACCCCCCCCCCCACACACACACACAATACCACATGAAATTCAATATTAAACAATTACTACATTCGTGGTACTGTCTGCATTGAGACAGAAAATTTTTGAATCATCCAGTCTTTTCGTTCATCAACTAGTAATGCATACACACTGTACATCACCAAATGCACTGCAGGCACATTCAAGTAGTCTCCCTTACAGGCTCCTTTCATCAATGAAAACTGAACAAAGCATACTGATACAGGCACATGAAACGGTCATCAAGTTGGAATTCATACGAAGAAATCGGTTCCATACTACTTACCCCCCCCCCCCAAAAAAAAAAGACAATAACAATACAATAAGGACACTCAATACACTTTGTGTTTCACACTTTACCTTTGAGAGAAATTGGAGAAAGTTCTGAAACTGCAAATTTCCTTTCACCCCCCACAACTTGTTTCTCATGACATCAACCAGGAAATATGTTGTATTCCAGTCTCTGGACATCTTTATTACATGTATCCACCCTTCTTTTATTACTACAATTTCATCCAGCCACCTGCTAGTTTCCTCCCTGTCTCTCTCTCTCTCTCTGTCTCTGTTTTCACTCCATCACTTTATGTCTGTGGGTTAATATCCATACATGTAGCCTTGTTTCAAGACTGTTTCAAGACTGTGTAGACCGTCAATGAAAAAAGTCCCTGCTGGATAAGTTTTACAAAATTGCCACATGGAAAATAAGTTATATGCATGGTTACAGGAAAGAAGGTACTTTGTACCTGTATCACAAAACATGACACATGGAGATAGAGTTTACACAGGAAAATCCTGAAGGACCAAAATCTGGATGAAGGAATTGATGATAAAGCTTAGCTGGCTCTGGGGGGCATTTCATGAAGCGTTTTGTCAGATATGTTTTTCTTCTTTCTTTTTTTTTTCTGACAAACTCATATAAGCTACAGAAATCCTTGCATCTGATTAGTTGAGAGCAAATTAGTCCGACAAAACGCTTCATGAAATGCCCCCCCCCCCCCCCCCCCCCCCCCCGGTCTCACCAATGCTGATTTTTTTTTTTCTTGTTTAAGAAACTATGCTCAGTCATTTGGTGAATTTTGCAACTCTACTGCACATCCTGATCAAATAAAATTCACAAGTAATTTCAATTGAAAATAATAATTTGGAATAAAAAACGAGCACATTTCTTTCAAAAACATCTTGGCAATCTAAGTTTGCATTGGGAATTTCAATGATTTAACTATGTTATGCTATCCATAAATGACTTACACATAAAGTTACAGGCAAAATTATATGCTCTTGACAAACTATGACCTTGATGTGTCATTGTCTATATCTAATCAGTTGAGAAGTACAAGGGCTTCTTAAAACTCAGTTACATGTGTGTCTGTGCATGGAGTTACTGCCCTTATGCACTGGAACTGCCAATATTGCATTCAGTTAGAAGTCACAAGCAAGGTATGTACATGTATACATGTACATTGTATCTTGCACATGACATCACTTGTAATACTAGCCCCCCTGCCAAATGAAGCCCAACACCCCAAATGGTTCTCAATTGGCAATGTGCACTGGTAGGGGTAGCACAATTTACAACCTACGGGGATTCGACAGACGCGGCGCTAATCCCCGCGAATGAACATGACGCGTGCATGCGATACCCACATCGGTTCAATAACCTCGCTGCGGTAATCATTCGGCATAATTGGAGTCAGTCGCCTCGGCAGTGATTACTGCAGTTGCTGGCAGTTGCCACGAGAACGTCACATTACGGCGGCGGCCGCAACTTATCTTACTCATCCAAGCATGCTCGTGAACAGGGCGAATTTTTTTTTAAGTCCTCAGCTGCCAATATGAGACCTCTGTATTAAATCATGTTTGTGGCATGTTCCCAACAGACATGTAGCTCTGTACTCTCTTAAATCAAGAGACTCATAACTAAAATAACTTCCTGCAATAATCTAACATATCAATATCAAACCAATTAGCTGTTGTGCCATGTGACTAGCTGTCACCATAATAACTTCATTTGACCTGTCAGGTTCACATCAATCAAATTTCTTTGGCAACAAGGCACTTGGCACTGTACACACATGTAGTTCAGCCTCATGGAATTTGTCTACGGGGATTTGGTAGGCACTATTAACCCGTTGAAGACTATTCCGGTGTATACTTCGGCAGGTGTCTATGGGAAATGTGTGTTTTAGCAAAATAAGCTTGTCCTCAATGGGTTAAGATGGCAGGTGGCTCCATTAGAGGGGTTAAAAATTACTTTGCAGTATCACAGCTGAAAAAAATGGCATTACTTAAAGAGCAAGTCCATCTTCATCTATGCATGTGGATTGAGTGAATTCAATATTAGCAGAACACATCAGGGAAAGTTTGGGGGGAATCGGAAAATCCTTTCAAAAGTTATGAATTTTTAAAGTATCTGCGAAGTCACTGCTGGATGAGAAGACTACTACAGTGTATGATGTCACATGCATAGAACAATATGAGGAAAATATAAAGAGAATTTCACAGTAGCGCCCACACAATGTACAAGGCAAACGGCAAATATTACACATGTATGAATACTATGTGAATGCGGAAGCCCAAATGATTTGTCAAGGGGTGGGGGGGGGGGGGGAGATGCAAACAAATAGGTGATTTACATAGGTTTTCTTGTGGAATTTCATCTGCTACAGTAGTTCTAAGAAATAACACTGAAAGGTGAAGTTTGCATTCATGATTCATGGCTGTCCTTCTGTCAAATTCTAACTGTACAGATGTTGAGAAATAACTCAAGAGGTATCATGTAGGTGTAGATTTACAAGGGCGTTACAAAAGCAACAACAACAAAAAAATACAGATATCAATCAGGAGTAGTTGCAACTCCAGGCTTAAGAAGGATCTATTACTGTACCTGGCTATTAAAGGAGATTTATTCATTAGCAGTAAAAAAAAAAAAAAAAAAAAAAAAAAAAAAAAAAAAAAAGTCTTGAAACTAGCCTATCTACAGAAGTACATGTATGTACAATGTATATATAGGCGTAAATATTCATAAATGAATAGACACAAGCCTTTACATTAAAATAACAACAACATGTTAGATTAGTCTAGCAGGCAATTGAGAGTAACGCTATAAGGAGAGTGTCACACAGATCAATCAGATCAGATGTTCATTATGATCCAGGATGCAGCGTTCACACGACATTCTACCATCCCTCTCTTGCTACGAAAGATCTCTTTTCCATACACTCGTGAGTAATGCGAGTAATCGTGTGAGTCAATTTCTGTGGTGCAATTGCAGCTACCATAGAAAGACTTCTGTACAAGATGATTCACATACATAATCTTGTACATCAAGTCATCTACCCTCCCCCACCCCACCCCCTTGAAGTTTGCGTGAGTGGTACTGTTAGTGTGTGTGTATGTGTGTGTGCGTGCGCCCTTTAGAATACAGAGAATACATGTACTGACAAACTCCAATTTAACCACTGGAGCAAAGGACAAGGTAGTCTCGCCAACCATCTGTACAGATGTCACTAGTGAGCCACACGCTCCAATACACAAACAGTAAAAGCAGATGACATCCATGAAAAGGCATTCTTTTTTTTTTTTTTTTGGGGGGGGGAGGGGCGGGGACTCGCAGAACACTAAGAATCATAGAAAGATGTTACCCTTCTATACTCACTCACACTAAACTCTCATTATGTGAATGTCATGCCATTGCTTCCTAATGGACAGACTAGAACTTGGAGTGAACTTGTCTCACAATAGATAACAATGATGATCAGTCACAAAGGCAGATTCCAATTTAAATATTTTCGTGGCAGGTGTACAGAATCACCCCCCATTAATGGAGCATCTTTTACTTCCTTTCATCTTGGTTGACATTTTCTTTTTCTCAGAATAATATCAAATGCGTGAGATGATATCGATTCTGCAGATGTACATGTAGCAATGTAGACCTTCTGTTTCGCAGGTACAGGGATTTGAGCGTTTTGGGTTTTTTTATTTCAACAATGAACACAAACCTTTTCCCGCCCCCCCCCCCCAAAAAAAAAAAAAAATGTTCAGGTGGTGACCAGTGATACAATTCTTCTGTTTTTTGTATGTAATGCAAAAGTTGACAAAACTGCATTGTATGGAATGCGCAGCCACTTGGATGGCAGCTGGTCAACAAACTTACATGTACAATTTACTATCAATCAAAACGAGAGCATTTTAGTCAGTGCTGTGGTATCTGCAAATAGTGTCAGTTGCAATTATTGGAAAGAGTTTACAGTAAGTTTCATTCTCTGACCTCACATACCAAACCTGGCTTCTACCCATAAAAAATAAATAATAATAATAATAATAACTATAAAGTGACCATCATTGACCAAAAGATGGTGACTTTCAACACATTCAACACTTTTAAACATATTGATTTCAAGTGAGTGAGTACATACCTGCCAACATTTCAAGATGAAATATCTTACTTGTGGATTGCAAAAATCTTATTTTATATGCAAACTGAAGTTAGAAATCTTACTTTCTGTCCAATCTTCAGAAAATACACATGAAAGGTATATCTAAATAAAAAAATCTGATTTCTCTGACAGAAAATCTGATTTTGCTATTTCTAACGTAAAAAATCTTACTGAATCTGATAAAATCTTACTAGAAAGTAATCACTTCTACTGCCAAAAATTCATAAATAATCATGATGTATAATGTTCTTAATATAGCAGCATTTCTACCCCCGATGAATAATAATCTACAATTTAAACAGAAACATAAAGGCAATTGATAGATGCAAAAGCTACATGTATGTTCCATGTAATCTGTGTAGATCAATTGATCAATACTACAAAACTAAGATTGCAGAAGTAAGCAGCATGCCAAACAGCTGAAAGACAGGGGGTGGGGAATCCCAAGTTAAACACCACTTCATGATAAAAGAATTTCTATTGAAACTAAAGCATCAAAGTTATCTGGACACTTCAACATTTAAAGGCATAATTTACCATTTGCAGATGAAACAAAAACCCAGCATTAGAAATGTGAACAATAGCTATATATAACAAAAACATTTCCAGACTAAACCATCTACAGTTACAGTTTATTGAGAAAAATACAGATATCTCCTTTATTTTAATAGGCTTTATCGCATAAATTGTATATGATAGGATGTTTTGTAGTACAACAGACCTACACATATGCATTTATAGATGTCATACAATGTATCTTGAAAATTTTTTGAATCACTGTTCCCAAAGGTAAACGGAACCTTTAACCGTGATGAGAAAGCACAGTTGTGCAATAAGTTGTTTGGCACTTCCACTGAAACCTTGTAGCTCTGGAGGTGCCCTCAAAAAGTATGCTCATTTCTACAAGTGGCCGGGAAAGTTTCACACTTCTCACATTTCAATCACTTCCTTGTCGCTGATTACATGCGCAAATGAAATTGCACGTTCGCCTAAATCGAAAGGCAGACTGCGGCACAGAGCAGCTCTATGATTAAAAAAATTTGAATCCTGTACTTCCTTCTGTTTTGACAACGTACAAACCCAACAACTATCAGCCACAAGAACAACTTTCAAAAGTATTGCAGACTATTTGGTTACAACATTCTCCTACTTGCATGTTTCTACGCACAAATCAGTGCAGCGGAGTATTATGCTTAAATAAATACACCTTGGTGGAAAACAAACATGACTTTTCTGCAAGAGTTTTTTTTTTTCTTATATATTTCATCAAATAAGAATCAACATCCTAAACTAAAGAGTTGCTTCGAAAGAAGTCAGTGTCGAATTTATGAGACCAGTATTGACTAGAGAAAATTGGTCATTAAAGGACAAGTCCACCTTCATATACATGTGAATTGAGTGAATGCAGCAGTAGAATACATCATTGAAAGTTGGGAAAATTTGGCCTATCCATTCCAAAATTATGAATTTTTAAAGTACATGTATCTGCGCAGTTACTGCTGGATAAGAAGACTACTACAGTGTATGAAGTCACATGCTGGAACAATATAAGGAAAATATAAAGAGAATTTCGCAAAATTTAATTTTTTGCAAAAAATGCACATTTCCTCAACATTTCACTGATATATATGGTTATGGGTTGTTCTATTTCCCCTGCCTTCTGAAAGAGGCAAGTCAAGCATTTTTTATTATGCGAAAACTTTTGAATGGATTGTCCGATTTTCCTCAAACTTTCACTGATGTGTTCTACTAATATTGCTGCATTCACTCAATTCACATGTCTATGAAGGTGGACCTGTCCTTTAATAACAAGGAAGTCATGTTATACATGCATTTGAATGTAAACAACTCATCATCTAAATGTTCCATATGATCTCCCAGTAAAACAATGCTAGGTCAGATGGATGTTATCTTGCCCCTAACACGTTTAATCCTCATCACCTTCACGTAACATTCAAAATGACCAATATGACTTTTCTTCAAGTCCGCTGGAGGGCTTCAATTAAATACAAGTTCCTAATACAAATTTGTCAGTTTGCATGAGAACAGCTCAGCCTCTGTCAAAAGCCTTCACCCTGTTGTTGGCGCCAACCATTGTGAGCGAAAGAAGTCAAAGCGGAGAGCATCAATGCGAAGGCATTTTGCGGATCTGCAAACGTGATTATTATTCATGAGTCGAGCAGCGGCTGAACTGGCGTACCACCCGTACTGAATTATTCCGTCACTGAATGATTCAGTTTGTCGCTTCGACCACAGAAATTGTTAGATTTGCGCAGGAGCATTCAGTGAGAATCGTTCTTTGAACTGAGCCCCACTGATTGGCTGTGATTAATTTTCGTCAAGAAATGCCGATGGCAAAATTCAGCATGAATTAATCGCCGTGAGCCAAGAAATTTGGGATGGGTCTTGCAAGGCCCTCACGCTCGGGGCTTGCCGATCGCTGGCGGTTTTGACACCATCTCATGCGAAAAATCCTCCGCTCGCTTCTCTTTCAGTGAGGAAGCCTTTGACAAAGCATCCCTGCCCTTGAGCAGAGACTCATGAAGAACTGTTTCTTGCAAGATGCTGAGAAATCAGCATTGATCATACATTTTTATACACTTACAAAGTGTATGTCACACACAAAGGAAATGAACAGTGTAACCGGTACAGGTGCTCTCGGTAAAAGTTTCACTAGCATGAGAAGGTACATTGTACTCACTAGTGTGAAAGGGGTTTGAAAGGGGTACAAAGGTATGGAGGTGTGGTGGGAAGGAAATGGAGTGGATACATTTAGTTTTGGTTGAGATGGGGATACAGGTTTTAACTTTTTGCAATATATAGAAACCACAAGATGAATATTAAAGAGCATACAATTCTACGAGGAATTAAAAGTTCATTGATGAAATTCGGTTTTGACATGGCTGAGATATCCCAAAAGAAAGTGAAACAAATCAATGCTCGTAAATGGTGGGCTCCACCTTTTATTTTGATCTCTTGTTTTGGATGTCTCAATCATTTCAAAACCAATTTTCATCAAGTTTATGAACTTTGAATCACACTTAGAATTAGATGCTCTTCCATGTTTCATAGGAGGTTTCTCATTATCAAAAAAAAAAAAAAAAAAACTAGAAATGTCGCTATGGCGACTGGTGTATGCCTCCGCCATAATGCATGGTTCTCCTAATACATGTAGGTCTATAGTACAATGTCTTGACAATGTGTGTTGACAGTTTCACACAATTGGCAAATATTAAAATGACAGGTTTGCCACAAATGTGCTGAATGTTCACTTTCCTAGAACTAGGTTCAATTGGATGAATGATTAAAATGTCAAGAGTGCAGGTATTTGGGGGAACTGATGATTTTTACTTGACTTTTGACCCTTTTATAAGTTTATGCATTGAGTAATTTTCAAAGTATTGAGAAAAAGTATAATTTCAGTATCAAATGATAAAAATAGTATTATCTAAACCTGGCCTTTGACCTTTGACCTCACAGTTCCAAAGAGAATCACTGTTAGGCAGAACATGCATAAATATGTAAGTTTCATGATAATATCTTGAGTTACTTTTGAGATATGGAGGAAGAAGTGCAATTTAGCACTTTCACTTGACCTTTGACCTTTTGGCAAGAAACTTCCCACAGAATATATATTGGGTTATACATGCATACATCTAGTTTAAAAAAATCCTTCAGGCATTGCATAAATATAAGGAAAGTAGTGATATTTCGAGGAGTTGACCTTGACCTTTGACCCCCTGACCTTTGACCCATGACCCCCAACTTCCCTTGATAATCACTGCCCATCGGTACATGCATATATACTAAGTTCCATGAAGATACCTTGAACCATTTGCGAGATATGGAGAAAAACATGAAATTTCAACCTTTTTTTCACAAAATAACCTGTGACCTTTGACCTTTGACCCTGTGACCCTAAAATCCAAACAAAGTATCATCCCCCCAGGATATACCCTCATGCCAAGTTTGATGCAAAACCACCACACGGTTCTTGAGATATCGACAAATACAAAACGGGACGGACGTACGGACGACCCGAAGACATATAATGCCTCCGGCCACTTCGTTGGCGGAGGCATAAAAAAGGTTGGAAACCTGAACGAAATCTCAACCAAAACTATACCATCCATGTAACTGAACATATTTGAGTTTTTTCCTCCATTCAGACTCTGGAGATATATCATATACAATAGTCAGTGCTGCACATTGGCACTGGTCAATTACTGTTGGGCCAGTAACATTTTCAGGAATGGGCCAGTAAAACTGGAAAAACTGAGTACCTACTAGTCCAACACACAGGTCAAACCAGTAGAAAAAAAGTGGGTTGGTGTGCAGCCCTGCAGTAGTACAAGTCTCATAACACACAAGGGCCACCATCATGTCTGAGTATCAAGGTTAGCGATCGATTATTTCCCCGTTTCAAATGTTGCCAACAAAACTCGACGACTTCCTCTTCACCGGGGAGTGTCCCCAGCAGTGTTGGGCACAGGCTCGAAACTGATAAAAAACTACGGTATCGCTTGCTCGCAAGAACTTTATGGACTAGCACGGACAAATATTATCTGAAACTATGGTTTGTCAATTGTACAACAATAGGAGCAATCAATCACGCAGAATTGCACATGCAATTTAATGAAATGTGCTGTACTTACTTCCATGGTAGAAAAATCACATCATCTGTCTTTTTCCTCTATAAAGAGCTAAGTATCGTTTGTTGAGTTTTCAGACTTTGAACATACAGCTACACCTGCACATACAGCACATGCAGACAAATGTGGAAGTAAGAGCACAGTATGTGTAGAACAACATCTATTGGAGGGGAGATGCTTTACTAGTCTTTTTGTATCACATGTCTCAAACAAAGATATTCAATTTTCATTACACCAGTAACGGCTGAACCCCTTGATAAGCCACCCCTTCCCGCATTCATACTAGAAATGCTTGTTTCAATTTATCAAATACTGTTACATTACCTTCTTGTAAACATCTGAATGCCCGTACAACAAAACATCCATGACGGATGCATGTACGTTCTTAATATCACTCATTGAAATAAGCATTGATTTTCTGTTTACATACGAAATCTGCACATGTTTTCCTTAATATTTTCTTTATATGATGCACCACGCGCTACCCCGGGGTATCGTAGTAACCCGGGGTACCACGTTGTGTAGCGCCATCTCACGTTCACTCGAGTACAACCGCAGAGTTACTGCGTTACGTATGCGCACTGTACTGACCCGTGGTACGGTGCGATACTCAGTATAGCGCTTCATGCACTGACTACACGCATAGCCCGCTAGCTGTGCCAAAGTTACGATCTCGTAGACGTAGTTTCGATCCCGTAATTTTGTAAGCTTTGTGCACTTTGTGCCGAACAAAATATCCTTTCGCAATTAGGATCAAGCTGCAAAAATGCCAGCAGGTGATGGGGGCTATGCCGCACTGAAAGGAAAGGGCCGGAAAAGAAGGAAAACACAGTACACAAGATAGCTATTTCATGGGGAATCAATATAAATAATAATACAGGGTGTACAAGTATCATAACAGCATAAAACAATATCAATGATACACTGTAAAATAGTTACTCATAACGTTAACAAGGGATTAATTGAGAAAACTACAGGATGAAGAGGGGTTTTTTTTACAAGAACAATGGCCATAATTGAATGTTGAAGAATTAATCACACACAAAAAAATTAATTTCCCACTTTTTGGTAACCCAGGGTACAGCCCTAAAAAAAAAATAAATAATTCAACAAAATGGCCGATTTTTTTCTGGTACCCCAGGGTACCATTTATGTCATCATATGCCGTTGTCTGGCAGTCATGTCAAAAACAGTTGTAGTCTGCTCATCCAGCGATGGCTGCACTGTGATTTAAAAGATTTATAACTTTTGAACTGATTGTCCAATTTTCCTCAGACTTCATCGATGTGTTCTACTATAAATATTGTTGCATTTACTCAATACAAACTTATTGGGTGAACTTTAATCCTAACATTCACTTCCTGAGTGGGGTGGGGGAGGGGGTGTAAAGGCTATTCCCCAAATTACTGAACTTCTAATTTGCTTTTGACACCTACACAAATTGCACTAGACACAACTGCACAATGGAGGGCAAAGATATTGAGCTCGCAGTTACGTTTCCCCCAAACAATAGCCGCACCGGCCCTCTCAATTTTACACCCATGACCTTCGGCTAACAATGGCGTCATGAGTGCACCATGGCAGTTTCCTCCATTGTTGAGACCCGAGACTCCGGTGCCTTATGCCTTGGGTGTGTCGTTTGAAGGGGGAGGGCAATGGAGGTAAGGGAGGTGGGAATTGCTCAATCTGTTAGGAGTCAGCACAGTTACGTGTAGTACTGCCAGTAGCGCTTGTGATCGATCATCCGACGAATCAAAATTGACCTGTCAAAGAAAGCTAGAAATTCCTGCACATGCGATGAAGATTGATGGGGAAAATCGGCCTGGTTGATTGCAGCACATACTGATTCCCAGAAGTCTTTTACAGGAGAATACCATGTACAGTGTATATGAACTTAAAGGACAAGTTCACCCTCATAAATATAAGGATTGAGAGAATGCAGCAATATTAGTAGAACACATCAGTGAAAGTTTGAGGAAAATTGGACAATCGATGCAAAAGTTATACATTTTTAAAATTTTTGTGTTGGAACCACTGGATGAGGAGACTACTAAGGCTCGTGATGTCATATGAGTACAACAGTATGAAGAAAATGTAAAGAAAATTCAACATGTTTTCACTTTTTTCGCATAATTAGAGCACTTGACTTGCCTCTTTCTAAAGGCAATGGGAGTAATATTACCCATTGTATGTCAGTAACGAGTGGAGGGAATGTGTACTTTTTTCAAAAGATGAAATTTTGTGAAATTCTCTTTATATTTTCCTTATATTGTTGTACGCATGTGACATCATACACTGCAGTAGTCTTCTCATCCAGCGGTGAGTGCACAAAAACTTCAAAAATTCATAACTTTTGAACGGATTGTTCGATTTTCCTCAAACTTTCAATGATGTGTTCCACTAATATTGCTACATTCTCTCAATCCTTCTGTTAATGAAGGTGAACTTGTCCTTTAATGTTCAAAACAGTGTTCAATCTATAGTGCATAAACACCACCAATGTGTCACATATATGTACATGTACAGCATGTAGTAAGGTATTTTGTAGCTCAGTGCATGGAATACTCTTCTGATACCTGTACAGTGAATAAGTCAAGTGCCTTGGTAATAATCTCAAAACCACATGTACTGATATGTGTTGACTATTTTATTTCAATACAGAAAGGACAGGATATTGGAAAACCATCTTGAACATGCCTACAACGTGTGTGACAACTGCGGAAATTACAAGCCCCCACAGCTGAATACAAACTCTCCATTGTATTATATCATCCATGGCTATTCAAAATGGGGGAAGCATTCCTTGATTTGCTGTGGGCTGAGACTAGTGAGAGCTGTATAGAGTACCATAGTAAGCTACAGCTTTGATGATACACGAATGCACTTCAGAATCGAGCACGCATAAAAGACTTGCAAATGAAGTGAACTAGTGCACGTAACATGCGGCTCACTTCACACACATACCTACAACTGTACTGTACAAAGTACATTTTGAATTTGAAATGCACTCTTCTGACTGAAAGCACTTATCGAATCTAGGACTGTGGATGCTGCATAAGTGCAGTCAATGTCACTGCACCATTACAGCATGCAGCGTAATACGAGCTTTGGCAGCTAAAAGAGTGCTAGTAAGCACTTGCCCGATTGCCCAGGGCAAGTGAAACTCAGAAGTCGGACAAGTATTTTGGAACGGGCAAGCAAAAAGTTTTGAAGCCACCCTTTTTTTTTCACTTTTCCCCCTTCAAACCCATGAAGTCAACCATACAGAAGCCTAGTAGTAGGGCAGATATGTGAAAAAAATATTCACATCCGGCGGAAAGTATGAAATTTTGCACATAGTATTATTTTGGGGTGCTGATTTCAAAAATTGCCGGATCCAAGAGATCTGTCCTCGGGGTCGGCCACCATTTTGAATTCCAATATGGCCGCCGTCAAAGATCCCTATCCTCAGTTCTGAATGACATAAGCCATTGGAATTTTATACGAAAAAGCAGGGTGATATGGTAACTTCAACAACAGACTTATTTGACATGTCTGACAAGCTGCACGGCAGCTAATTTGAATTTTACTACATAGTTACCATGTTGGAATGCTGAAAATCTCTATCTTGGCTTTGTAAATTAGGCTACCTGATTGAGCGCGCGTTTGTAACTGATTGTAACTGTTAGTCGTGATGTTTGTCTTCGCAACCATATTGGAATTCAAAATAGCGGGCATTGCGTTTGTCAGACACATCACATTAGTCAATTCTTAAACTCAGTATGTTGATATACTTGTTTGCACCTAATTTCAGCGCCTCTCACCACTTAATAGAACTCGAGATGATGATTTTGAACATTTCATAGAGGCGGCCATATTGGAATTCAAAATGGCGGCTATTCGATGTTTGTCAGACATTTCAAATTAATCTGTCATCAAATTCAATATGTCAAAACGCTCTTGTGTACCAAGTTTTGGTACCACAGGTCATTCAGAACTGAAGATAGGGATCTTTAAATTTGTTTTGTGATGGCGGCCATATTGGAATTCAAAATGGCGGCCGACCCCGTGATCATCCCCTGGATCCGGCAATTTTTGAAATCAGCACCCCAAAATACCCCCATATGACAAATTTCATACTTTCCACCGGATGTGAGCATCTCGACCAATTTTTGTTACATATCTGCCCTACTATAGCTATTATCATGACTGTGTAGTGATATAATGCACTTAGAACTTCATTTCAGCATCTTTCCAACACATACAAGTTTGTACATGCGTGAAGAAATCCCACTGCAATGTAACAACACTAGACTGAACCATGTTTAAAATATATTGTGATTGTTTTATCAGGGAGGTGTTACAGAGATGGAGTGGCAACTCTTCGTAATTCATGCAAACACATGTTTGGGTTCAAGGCGTTACAATGGGATGTCTAGCATTCCATTACGCTTTGAAGTCATGCTCGGCACCGCTCTGGTTTGCAAGACGAAGTTCGGAGACGAAGAACGCATTTCACCTTTCGTTGAATTACAAGTTTTATTTCACCGTAAAATTTTAAATGAAATACTCGAATTGATTTAGAATAGTTTAGGAAAGAATTCAATATTATAAACATGTATTTCTAGTTTCTTCTTAATGCGCAAATCAAAATGAAATGAAAATTAGGCCCTCTTAAAATCCTAATATTTTTCTATAATGCGCATTATTTGTGCATGTTAGTTTTTTAATCTTTTAATCTGGGATATTTTTATCTTTCAAATACAGTACTCCGCTAAAGCATATTCCAGCGTGCTTTTAAACTATTTGCTGTTAAAATTGTTAGTTTTACACTGCATTTTGGTTCGCTGCTCCAATTCAAGTTACACAAATTCATTGTTGCCATCACATTGAAAGAGAGAGCGAATTGCAGTAGGGGCAAGTATTTCTAGATGTGAGAGCGCTAGTCCCGATTATTGATGCTCTCTTTTGTCAAAGCACATGGGTAACACCTGTAGTTGAACGCATAACTTCTCGGCGGCGCCGCGCATGACTTCAAAGGAGAGCAGTAGTTGTCTCTCCTTCTCTAGCACCTCCCTGGTTTTATCAAGCCCTTGACTTACCAGTGATGATCTACTGTATACGCCATATATTTCGCGCGTCTAAATTTTTGCGAATCAAGACTTCCCGACGATTTCGCGATCGTGGAGTCGTGTACTGAACGAAGAAATGTGTACACGTACGTCACATTCATATCAGGATCAGAGTCAATATTTTCGTGTGTTTTTAATTTCGCAAATAGCAGCTTACTTGCGAAATTCGCGAAAATAAAAACCTTGGGAAATACTCAGCGTATACAGTAAATCATTTTCTTCAAATTTTGGACTTTCTTTTTTTGGCAAGTGAAATTCATGTTTGGCAAGTGTTTTGCAACAATCTGAAAGTCTGACTGGCCGACTGGGCTGGTGGCAATAAAAAGGTATGTGTATAATGTAGCACCCTGAGCTCCTATAATAGCAGACATCGCATTGTATGAGTGGTAGGTACTGTACAATCTTTATTAATACTACCAGTGCCATCAGCAACTAACTACCAACTCGTCCCAGTCCGTATAATACAATTTGTATTTTAAAATCATCCTTCACAACACTGGTCTGGCAAGCGAGATGGAGCCCCAGACCGGATCCAACTTTGCTACCAAGCCATCCAAGAACACATCTGAAACAGGGCTGGCTGGGAGGCAAAATTGTGTATTGGCAGTAGCCCAAACTGTGAAGTTTCAAATTCAAAGCAGTAAGTCCAAAGAGTTGCACTGCTCATATGATATTGCATCTGGACAAAATGGCCTGAATTCACGAAGGTGGTACAAATTTAAACCATGGTTTATGCAAATTTCTTCTATGTAAATATGACTGACAAACTGCGTACGCCAACAGACGTCCAGTAGAAAAAGCGCATTGATATAATGCTCATGTCAAAGGTACACCTATTTCACGCTTATTTTATGCCATGGTCCAAATCTGCACCATGGTCTAGGTTTAAACCAGGATTAAACCACCATCATGAATTTGGGCCAATGTGCTTTATTACCACCCAGACTGAGTACCGGGTAGTGATACTTGGCTCATGCCCTTGAGAGTTTCTGAAATGTGATTCCAATGTATCTGCACTTTCTAACTACAATCTGTAGGCAAACTAGTGCAGATTTTTACACCACAGACTATGCAAAATGTAAGCTTTATAGTTTGTAATGACATTTAAATAAAATCACTTACCGGTACTGTATTTAATGCTAGAACAAATCTTTGCACTTGACTGTACAGTTATCATATTTTCTGGGGAAGAGGGTGGGGGTGCGTGTGTGTGTGTGTGTGTGAGTATCACTAAAAAAATCATTATCTTATACATTTTATTGCAAATATTTTGGTTTGAAAATCTTCAATGATAATTGGAAAGTTTCTTCGTACATCAAAGTTACTAGGCATACATTCATCAGACTAAACTGTGTACTAAATATTCTTACGCTGTGTGTTTACTTACTTTGCGAGGTACCTATCTTATTTGGTGAAAACACTTTAAAGGTCCAGTTTACCTTTGGGAGCAGTGATTTCAAAAATTTTCATGATATCATATTTGATGCATATGTGTAGGTCTGTTGTATCATAAAACATCCTACCATATGAAATATTTGCAATAAAACCTAAAATATAAGGAGATATCAGGGTTTTTCTCAATAAACCGTAACTGTATACGGTTTAGTCTGGAACATTTTTTATTATAACTATTGTTCACATTTTGTGTATTTAACAACACTTAACATCAATTATACGGATTCAAATTTTGACAGTGGTTGTTTCTATCCCTAACTCACATTTTAGAACTATTTTATAGCACTAATGCTTTCATCTGCAAATGGTAAATTATGCCTTTAATATCACTGAGTGTATAACCGTCACTTTCTAAAAAATGGAGGTGTCCTTGCTACATTTAAATTGCACATCAGATGCTGCATACATTGTATAGTACTGCAGCAGTGAAAGGTCTTGCTTGGTGCGAGAGTGAAATATTTGCTGTGTAGATTTCATACACCATATGTACAGTGTACATACAGTGTAGACTCAAAACCAGTCTGAAGCCCAGTGCACAGGCTCATCCAACCAGAAACATTCCTATAGCTTTTTATCCTTTTTTTTTCTGTATTCATCAAACCCCAAATCCAGGTAATAGAGAAGGACTGTGATTGTTCACATCAATCTGATTACAGAGACTACTGTAAGGTCAGCTATTTATTAGCCCTCTAAGGTGCAGTTGGGAGTGCCAGGCACTTTCTGTGTTGAACAGCTGAGCTGGACAAGTGAAGAAGCAACAAGTCTGTGAAACAGCAATCTTATCCCTCCCATAACAATCACCCCAAATTAAGTGTTTTAGACAATCAATTTTTGCAACGCAATGAGCAAACGTTAATTCTTGTGTGTGGACAAAGACAATCGCTCACTCTTGCGATACACATGAATCGCAATGCGAAAAGTGTCCCGCTTTATTTTTTCTCCCTAACTCTCTTGATTGTTTATCCCACATGCGGCGTGTATGAACGGCCACAACGAAACCCTTAATATTTTTTTTTTTAAAAATCCTATAAATATTGTAACTTGCCACACTAGATCCACACACTCTGGTGCACAGGGTCAGGCTCCACTTACAGTTGAACCTCTATTATCCGGCCTCCCTTTATCCGGATCTCTCTATTATCTGGACGCAATCTCGCCGTGATTTTTTTATCTTTTTTTAATAATTACGGGGGGAAAGGGGGATTCCCAACTCCTTGAGAACAAACACACATGAATTACATATACTTGATACATTTCTTAATAATTGTTTGGGTAAATCATCCCAAGAATTTATAAAAGAAAATTATTTCATTCTTGCAAACACGGACCTCTATTTTGGGGTCTGTTACTGAGTGTAACAATGAAAAGGTTGCAATATACACATTACTACATGTGGTACTACAATGGGCTACATCAGTATATGTGTATGTATATGTACATGTATAAAGCATTGAGTCTCCCGTATCCGGCCAAATCCCTTATCCGGATGAGCCCCGGTCCCGACTTGTCCGGATACGAGAGGTTCAACTGTATATTGTGTAGGCATGCACAATTTGGGGATTCAAAGTGCTGCATTTGAAACTGAGTGATGTTTTTTCTTGCCATGTGTGAACAGTGGCAAATAAAACAATTTCGAAATCAATATAATTTTATGTAAAACTGAACATATTGTATTGTACCGTGACACTTATAGTTTCACAGGTATGGACCGTTGCCAATAAACCAACTCGTCAAATTGCAACAACCATTACGTCCCTTTTGTCAACTTGGTACTTATTGCTTATGGCAGCTTCAATGATCATAAAAGTCACAGCATTCATTGTAGTTCACAGTATAGGCAACTCCCGTTAACAAAGTCCTCGGGAACGGCAGTTTTCTTTCATTACATTGAAATTTAGTGGCCATATGAATATCCCAACAAATAAAGTGTATTTTTTAATGGGTGCGTTCGAGCGCTCTCCTAAAGCGAACTGTACCGTACCGTACAGTACCCGCGCCAGAGGAGCGCTCGAACGCTCCTAAAGTGTACCGTACAGTACTGTACCGAGCCAAAAGTGGACCACTTCCCGATGTGCTCCAAAAGCGTACCAAAGCGTACCAAAACTTCGCTGTAAAGCATGCGCTATCTCATACGTCACAATGCAAAGACATCATTCTCTTTGTTCGGGACAGCTGCAAGTAGTTCAAGCGTAAGGTGGATGACATTCTTGCTACAAAATGGGTGACCTTTTCTAAAAATAACTTGTGAGGTACGCTTTCTCGACAAAGCGCTCAAACGCTTCATATCTGGCACAGTTCGGTACGATATGCTTTGGTTCGCTGTAGAGCGCTCGGACGCACCCTTTCTGACAATTTTGGGCCCTGAATCCTACTTCCTTGTATCCCAAATTTCATTACAACCATGTTCATTAAAACTGGAGTGCACTGTATTCCCCTTTGTTACAAAATCATACTGATTTTGTGTTCCTAACTATGAATGTAAATGATTTGTGTTGTTGGAAATTAAATAAATGACATGAAATGATGACTGTCATCATCATGTAATTTACTTTATACTTCAAGAGTAAATCAAGATTTTCAATGTTTCAATGTAGTCTCAAAGTGGAATAAAATAAGCCTCATCCCTCCCCCCCCCCCCATATCAATCAAAGCGTGGTCATTGATGTACACGTGTAGGCAGTGACAAAATATTTCAGTTGAATCTCTGATGGCAAAATTATGTCACCTTGTGGAGGCTTCAAACTTTCCAGTCACAAAGAAATGAGAATAGTCGCAGTCACCATCAACTGTGTACAATATACTTGTCTTTGAAAGTACAATGAATCCATGTTAATCGGACAAGTGTGACACACCCCTGTAATACTATCCTTTCCTGTGTGAGGAAATGGAAAACGGTAATGCATGCTTTTCTTGGTGTAAGGACACTTCCATAAACATTTACCCAATTATCATTGGGATTATAACCTGCAATCCAGAACTGAGAGCTTCAATGGACTGGAAAGTTTTTGAAATGAATGCAATGTTTGAAAATTATATATTTCCTCATTTTTACATTCGGCAACAGTCTGCATGCTACAACAATGTAGAATGTATGGATCACGTTCTTGAAGCAATATTGACCATATACACAGTACACTGTAATACAAGAACTTGTGAAAGTTGATGTGGGTACAAAAGATAAAACAAAACAAATGTGAATATGAGCACAATATATGTGACACTTGGTTTCATACTGAGGGCAAGTGGCCTTATTTTATCTTTGTTGAGAAATGAAAATGATACATTGTACTGCATGCAAAGCAGTTCTCTTACTCCCCATTTGTGTATCATGCTTGATCTTTCCCTCTCTCTGTTTGGTTTGTACTTTTTGGTTTCTTATCAAAGAACTCGATCTCTGGCGCCAAAAAAAAAAACCAAAAACAAAAGACAAACGTTGGGATCATACATGTACTTGTACATGTATCATGCACACTGCCTTTTGGACCAGTTATATCTACACTGCACAGTATATAAATCACAATTCAAAAACAAAAAAAAAAAAAGAGGAAAAGATCTTGAGAGCCTTACTGTGCGGAAAGGACAACCACTGTCTGAACAAAAAGAGTCTGGACACAATCTGGGTTGTCACAATAACCCAGGAACGACAGGAAACTTGCAGATTCCTGCAGCTTCCTGAACTCCCGGCATTGGCGTTGGTCAAGGCTCTGACTTGGTAACATGACCTGCCATTAAATTTTACCAACTTGAGCTCAGTCAGAAGCTGGTGATAGGCCTGATCAAGAGCATGGGATAGTCTAATTGGGCTAGCGTACGATGGGATCGAACTTGACACTTAGCCAACTGACCACAGAGTGTCCAAAATGGACAAAGTATACTTTTCGACGATGATGGAAAAGTGGTTATTTAAGGGACAGGCTCACCCAAATGTGTGTTGATTCAGGGAATGCAGCAATATTAGTAGACAACATCAGTACAAGTTTGAGAGAAATCATACAATCCATTCAAAAGTTATGAATTTTAAAAGTTTCAGTGCCGCTACAGCTGGATGAGAAGACTACAATGTATACAAAATAAATGTACAGTTTATGATGTCACACACATGTAACGATAATCAAAAGAAAATTAGAATTCCACAAATTTCCTTTTTTAATGAAAATTACACATTCCCTTGATGTGTTACTTCAGGGCTCCATACTAACTTTTATTTTTGGTGGCCCAAAGGCAAACATCCGACCTTTTTGGGTGGCCCGATCAGGCCATCAAATTCTTCATTTCTGAAATTTTGGTGGCCCCGGGCCACTGGGTCACCGTTAGTGTCGAGCCCTGGGTTACTGGCATACAAAATACATGTACATGTAGTTGTATGTTAAGGGTAATTACAATCATTCCCCCTGCTTTCTGAAAGAGGCAAGTCAAGCCCTTTGTATGCTAGAAAAATGAAAATGTATTGAATTTCCTTTTTTAAACACCGTTCTTCGGAGAAGACATACATGTGACATCACAAACTGTACAAGGCTTCACATCCAGTCATGGTTGTTGCACAAAAACTTCATGGCTTTTGAATGTATTGTCTGATTTTCCTCAAATTTTCACAATGAGTGATGTATACATTCTACTGATGTTGTTGCAATCACTCAATCCACACATATTTGGGTGAACTTGTCCTTTAAACACTTACATTGTTTGAAGGCCTACAGACTGTACATTGCACTGATCTACACGTACACGCGCTTGTAGTTTCTTTGGGCAATTGTGGGAAAAATGATGTGAGGAGCCCTGATTAATAATTCTACAAGTATAAAGTCAAAATCTTGTGACAGTTCTGTACTTCTTACTAAGGTGAATCACAACGCGATGACTTTTTATTTCATTGTACAGCTTGCTCTGTATTGCTTCCAGACCGCACTGACACACATATAAATTCCCCTTGTAAAGTAGAAGAATCTCTAAAGCTTCACATGATATGACAAATACTACGCATGCCATGCAATTCTATGCAATACGAAATGTGATATTCACGGGGGCGTGAAGTGTCAAAGTGCAGAACCACATTCAATGCCATGATTCTTTTCCTGTGCGTACAAAGCCTACTAATCTGAGCATGAAGAATACATATTACAACTGAATTTGACCTTAGAGGAAAAGCAAGACATATCATATCACAAAATACTCTTTTGAATTGATCAATCACATACTTGCCAACTCTACCGCTTTTGGAGTACCGGTAGACTGCTGCTTTTGAGAGAGATTTCAAGCTAGCGCTGCTCGCGAGTCGCATAGGCAGCCTGGATTCTATCGCTTTCTCAAATGAAAATGTTGGCAAGTACGTGGTATGCAGTCACTCTCTACCCTTCTATTGCAATCATTGATTCATTGACCACTGGCTTGCCTTGACTGAATGTGTCTAGAGAACAGGAAGTCTATGGCACGCTTGTTGTTTTGTGTTTACACTATACACAGTGCTTATTTTTCTGTGGAACTTTGCTGGCAGATGAACTGTTTTCATTGTGCCTACTGCCTGGAGGTGGGAAGCACATAAAAAAACACAATGCAATTGCAAATGACGACATGCAACATGAAAAGAAAATGATAAGCAAAGGCCTTTCTATATATTAATAGTGTTGTTTAGGGAATCTATAATTGGCCAAAATTTGAGATGCATTGTAAATGTACATGGATTCCGCAAAATCATGACTCAGCATTTGCTCATTAACGAGGATACACCTGGTTTAAGTGCATCAGTTAAAATGGTCCTTCCACAGTGCAATCAAAACAGAATACCGGTACTGTAAAAAGTGGATATTTTTGCGGTGCAGAAATTTTCACACATTTTGCGCAACCAGAAACTAAAATGCGAAGTTAATGCACGCAAATATTTTTGCTTGGTAATGATATGTACCACTACATGTACATGTATGTAATGTCTCGATTCAGCGGAATTAAAACACCCAAAAACCCATCTTACTCGGTAGAGCGCAAAAAAATTACTTGCACAAAAATTTGCACAGTTTTAAAGTACTCAGAGCTCCTCAAAGTGCACCAGCAGCTATCCTTTGCAACCATTACCTTCAAGTGAAAAATCCACGCTCTTCCCTGAAGCAAACAGCCAATGCACCGGGGTCGTCTTCCTGTCCTGTTTTTTGAGGTACAGTCTTTCGTTGCACACTCCACTGCCACAAAATGGGTAAGTCCTAGAAAAACTTGTTTCAGTTTTGGACTCCGGGCACTAGCAGCTTCCTAGAAAGCACAAACAAGATGAGTACATATATTACGTGTATGTACCATAGGATATGTATAAATCTATGTGTATTCAAGTGCTATAAGTGAGCTAACTTGATCTCATATTTAATGTGTCAGTATGGTCCCAAAGTGAATTTGTGTAAAACATCATTTTTTTTTGAATATCTCCCTACATTACCACTATATAGCCAGATTATATGATATACTTGACTTTCTAGGAAAACCTGATTTACGGAATTAATACGGAATTAACACTTTTCAGAATCAACATTTACATGATGAATTTTTAGGACAGTACTGCTCCTTGCTTTTATCAAATGTACACTGTATGCATGCAACATACACTTGTAGACCCATTTTGAAAGATTTTCTTTGAATGCCCTAAATAAACTGTTTAAACAAGATGTCTTGAACTTCTAGTGTCTTGAATGTTACACAGATTGTAGTGCAACAAGACTTTTATAATGCAATGCTGTACAGCAGCTAAGCAGCAGCAAAATGGTGGTTTTATAGCATACCGGTACAAGGTGTAGCTACATATGTCCGAAGGTGCCAGCATGTCATACCAATGTGAACAAACTTTATGCAGATGTGCAGTCAAAGTGCACACAACTATCCATGGCGCACATTATTTCTAAATGTAACAGCTTCATTGTACCTGTACAACAACTTTTAATGGTCTACTGTACTGTTACTGCGTACTGTACAGTAGGTTGCATGCTGCCCTGAAACTGAATAGCCAAGCATTGTATTCCGATTCCAGTTCTGTATGTCATGCTTGTGAATACTCCAGCATTTGTTAAAGTATAGTAATGTATGTATTCCTGACTGCTTCATCCGGAAAAGAGCATACCAACAATTGCTACAGCAGTAGCCAACACACCATTTGCATTCAACTGCCTCGTTATCATGAATATCATTTGAGTTCGGTCAATCAGTCTGCGAGAAGCTGTCTTTTTACAGCGTCACAGCAAGTTCTCAGTTCATGCAATAAACATGATGCAACTAGGTAATTTTTAAAAAACGCAAACAGAAGGAAACTGACCAGAAACGAATACAATTTATTAGTATTAGTGGAAAAATGAGCAGAAAAAAAGGAAGGGATATCCTGATTGAATTTTCTTTGCTCATTTTTCCACTAATAAATCATATAATTTTTGTTACATAATTACTGCTGACACATAAAAGAAAGACTGCAGGAAATTGAGAAAGTAAGCTATGAACAGAATCATGTTAAACAGTGTTTACATGCACTTTGAAGATTAATATCGCAATTTAGGGAACATTCTTCCATAATTTTAGCAAACTTTCCCGACAAGTTAGTGGGTCCCATCACCACTTTTAGTAGAAAAAAAAAAGAAAAAAAAAATAATCACCACTAACTTTGTCATCCGAGGAATTCATAATCATTGCCTTATAAGACCTTTTAAATTTTGAGTGATGTATAACCTTGGGTTCTACACTTTGATCTGCATGTTGAGCACGAGGCAGTTTTCTTCAATTGCCATTGGGGGATTGTATTTGTAGTGCATTTGTACTAGGCACAAGTTTGCTCTTCAACAAAATACATTGTAGGCCCTATCTATGCCCTTTTATAGATCTACTAAAGGTGCATGCGTATGCGATCAGGACATCCTGACACTGGCGAAAGTCAGATACAACTGTATGTACTACTATGGTATGTTTACAGGCGTGATGCCACGGCCATTGTCGGCACTGAGGGGTGCAAATCTGAAGTGCCATAATAATCCATTATGGTCCATTTCTGACGTGTTTGGAAACTGGTAGCACAGCACATTTGTGTGAGAGCGACCCCCCTGGCCAATTATGATTCATTGCAACTTGGTGCTCTTTTCAGCACACGCACCACTTTCTATTTCTCTTTCACTTAATTAAATTCGAGGTTAAAAATAGATCTATGGCATATAAGCTTTTTGTTATGAATAATATATTTTCAATGCTAAAGTTTCAACTAGAGTCTATTCACGAAGAACAAGCAGTGCGTTGTTTATATCTATTTTACTGGAAGGTCAAAAATGTGCTCCGCTCCGGCAAAGCAAAGGAAACAACTAGCAACTTGACCGAAAGATCGGTCTGTATCTGGTCGTCGGGGAAATGTTCCGCGGAGACTGCATCTGGCTTCATGGATCCCCTCCTTGTCTGCGGAGGAGAGCGATAACGTCAAAAAAATAAAAGACTCCTCCGGACAGACGGATCTTTCTGTCCAAGGAACAACATGCAGCACTGGACACACACACACACCCGAATGAAAGAGTTGGAGCACCAGTTATGGACAGTTTACTGCTAACATATTCAGGAATAAAAACTACAAACATCATTCAGACTCGTAAGTTGTTGTCATCCCTTGATAGGGAATCAAAATTCAACAAAGAACCGAGCGTAACATAAAGCAAAACACAATTGTTCGTGTAGAAATATCCGACACGATATACACTGGCTCGTTTGTATATGAAATCGCCATTGTCAATGCACACATGTGTTGTGCATATTGCTGAGGCTTCCTTCGTTTGACACAGTGGCACAGACCCCAGTCAGACATCCTGTGGGCGCCTGCAGCCAGTCACCGACTACCACACAAACGGAACGAGAGAAGCTACATGTAGGCCTAGTTCGTTCCGGAACATTGTTCTCCCTGTAGCAAACAACAACACGATTTAACTCAAAACGTTAAAATATCATAAGAATATACAAACCTGGTAAGAAATATTGTCGACGTTATAGAAGGGAAAATCCGTAATATTATCCCGAGAACTCTCCCAGCTGATTAGGGTTGGGCGTCTACTTTCTCTCACCACTATACGAGCGAGTCATACACAGTCATAATTTCTGGTACACAAATGTACCGGAAGAGGGCGGTATAACTAAGCCCTAAACAGTGCCGTATATTAAGAGAGTCTGGCCAACTCATAAATTGGACGCCATGTCGTTACCCAGCGTACAGTGCGCTTATGGTTTTAGCGTGTGCGCTTGGAGGCGTCCCAAAGGCACGGTGTTGCTTGACTTTTCTTGCTCTTGCCCAGAGAGGGAGAGAGAGAGAGAGAGAGAGAGAGGGGGGGGGGGGGGGGGGGGGGAGAAAGGGGGTAGGTTGAGGGAGGGACATTCTTTCATTCCATCCATGTTGAACAAAGCCAACAATCAATCATTTTTACACATTCAAATAGACACAAGCACACAGGTATACCGTATAAATAATAGGGAAGCTGTCTAAAGGACATAATTCCTGAATATAAAAGATGATGAATTATTGCTGTGAAAATAAAAGAAGAATTCACAGTAAGTCGTATCGTAAACTTTCACTAGACTGTATGCTATGTATATTGTATATAGCAAGTTGTCCAGGGAACAAGAATATTGTATAACAACATGATGTATTATATAAATTTACAATTCTAGCTGTGCAGAGGATAGACGAATTCCACAGTTATTACTGTTTCCCACGTAAATACATTGTAATCATCAATTACCATAGTCCCATATATTTATGAAACTGACATGAAGGCCGATTAGTATGTAATTCAAAAGGAATATACCTATGTACAATGTACAACATGAAAAAGTGACGTCACCGATATTAAGATATACGTAAAATGATCTAAAATTGTTTAAAAATAATATTTAAAAAAGACATGTTGAACGAAAGCACAAGTACTTTACCAGGATAACATACTATGAGGGATATCCTCAGTGACATCTGTACCAAATTATTAAAAAAAAACACCACACAAATAAAGATGTCCTAAATGGCGACCGGTATTCCTTTGCCATATTACATTGTTCTCTTAGCAGGTGTAGAGTACGTCTTGACAATGTTACACGACAGTTTCACATAATTGGCAGAAAAAATGGCAAATTTGTCACTAAATTTAATGCGTCGAATGTTTACTTTCCTTGAACTAGGTATGAATGGATGTCTTTTATTGTTTAAGAGAGCAAGTATTAAGGAATTTGAGCATTTTTACTTTTGCTTACTTCTTCTCACTACTATTTACTTACTACTATTTTCATGGCAATTGTCACAAATGTACACACAAGTAGTTATGTACATGTATCAAGGCTGTATGCATGGTTGTTTAATGTGTATGTACACAGGGTGACCAGATTAATGGAGAACATTCTATATGATATAGATATAGTACATACAGGCTGACCAGATCAGTGGAGAATTTTCTACATGGTATACAATGTAGCTACAGTACATGTATGCATGTGACAGGAAATACATTATAGCTCACTCAATCTAGAATGATTTAACCCATTCCAGAAAATTCTAGGAAGTGCTGGCTGAGTGAGGCACTGCCCTTGTAACCCAATGTGATTGGTAGTTAATTTTGGCAATGATGTTATGCACATATTAGGCAGTGAGTCATCCAGGATTCCTGGAATTTGGACTTGCTAGTATGTTCAGGTATGTGGCCCCAGGTTGGAGAAAATTACAGAATGTACTAGAAAGGGGTGAATGGATAGTATATAAGCAGGAGAAATTCTGAGGTAGGCAGAGTACCCAACACCTCTGCTCTGAGAGTTACGTCACTTCTGGCTCTGAAGCGACTTGTTATAGTCAGTCCTGTGTTACCTGCTGACCTGCTATACAAACTGTGTTTGTGGAGATAAGGCCTGGGAGACATTTTGCCTGCAGAGAATTAATTTGCCTACGTTGGAGATAGACTCCATATTTTAGTGTCAACGGACATTATAACGGCAAAGCTGTGACGGGCTGGATTCCTCGTTGGACATTATAAAGTGAATCATCATTCAACGCCGCAACTGGACGTGGTCGTCATAACGTTTGGATTCTACACGTTTTGCTGTGGACATCTATCGTGGATTTTACCCCGGATTTATACTGTGGATTAATGCAACCTGTGCCTTTGGAGTTACGGCGGAGGAATCATTCATCGGTGCGTCAAGGATCATTCATCGGTGCATCGAACATCGCATCTGAACATTTTCAAAGGACTACTTGATAACATAATATGTAAGTGATTCTATTACCGATTTGTAATCGTTTCTATTGATCATTATTGTACTGATGTGAAAACCGATTACGAGTCTGTACCCACAATATCACTGTTAATAAACCGCCTGAACATTAGTTGATGGTTTCTTTTGTGCGATCATTCTCAGAGTGATTGTGGTCGTAACACAATACATTCAACGGTTATTTTAAAAGTATATAGAAAATTCTGTCATTTCAGTATTTTCACCTACCTTTGACCACCATGGCCAAAATCTTTCCCTATCACGCGTCATTGTGTAGTAATGATGGCATGCAAATACGTGTACCATATTTGGTTTTAAGTTTGTAAATTGGGTAATTTCCAAGGTATTTAGGAACTGCATGGGTAATAGTATTTGAACAATAGAGAGTAGAATTTTAATATTACATTTTACCTGACATTGATCCTTGACCCTTACCCCCCTCCCATACCCCCCCTCCCCCCCCCCAAAAAAAAATAAAATAAATAAATAAAATAAAATCACGAGAAAATCACGGTAATATAAGCCCTATAAGCTAAAAAACAAAACTTCGTCCACTCACACAAGCATACATGTCAAGTTTCATTACCTCAAACGGTGTCCACAATATTGATTGCGATATGAAGGACAGACGGAAGGACGGACGGACGACCAAAACAAATGCCTCAGGTGACACTTTCGTATGTTATGGCGGAGACATACAAATGTGAATCAAAACTTGGATAGTCTGAAAGACACCGCGAGGAATCCAAAGAAAACAAATCAGATATATTTTTCCCGTCGCACTCTGATTTCCTGCTTTTTCCTTTGTTTTGGATCTGTCGGAAAGCGGTGCATCATTACACTAAGAGCCAGGTCGGTTCGCGCAACGCCATGCTGCGCAGGAAGGCATGACGAATCTTCAGTTTATGGCAATAAGATATCAAAATATCTTTCGTGTTGTACCTTCTATATACTTAAATAAAGTTGACAACCTTACGGCAATGACATATCCCCACTGCACCATGACTGATATTCAGGGGAAGTCCCCAAGGCAAGCAATATTAGCGCGTAGCTGCGCGTAATGAACAATGGGCACTGCGTATGAGCTCTGCTCGCGCCCGCGTGATTGACTTTGGTAACAACATGGCGCCTGTAGGTCACGGGACCAGCTTTTGACCAATCACAGGCTTCAAAACACCTAAGCCGAAAACCGAGTTGGCCAGACTCTCTTAATATACGGCACTGGCCCTAAAGGGCTCACACGGGTAAATAATTCCCCATAGAGACGTGTGTTAAAATTCAAATTTCAAAAAATTCTGTAAAATAGCTGGGAGAAATGAGGTGTTTCATCTTCACTAACCTGAATAAGTGAGATATTACCTTTCATCCATCAGATTGCCAGGGTGGGTTGTTCTGCTCTTATTCTGTCCAGGGGTCCGCAAAGCCAGACTACGAGTTCTTGTCACTCAAAAAATCACCTATTTTCCGTACACGTACCCAATGAAATATAGTCCCCTCAAATTCCATCAGAAAAGCTTTCATCTTCCAACCAAAATGCAGTTTGTAGAGGAATTCATACTCAATATCTACAGCTATTCAGTTTTTTGCCAAACTACATCATTGATTTTCAATTAATTTTTTTCTTCATTTATTTTGGTATCTTTGGTACGAATTTGTGAAGGGGTCTGGGACAGTCCATTTTATTTACAGGTGTGAGCCCTATAGTGGAGGTCATATTTCTTATTTGACTTTTAAACATCATAAATGTGTTTTTTATGATATTTGCCCCTACATCATATGAGAAATTACACTTTCAAGGATTATAAAGCTTCTCAAAGGGACACTTTTAGAAAATCATGCCCTTTAGGGTTTTTTTTAAATAAATCTTGCAGTTTTGATCAGTTCTTCATAAGATGAATACATAGATCCAGGCAGTTATCCTTGATTGTGGGTGTGTCATCATCACCTTATAGCCTACAAAGTACTTGATAAGACTTTGTTTTGTCAAACAGACTAACTTTATGTATTTTGAGCTGTTTCAGTGGTAGCCAAAACAAAGAAATACATTAAAATAACACAGTCATTCAAAGTTGTGTGATACTGATGACTGACTGCTATGTACTAAAGATCTAGTGACAAGAACATGATATTAAGAAAAGAAATAGTAGCAAGGCAGAGTTGAGGAGGGGGGGGGGGGAGTAGAGGAGAGAGGTAGAGAGAGGGGGGTAGGGAGGGGAAGGGGAGGAAGGAAGAGATCTGACACAATACAAGATACACAATACAAGATTAACATAGTCATTCAAAGTTGTGTGATACTGATGACTGCTATTTACTAAGATCTAGTACCACAAGAACATAATATTAAGAAAAGAAATTGTAGCAAGGCAGAGTGGGGGGGGGGGGGGGAGTAGAGGAGAGAGGTAGAGGGAGGGGGGGGGGTAGGGAGCAGAAGGGGGAGGGAGGAAGAGATCTGACACAATACAAGATACACAATACAAGATTAACACAGGCATTCAAAGTTGTGTGATACTGATGACTGCTATTTACTAAGATCTAGTACCACAAGAACATAATATTAAGAAAAGAAATTGTAGCAGGGCAGAGTGGGGTGGGGGGAGTAGAGGAAAGAGGTAGAGGGAGGGGGGGGGGGTAGGGAGCAGAAGGGGGAGGGAGGAAGAGATCTGACACAATACAAGATCAACATAAACCAGCAGAGCTTGTATGGGATGAATACTTCCCATAGACTTGCATGTATTGCGTGCATTCTCTATAGTGGAGGTCATATTTCTTATTTGACTTTTAAACATCATAAATGTGTTTTTTATGATATTTGCCCCTACATCATATGAGAAATTACACTTTCAAGGATTATAAAGCTTCTCAAAGGGACACTTTTAGAAAATCATGCCCTTTAGGGTTTTTTTTTAAACAAATCTTGCAGTTTTGATCAGTTCTTCATAAGATGAATACATAGATCCAGGCAGTTATCCTTGATTGTGGGTGTGTCATCATCACATTATAGCCTACAAAGTACTTGATAAGACTTTGTTTTGTCAAACAGACTAACTTTATGTATTTTGAGCTGTTTCAGTGGTAGCCAAAACAAAGAAATACATTAAAATAACACAGTCATTCAAAGTTGTGTGATACTGATGACTGACTGCTATGTACTAAGATCTAGTGACAAGAACATGATATTAAGAAAAGAAATAGTAGCAAGGCAGAGTTGAGGAGGGGGGGGGAGTAGAGGAGAGAGGTAGAGAGGTAGAGAGAGGGGGGTAGGGAGGGGAAGGGGAGGAAGGAAGAGATCTGACACAATACAAGATACACAATACAAGATTAACATAGTCATTCAAAGTTGTGTGATACTGATGACTGCTATTTACTAAGATCTAGTACCACAAGAACATAATGTTAAGAAAAGAAATTGTAGCAAGGCAGAGTGGGGGGGGGGGGGGGGGAGTAGAGGAGAGAGGTAGAGGGAGGGGGGGGTAGGGAGCAGAAGGGGGAGGGAGGAAGAGATCTGACACAATACAAGATACACAATACAAGATTAACACAGGCATTCAAAGTTGTGTGATACTGATGACTGCTATTTACTAAGATCTAGTACCACAAGAACATAATATTAAGAAAAGAAATTGTAGCAGGGCAGAGTGGGGGGTGGGGGGAGTAGAGGAGAGAGGTAGAGGGAGGGGGGGGGGGGTAGGGAGCAGAAGGGGGAGGGAGGAAGAGGTCTGACACAATACAAGATCAACATAAACCAGCAGAGCTTGTATGGGATGAATACTTCCCATAGACTTGCATGTATTGCGTGCATTCTCTATAGGGCTCACACGGGTAAATAATTCCCCATAGAGACGTGTGTTAAAATTCAAATTTCAAAAAATTCTGTAAAATAGCTGGGAGAAATGAGGTGTTTCATCTTCACTAACCTGAATAAGTGAGATATTACCTTTCATCCATCAGATTGCCAGGGTGGGTTGTTCTGCTCTTATTCTGTCCAGGGGTCCGCAAAGCCAGACTACGAGTTCTTGTCACTCAAAAAATCACCTATTTTCCGTACACGTACCCAATGAAATATAGTCCCCTCAAATTCCATCAGAAAAGCTTTCATCTTCCAACCAAAATGCAGTTTGTAGAGGAATTCATACTCAATATCTACAGCTATTCAGTTTTTTGCCAAACTACATCATTGATTTTTAATTAATTTTTTTCTTCATTTATTTTGGTATCTTTGGTACAAGTTTGTGAAGGGGTCTGGGACAGTCCATTTTATTTACAGGTGTGAGCCCTAAACAGTGCCGTATACGGCACTGGCCCTAAATCAGAGTCAACATAACATCATTCACATAAGCACAGCTGTACAAGGTGATAATCAAAATAAATCATTATCACTTATCTTTTCTTCTCTTTTTTTTTTTTTTTTTTGTAAGATAGCACCAGAATGAACTCACATCAGCATGTCACGCAGTCATATCAGATACTGATGGTATGCTAAGTCAGGAATCGAGCTGCATTTTCATATTAATTTTCTAAATGATGAAAGAAGCCATGCCCAAAGTGACTCAATGATTGAAAACTCGAAAAACTTGAAAAATTGCTTAGTAAACAATGTTATTAAGATTACTGTTGCTGTTTGCACGTATGCATATATTTGAAGAGTTTGTTTGCAAAAACCAATAAGTCCATTTTTGACGATTTTGAAGTACGGTCTCTGTCATAAAGTACAAAATAATACCTTTTAAATGATATATTGGTCATTACATATAAAGGTACATTTTTGAAGTTATGGTCAAAATAATATCTCCATTTGACAAATATGGACATATTTGTTTTTGCAAACAAACTCTTCATTTAATTGTACTCAAGTTGTACCCTGTACTTTATTGTGGACAAAATTCAGTTTCACAAATTTTTTACACATCATGCATGACAAAGATATTAAAAACATTAATGTAAACGTACCGGTATCCCGTAGTCAAAGCCATTTATTCACAGTAATTGGACAAACAATGGCTAATTAGTTATGGTATCCAGCCCTGCTATGTCTGGTGCAGTTGTAGCAACCTGCTAAGAAATTATGAAAAACTCAACCACTCTTGGCAGCTTATATCCAGGCTGAACCAAGATAGAACAATTCTCTGTCACGCCTGATATGTACCTATTGTGATATGATCTAAAAAAAGGAAGTCCCTAAAAAGTACCAAATTTGACTGAATAGAAGCAGAAAAAGAGGAACAGGACAAATAAAAAAAACTTTAAAAAATTCTGATGAAAACTGAGAAAGTTGTTATTTTTTTTTTTCTAAAGTTGTGACCAATCAAACACAAATTGTCATTTGCTCTGTCTATTAAAAAAAAAAAATGATAATGCCGGCCCATTGAATGAATTTCCAGTTGTACATGAACCTGTTACACAATAATATTACTGTAAAAGTATTTTTATACGTGATCCTCGCATGCACAATGCGAGATTTGACGGAATATGATGTGCAAAGCAACTGGAAAGTGAGCTCACAAGCTACATAACAGAGTTGCCAATTTGTGCTTGATTGATGAAGACTTGAGAAAAATCAAAACTTTCTTAGTTTTGATAAGAATTTTCTCAAAACTACACTGTCCTTTTCCTCTCATTTTATGATTCAATTCACACAAAACTAATTTGCAGGGGCATAGTCCCGGGAGTGTAGAGGGCACTGTTGATGATACTACCGATCACCGTTAGCATTGATACGAAGATTGCCGAAGTTGAGCTGTCATCAAGAGTAAAGCGCATGGTGTTGCTAAGTAACGTTGCCGTCGTTGTCTTCTCTGCACATCACGCAGTCTGTAGTATAATGCCAGGGTGCGTGCATATGTGCTTCTTATTATGACATCACAAAAGAAGTTTGCCTAAGCTGTCATCCCCCTCAGCCGAATCATGAGCCGAACTGTGATCCGACCACTGACTACAGTGGATCGGACTTCTTCGGACTCGAGGAAGTGGGCCAAAGCGTAAGCACCAAAGAGGAGTCGATAGCATAGGTCTCTATAGGAAACTTGTGCCGTGCGCCTGCGTACACATTTGACTAAAACACCGGGACCATGCACCTTTAAGAATCTTTATCTACATCCAAGATTAAGATTTGAGCTAGATTACCAATGCAAAAAAAAAACCCTTGAATTCTTTGGCCAATTTCCTACAAGTCTTCAACATTTCAGCAATCAAGGACAATGTTGGCAGACACACACACACACACACACACACAAACACACACACACACATACAAAGTTACAAGTATGTACACACAAACATAAGGGAGGGGTATCTTCCATGAATGAGGCAACTTGCCCGAGCCAAATCTAAAGGTTTCAGAGAAAATTCTTTGAATTGTGCGAACTTCAGCCGAAACAATAAAATATCACCTTCAATGTTTATATCAATCTGGTAGAATTTTTCCGTGATATAGCCAATTTTTTTTATTTGAGCAAGGTCAACTTTGGTAAGGATGACTGTAGTGTACAACATATACTGTAAAAGTGGAAATTTTCGCGGTGTTGAAATTTTTTGGCAAGCAAAAATTTTTTGCTTGCCATATGTTCCGGTAGTTGATGTCTTGATTTCGCGGAATTAAAAACACCCAAAACTCTTCTTACCCCGCCGAGCGCGAAAAATTAGTCGCGCGAAAATATCCACTTTTACAGTATTGTAAACTTACAGAGTCAGCAACTTATCTCATGCACAGTGCTTGCACAGACAAACATGATCACATCAAAATGCACAAAGACAGTTACATCAAACAATGTGAAAAAAAAAGAATATCCAGTGGTATCAGATAATTTATTCACTTTGACTGTTTTCCTTAAAAAACAATAAAAAATTGCATGTGTATAAAAAAAAAATGCTTCAAGTCAACGTCAGGGCTTGTGATTACGAATTCCTCGCAGAACTTCTGGTATTATGGGATACTGACATTTTGTTGCATTTGGCACTTCATAACTCATTCAGGTTCTGCTTTGGAAGAACCAATAGCTGGGCACTTCATTACATTTGCCGGATAGAATTCCAATTTCTTTGCTTATGTTTTTCCTTCTTTTTTTTGAATGGCTTAGATGTAAATACAAAGTGAAACAATGTTGCTGACCAGTGAAATTCTGTGGTTTGGCTTTTGTTTTCAGAGGCTTTTGGTGCTGTTTAGGTTTTTTTCCTTTTTTTTTTTTAAATAGGTGGTTTGGGTGAATGAGAATTCTTGATGAAATACTAAGGAACCTATGTTGGCATCACTCATTTTTTGCCTCAGAAAGGCACAGATTTTGCTCATGATTGGTAATTGTGAACCACTGTGCAGTTTTCACACAACTTTCTTGGCTTGATTGTTTACTCAAAAAGTTGTGTAGCTCTTGCTTGAAAAATTTGGGGGTTACTTTTGGGCAAAGAGATTGGAAAAAGTGAAAATGAGATTTATGTACAAGAACATTGCATAACAGTTGGTGACTTGCACCACTGCAGATGATAAAAAATACAAAAGTGGTGGCCCTTTGTTGAGCTGCGAAGTAAAACCCATATCCTATGGACTCTTCATGTGAAACATAAAACAGCCGAAAAAATGATTTGCTATGGGGAGATTATATGACAGAATACCGGTAGTATTGTTTCACATCAGGGTTCCACTTAAAATACACTATACGGGCAATATAGACCATGGACAGATGATATCATTCTGCTAAACAAGCGATATGAAATTGGGCCAAACCACAGATCACACATTCTACCAATGTAATAGTCCAGTTGTGAGGGTACACTTTCACTCAGAAAAACATAACAGATTGGACATATCATCATAGGCGTAATGGGTACTTGGTATATTGGATTCAAGCTGCAACAGAAATTATGCACAGGAAAGATTTTTGTTGTTGCTGTTGTTGTTTAACCCTAACTAGGCCGGGGGGGGGGGGGGCCTCCGAGGCCCCCCCTCGACGTTCCGCGCGATGTATCGCTCACGCGAAAAGCTATCGCCGCGACGTTTCATGACTTTTTTCTGTTGAGTCTCCCGCATCTTTTGACACCAAATTTGCGATGCCCGGGCGCGCGGTTCCGAAGTTTCGCATAAATATGTACGTGCATGTCAGACCAAAAATTGCTCAAAAACGTGAATTCGTGTACAATTTCAATGGAAACTGTGCTTTCAGTCAAATTTCATAAAAGCATGATTATTTTAGGGTTTTATTGATTAAAATCAATTAATAACATATTTTCTTGTTCGGAACAATGTCGCGGACAAGTTTCGTCGAAGAAACAATGAAAAACATAAAGTCGAAAAAACAAAGAAATACATAAGAAATTCAAAAAACAATAAAATACTTAAGAAATTTTTTCGGATGGCTCAATTTTTTTCTCTTATATTTGCATAGGACACTAAAAAGAATATTTACACAAAAAAATGTGCCCATTTTGAGCTTTATTTAGTGATTTATACCAAATTGTCTGATTTCATGCATCATTATGCATAAATTAGCATAATTTAGCATAAATGATAATTTTTTTAAAATCTAACTTCGTAGTACTTTAGATTACATCATAGGCAATGTGTGCCCCCCCCCCCCCCCCCCCCCCCGGCTCTATGATCTACCTAAATAGCCCGGCCTAGTTAGGGTTAAATTGAACTTACTTACATCATCTACAGGTATTCTAATTCAGTGTCAAGTACTGGACACAAAATATATTGATCTTAAATCGCTCCATGCATACGGGAACACATTTATGTTATTGTTGCTGTTGTTGTTAGTGTTTTAATTCAAAGTCATTATAACATTAATTGCATAGGTTTGAGATTCCACAATGAATTTTCATTGAAAATGTGCATACCAATGTATCTGATACATAGCCTTGCTGTCAGTGACACATTTACATCCAACCTCTAGCTACATAGGTCTTCAATATCATACATATGTACATGATTTACATTTGTGAAAGTCTCCAGTATTATATGATGCTGTACATGAGGACCTACACTGGAGCAGGTTGCACCAAGATGTAGCACACGGAGCACTGATAACGTCAGGTGCACAGTGAAGAACATACTGTAGGAGCTGAAATTTTCGCGTACAGATATTTTTGCGAATTGCTACTTGGAGGACGCTTTCGCGTGTTTTTAATTTCGCGGTTGCGAGGGTCTTACTGAACTTAGTTATTCGCGCGTTGTTATTTTCGCGGTTCAAAGGCGATTTGCGAAAATAAAACCACCGCGAAAATTTCAGCTCGTACAGTAGTGTGTTTGTAACACCTGCACTGACAATGTAGCGTGTCATGCAAAGCAGGCTGAGGCAGAACTGTTCCCTGTGAAAAAGGGTCTATGCAAACTATACTTCCACATTCCAGTTGGATTGTCTGTATGGAACACAATGTTAAAAGTGTGTTTGCGATAATCTATGAGTTTAGTTGTATGCAATCCTGTATACAGTGAAAACCCTTTTGGACACTGTGCAGTTCAGTCCATTTTCCAGGCAGACCATTCAATCATGGCAAAGTTGTACACAATTAAAAAATATATACAAAATACTTTCTTGACACATGAGGCTATCTCATAAAATACTATCTTGTGTTTGAGGATATACAGTGTATTACGAAACTTCAGTATTTTTCCATGACATCTACAAGTGTATAGCCACTTAATTTCTAAAACAGCTTTGCACACCACAAAATTACATATATACAGGTACACACAAGTTTCTGCCACACTAGGTGAAAAGATAAAATAATTTCTCAACATTTGATGAATGCAATTGTTGTTCGAGTATCTCCGTGTTCTCCACCAATACTGGGCCAGTGTTAGAAGCAAACATTCCAGTTCTAACACTGGCCCACCTCTGTTTCAACCAGGAAAGTTTTGTCAGGAGACATGATAAATTTGAAAAAGAAGGTTGACGATAGAACCCACAAACACCAGCTACTATGATTAACAATATTATTTCTTGTCTGATGTCACCAATTCATTCATAAGTGTCAGGATGAAATAATTCATTCATAAGTGCACATAGACCGACATGTTGGTTAACGATTAAAAGACGAAGTTTGAAATGTGATGCACAAGACCAACTTTTTACTACAATTATCTCCACTATGCTGAAAAACCTTAGTAACAGCTGGCTGCCAAAATATGCCATTGTCGTAAAGAATAATATATAGAGGCAATCTTGTAGCTTATAAATGAAAGTTAGGAAGCATGTGGTATATAGAATAGTTGTGGCGATGAAACCACAATAGCAAAGGATCAATGTCTTCTTTGCACTGCGTTTTAAAAGACAAAAAAAAAAAAACTAACAATAATAATCCACCTGCAAATGCAAAACAGAATAAAAACCGAAAAATATTAGGCTATGATTGCTTTCGCCGATAAAATAAATCATAGCACGTGATAAATTACATCAATATTATTACGACATGATGTCTTAACTCAATTTCTCATGATCTTTAAAAAAACAACTGGCATGTGGCAAAATACTTGGCTTAGAAATCTTAAAGTTCATGATGAAGTTACTTTCAAATTTGTGCCCAGCATTTCATCAAAATATACCAAAATCATAACATTGAATGGAAATAGGACTAAAAGTGGGAAAATTGGGAGGGGAAGGAAACATACAACCAATTATTTCTTAAAATCAATTTTCTCAGACTTGCCTTAAAAACAAAAGATTTTTACAGTGACACATGCATGGTGTAATTGCAATCTCCATGACAACAGTCCTTCAAAATGATAGTACAGCTACCAAAGCTCTGAACTTTCTAAACATCCAAATGGTCAAGGATCACATTTGATGAAGTAAAGTGGTGTATTCTTGGGGGGGGGGGGGAAGAAAGAGCAACTGCTTCTAAGTCTCTGATGATACAACACCAGACAAGAAAAGTTTATCAAGGCAATCATGCATTATGCATTTTGTCTGAGAACCACATATGCCTAGAAAAGATTCCTTTCCAGCATGAAATGACAATCAACCGCCAACTGATTACATGGAGAATTGTGACTTAGCTGATCAAATTTTCTAACTTTTGCACAACTTCTGACTGCCTCAGGGCCCTGTCATGGTTTCTCCTTCTCCAAGCACCATCATTGCGATTTTCTTTTTTGGCTTTAATAGATCAATGCGGGCAGTAGCTGTCTAAATCCCACGCGTATATGACAGAGACGGTGACGCTTATGGCGTTAGGTTTGAGGAAGAACTCTCACAGCTGCTGGGATCATAGCTCCAGCGTGTCGACGGCCGGGATCTTTGCCACTTCATAGAACAGCCTGCAATGGAGGAGTGAAAAGAATACACCATTTGTCATTACTGCAAAGCAAGAAATATTCGCGGCATGAAATTTTCACTGATTGGAGCCGATGGCTTTTTTTGCAGCGTGAAATTTTTGCGAATTTCCATTGGCATTCAATCATATAGTGTAAACAAGAACTTTCGCATGCATTTTAATTTCGTGAATCTTGGCTGTTGCGAAATTAAAATGTATGCGAACATTTCTGATTTGACAGTACACTGCCAGAGACTATTGTAGTTAGGAGAATTCTGACATCAGCAGGGCTGCCAAAACTAAAACATCAAAATCAACGAGAGTCCAAGGAACAATTAGCAAGATACTTGTGAGCTACATGCATTTCATTGGGTAAAAAGAAGTCCTGAAACAGGAAGTTCTTGAAGTTTTCTCATCTGTGCATGAAGAGGTAATGCGTAGTTTTCAAAAAGCTGTGGAATCTATGAATTACTTGTACTTTGGGCAAATGAAGAACCTTAGTAAATCAAAATATATGAGCAAGAATATTTATGAGTTGTTGTTATGTTTTGTGTTGGTTTTTTTTTGTGGTGGGGGAGTCATTCAGTCGATATAATAAATCATTTTGATCATTCATCATTTATTAAGTTGATTGCCCTCACTGCATATTTAATTTCAAGATGGAGCAAGTTGCTGACATGGATATCCTGAAATATTTTCCACTGTTTTCATACCAAAATCACACATTGTCTATTAACTATCACTCTCATACAAACAGAACACTGAATACAAGGCCCATGGCTCAGTTGCTCCAATGACTTGCACTGCAAACAACATTCAATAAATGCAACTCCATGGTAACAGCTGGTCAGCTTTTGGGATATTCCACGTAAGTTTTCGTTGTGACATCACATGCAACTTGAGATGGGGATGCCTTTTCCGGAACAGGACCCTTATCTCTAATTTTCCATTACTAGGGTACGATCAGAAAGAGAAGTAGCCTTTTGTCAAGGCCCTCTCACTGTATGGTGAAGAGAGCCTAGCCAAGTGGGGTTGCGCAAGGGTGGATCTGCTTCGCATCCTTTTGTTAGCCCTTTGAATTACCAACTTTAGCTCCCTGATTTCAGGAGCAAAAGTCAATCTATCTGTGTGTCTGTCTGCCTGAGCCCAATTTGCATACGGCAAATGTATGTAACAGACCTCCACTGGTGGTCTGTGATGCATGTGAACAGGCCGGACAACGCCAAGACAAAGAATGTGGGGAGCGCATCATTCCATTGGTCCACCGGAACCTGTTACTGTGACTATTCAGTTGGGTTCATGTGTCATGAATGATAATGTGTGAAGCAGATATCAAAAGGCCCTCACGGAGTCGCGCTCAGCTGGGCTCGCTTTAGCTGGGCTTGCTTCGCTTGCCCATTACAGCGAGAGGGCCTTGACAAAAGGCTAAAAGGAAAGATCCAATGGTTCTTAAAGGGGCAGAGTCCCGGTAGTATAGATGGCACTGTTGATGATACTGCCGATCACCGTTAGCATTGATACGAAGGTTACCGAAGTTGAGCTGTCACCAAGAGTAAAGTGCGTAGGTGTTGCCAAGTAAAGTTGCCTTTGTTGTCTTCTTTGCGCATCGCGCAGTCTGCAGTAATGCCAGGGTGCGTGCATATGTGCTTCTTATTATGACATCACAAAAGAAGTTTGCTTAAGCTGTCATCCTCCTCAGCCGAACTGTGATCGGACCACTGACTACAGTGAATCGGACTTCTTCGGACTCGGGGAAAGTGGGCCAAAGCGTAAGCGCCAAAGAGAAGTCCACAGTGTAGGTCTCTATAGGAAACTTGCGCCATGTGCCCGCTTACACATTTGACTAAAACATCGGGACCATGCACCTTTAATGGCTCTTGATCTACTACGCCTAGGGTTGGTAGATAGCCACACACTCGAGACAAGTATACAGAAAACAAACTTGGTGCTGGAGGAGGAAGAACATAACAGGATAAGACAGATTAGGAGATATAAGTAAAGAAAAGAACAAGAGAAGACAGCTGACTGACAGACAAAGGAAACATACTTTACAATGGGAAACTCCACATCCTCATAGACAGGAAACATTTCACAGACGTGGAACGAAAGAGAAAGAAACTATGGTAGAAAGCAAAACCTCTCATACATTATATCAAAGAATAGACCTCCTGTCACCTACTTGTGTCATTTAGAAATCATATTCATACCGGACAATTCTGTTGTCAATAATTTCTTCCTTTTCTCGTCTATTTTCTTGTTCATATGATTTGTAGTACAGGTGATTGTAAAAAAAATAAATAAATAAATAAAAAAACAATGAATCAAACACTGAAAAAAAAAGATGATTGGTGCTATTTCCAGCATGTCGGTATTGTTTTTTTGTTGTTTTTTTTTAATCCATCTCTATTTCTATATTCTTGATTTTAACAATATGGCAAATAAGCTTTTTACTTCATACGATTCCACTGCTCAAGTTTTGTTCAACTCAACTATGCATGTAACAGATCCTGCTTCATTCATTCATCGTGAACAGCAGGGTGCATAACTCAGTGAAGTGGTCCCGCCTCACATCCAACTGTCCCCACGGAAGACCAGCGAGTGCAGCTGAATATGGGCTATCCAGCCCATCTTGTCAGATGGAAAATGAAGACAAATGAACAAAAACAAACAGAGAGGATTTTGTTTGTTTATTGTGTGAGGCAAAGGAGAGAAGGGCTGAGGAATACTTACGGGTGTGAGTATTTGTTGCGAATGGTGGCAAGTTGTTTGTTGGCTGATCGGTGGAGCATCGAGTTGAGCTGGAAAATGGTCTGTTTGAGGTCCTCCTCCTGGTAGCCAGAGTAGTGGATCAGGGTGGAGTCCTGTCAGATGGGCAGATGGGCAAGACATGAGATATGGTCAAACGATACATCTTAATCAAATCAGTTTGTGCACTGTAAATGTAGAAATTATTTCAGTGTAAAAATTCTCATGCATTTCACGCGATGCCACCGTAAACATGGAAATTTTTGCGGTGTAGAAATTTCTATGCATTTCACGCGATGCGCAACTTGCGCAAACATTTCTACTTTCTATGTATTCCTAGCTCAGATCTTGATGTCAAATTCTCCTTACACTGCCGAGTGTGAAATATTACTCACGTGAACATTTTCATTTTTAACACTACATGTATTTTATTTTGTGTAATTCTATATCAAGAAAAACTGAATTTCTTCTCAGCATCTGATCATGCAAATTTCCATAACTCCTTGATTGTATGTACTTACAAAGAAAAATAACCAAACTACAAAAATTTAATTGTAGTGTACTGAAACTTTTCCCAAACTATCGATGCTGCCACATCGGCAACCAAGAAACCTCATACCTGCACACCTCTAGGTCCCGTTTCATAAAACTTGTTATCAGTGACAACTGCCACATTTATGTGACAAATTTGCTCTCAGCCAATCAGATGCAAGGATTTCAGTAGCTTACAACAACTATGACAATTTGTCACCGATAACAAGTTTTATGAAATGGGGTCGAGCTCTCTACAGCCAAAAGAGCATCTGCCATACATACCCACTCTCCGCTGCCCTTCATGTGGAATGCGAGTCGCAGGGCCGAGGCGGCCAGGAGGGAATCTGCTACCGTGATGAAGGTGCTGTCCATGAGGGATGTCTCCAGGATGAAACGGGCCAGGGTCAGGGTCTCGAGGGTAGTGTGAGCACACTGGGGGAGAAGGGCGGGGCAGGGCGGAACCAAACAATGAAATACCAGTACTTCAGTCATTAAAGTCACTGCTGCAAACATTCATTTTTCAAAATGAGGGACATTTCAAAAATGGCATTAAAAAAATGTGCAACAAATTGTACACTCACTGTGAATGATAATCTCCGGTTGAGATTCTTATATGTGTGCTACCTGTAAAGCTATACAGAAGTGACTCCCGAATACATCCCAGTCATGCTAACCTTCGCAATATATGAAGAGTTTGTTCGCAAAAACCGATAAGTCCATATCTGCCAAATGGAGATATTTGCGATTAAAGGTCAAGAAAAATAAAGAGAACAATAAGAAAATTTTTGCTTCTTTTGACCATAACTTCAAAAATGTACCTTTATATGTAGTGACCAATATGTCATTTAAAAGGTATTATTTTGTACTTTATGACAGAGACCGTACTTAAAAATCTTCAAAAATGGACTTATTGGTTTCTTCATATATAGTCTCCCTATGATGCTCCAGTCCTTCTAACCAATGGTGACAGTGTCAAGAAATAATACCTTTTTTTCTACATCTGTATCAAAGAGGAAACTGATAGAGAGTATAGTCTTCAGGAAATAACTGTTATGTTTGAATCAATGTACAAACAGTCACTTCATTTAACCCTATTCTAACTGGGCTATTTGAGACCAAGTTTTTACTGAGGGGGGGGGGGGGGGGGTCAATTTGACACCCCCCCCCCCCCCCCCCCCCCCTTCAGATCTCGGCCGCCGATCGCACGATCGCCGCAAAACTTTGCCTAAAGATAGAGCTGGATGTGAACTACAAGATTACATCGTCATACAATAGAAAAATATTGCCTTTCTATTTTTAATAAATTAATTATGCAAATTTGTGCATGAAATCATATTTTCACCTATAACTCCATTAAAAAGACTGGAGGATTGCTAATTTTTTTGTGTCAGAATTCCTCAAGACACATCAAACAATTTTTGTGTAAAAAAATAGCTCAATTGAAATTAATTTCTTTTGTTTTTTATTGTTTTGTTAATTTCTTATGTATTTCATTGTTTTTTCAACTTTTTTTTTTTCTATTGTTTTTTTGCCAAAACTTGTTGCAGGCACTTTTTCAGGCTTATCTACACTAGAATCGATTAATTTCAATGGTTAAAAGTTGAAATAATCTAATTTATATCAATTTAAAGGCATAATTTACCATTTGCAGATGAAACAAAAAGCGAGCATTAGTGTTTCAAAATAGTCCTAAAATGTGAGTTAGGGCTAGAAACAACCGATGTAAAAATTTGAATCCGTATAATCAATGTTAAGTGTTGTTAAATACACAAAACGTGAACAATAGGTAAAATAAAAATGTTTCCGGATTAAACCGTCTACAGTTACGGTTTATTGAGAAAAACACGGATATCTCCTCATATTTTAGGCTTCATTGCAAAAATTTTATATGATAGGATGTTTTGTGATACAACAGACCTACACACATGCATCAAATGTGATATCTTGAAAATTTTTGAAATCACTACTCCCAAAGGTAAACTGGACCTTTAACCAAAAAACACAATTTGCATTGGATTTGCACACGATATCATGAATTTGAGCTGTTTTTTGGTTGACATGCATGTGCAAAACATTACGTAACTTCAAAACGGTGTACCCGGACGTCGCAAATTTGGTCTCAAAATATGTGGGAGACTTTAATGAAAAAAGTCGTGAAACGACGCGGCAAAAGCTTTGCACGTTGCGAAATCGTGGCGCGAAACGTCGAGGGGGGGGGGGTCAATTTGACCCCCCAGTTAGAATAGGGTTAATTCATTCACATACTTATTTGTCCATTTTCTGAAAGAATCAACAAAGAAACAAAATAGACAACAGGGATGTCAACCCAACTTGTAAGTAAAGTTATAACTGCTTTCATCTAGGAATTATAAGATTCTTTGAAATGAAGCCATCAATAGATTTTTAGAAGGAATTTATAACATCATAGAAAATGAACTGTGAGCTACGAATATTGTACTCTGCTGACTTTTCATCATGCCAAAGTACGCATTCCATGAAAATGCTACTTTGTTTTATTCACTGGTCAGACAAAATCTTAACTACATAAAAAGGCATTGCTCAGTAGCCTCTCTGGTGGGTACCTTTGCGTATCTCCTGAGGAAGCGGTATGAGAGGGGTACGCCCAGGTTGAAGTTGACGGTCTTTAGGATTTTTCTCTCCATGCTGGTGAACTGGTCCCTGGAGTAGGCATCATCACAGATGTAGAGGAAGTCATCCAGGGCTGGAGGAATTCGCTCCTGGAAGACAAATTAAGAAAGAAAAGTTCAAAAATATGGCAATAAGCATGTACAGGAACTGTATTAACAGGATACACTGTATACATTTTCTTATGGACTTTGGTGCAGCATGTTTACTACATCGTTGCCAATGTTTTCTTTTTTGCTTGGGAGGAATATACGAATAAATTGAAATTGAAGCTGAAGATATCTTACTCAAAATAAGTCTGACTTCATACAATGCAGTTCACTGCTCTCTGCAAATCAGCTACTAAATATGAATCATACCATGATAAACCCTAGGCTAAGGTCAGTTGAATGAAAGACAAAATATGAGTCAATAAGTTATGGATTACAACACTACTGGAGAAATTTTACAAGAGCAATAGTTTGTACAGAAAGAGCAAACTTTTGTGTTGGCATTCTATTCTAGAAATATGGCCATGAAATAAACCCATCTACAAAACCTGACCCTGTCACCGAATGTGATACACTCAGCCAAAAAGTCAAGCAACACACAAAATATTGAATCCTTTGGCATGACGAGCACCCTGCGGACTTACGTCATATTTGCAGGCGATGAAGAGTGAGGTAGCGCCAAGAAGCTGCAGAAGGTCCTTGGATATCGTGGCCCTGGCCAGGTACATGTCGGTTAGCTTGACCGCCAGGTACAGCGTCTCGTGATTTAGCTCAAAATTCTCCTGCACCTCGACCAGCCAGTCCACGAGCACCGCCCTCATGTGGCGGGATATGTCCGTCTGGCGGTCAAAGTAATCTTCAATCTTGTTTGATTCCTTGAGGGGATGGAGATGAGGGGCAGCAAGACTTGTGAATACTTTTTTTGTGCATTCATTTCTGAAACACTGTAAGAGTGGATATTTTCATGTAATTTTTCACGCTCGGCTGGGTAAGATGATCTTTGTGTGTTTCAATTCTGCGGAATCAGAACATTAATCACTGGAACATGTAACTGCCCCCAAATTTCCACATTTACGGTACAGTAAAAAAAAAATGTCCATATCTCTGTTGAATCATTCAGAATAAATGGCTGCTACGAAACATTGGGCATTTTGTTCATATTTTTCAGGTCTGTTGGTGTCAGCACCATACAGTTATTTGGATACTGTTGGTACAAACTCACCTGTTACAACATTTAATGCAAGCGAATAACCATCTTACTTAACCAGTACTGCACTGATCATTTGATCTTAAGGAACTAAAATGGGGGTAATATTTGTAACAATCAGCATAATGCTGCCATGCTTGACGATGCATTGAAAGTCACTAGGGTAGGTGACAGAGACTAACCTCTTTTTCTTTGAGGTACTTGAAGATGTGTGCTGCGTACGTCGGGGCGAGATGTGGGTCCCCTTCATTTTCTGCATCGATGTCGACGTAGTCCTTCTCCTCGTCATCTTCGTCTGCATCAGCCTCCCCGGAGTCCAGGGAGATGGCTGCTACCTGGAGGGTGAAGGATCAGCAGGAATAGATGCTTTGTTAGAAGGTTATCTCATCTACACTGTAGCTTGAAGGCCCTACTGTGGTTACCAAAGACAACAGTCCTTGTGAACTTTGTGACTCAGTGGAGAACTCGACAATTGATTCAGTCCTATATCTGTAGAGACATTATGATGTCTATGTCCAATAAACATTAAACTGTACTTTGGTTTTTAAAAAAGAGAGAAGAAAATAATTTCAGCAGTAACTATTCAAAAGGCGGATTATATCACTAAATTTAAATAGATTACTTGTACAGATACACTGTACAAAGTCTTGAGGTAATTAGCTCCGTTACAACTCGGTGGTGAAGCCATGGCATGGAAACATTGATCATTATCCGATGATCATGCTGTAAAGATGCTTTGAACTTGTATTCTTAATAAGAGCTCTGAAAGACGTATTCTACGGTAATGGGAGATCGGCATTTCAGCTGTCATCTATATCCAGAAGTCAAGAGTGACATGGCAGACAAGAATTACTTACCGCATCTTTGATTTCTGTAGCTGGAGACTCCTGAGCTAGATTCTTCTTATTCAGTTCCTCCACGGACAGAGAACTACCAGAGCTGAAAGTCAATTTAAAGAAGGAAACTGATGGAGGGTGTGCTGAGCAATTTATCCATTAGAGGGTAGTCTCAAGAGAAGCAAGAACATTGTAGATATAGGGTTCGAAATTTGCTCCATATGTGAAAGACCAGCAATGTCAAGACTTTAATTGAGCCACACTAAAATGTACACAGTCAATATCAGTACATAATGAACACTTCAACAGAAACGCAGCAAAAGTACATGCAATGCTGCAATTATACACGCGTCTGTATGGTCTAATTCCCATATTTATATCCATGAAGTATAAATAAACTTAGCGTGCTTGCCACCTTGGATTGGAACAATAAAAATGTGACTCTGAATTTCAGGGAAGACTAGTTCACCAGGGATGTTGCATAGTATGTTGCTGACTTTTGAGAATGTTGCACAAGAAATTCGAGCATGTTGAAGTGACATGCTCGAAACCCCTCATGAACCACCCTGCTTTCACAGTAGTGTACAGACAGTTTCAAGCACAAACATGCAAGCAAGTTATCATGTCACAATTATTGTGATCTCGCACAAGAATTCAATTTGTCTCTTGCAGGCTTTTGGCATTTGACCAACATTGTTCTACATGCATCCCCCTTGCAGATGCCCATATAAGCAATGCTGCACACTTGCACTGGTCTGATGGTCCCTGACCAGTAAAAATCACTGTCAGACCAGTAACTTTTTCGGGAATGGACCAGTAAAAAAATGGAAAAACTGGATACCTACTGGTCCGACTGACAGGTCGGACCAGTGGAAAAAATGGGTCAGTGCATGTGCAGCCCTGCCCTAACCCTAAGTCTTTAGAGAAAATAAGGCTGTAGCAATTGCATAAGGCCGTCGCAATTGTTGCAGAGCGAATACCGTGTCACATATACGATGAACTTTCAGTGTTTGCCACCTACGATTGGAACAATCAGAGAGAATGTGATTCCCAATTTTAGGAAAGACTCTTTCACAATGGTGTACTGACAGTTTCAAAGCAAGCATGTGAACAAATTGTGTTGTCACACATCTTCAGGTCTCACACAATATGAATAGCTGTCTCATGCAGGTTTTTGGTATTTGACCTCAGAGTGTTCTACATGCTTCCTGCTCACAGATGCCTGTACAGACATCTCTATCTTACCTCGTATCTGGCTTGTCACTTTCAGGCAGAATCTCCTTGACTGCCCGCTGTGTCTCCTCCTGGATACGCTGCTCCCTCGAAGTGGCATTCTCCTTCAGCTTGGACGATGCCTTTACAGGGATGGACGACTTGATCGGAGGTTTCTTGGTCAACGCCTTCTTGGCCGGCCCGAGCACATTCTTGTTTGTCAACGCCTGTGCACAGATGAACAGATAGACGTAGACGGTCATACAAATAATAATTAAATGCATGGGACAGAAACATACACACAAGCACACACACACACACACACACACACAAACACACACAGATACACAAACCCTCTAGGAAGTGACTGCAAAACAACATACACAAAAGTTGTTTCACACACTCAAACTTTTAGTTGTCACGGTAACTCATTGTACTCACATTGTACTCTTAAAGCTCACAGGATATTCAATAATGGCACCCCCAGAGATACCAGAAAGTTGTCATTCTTTTAGAATGTCAGTAAAATCCTTGGTTTTGATTGGCTGAGAAGCTCTGGTCAACAACTGTTGCTATGGTGATTGTAAGAGAATGACAACTTGTCAGGGCTGACAACTTTCATGAAATGGTACCCAGTGCAATTCAGCCACACATGATGTCCACTTCTGGGCCCCCGTTGCATAAAAAGTTGGTATGATAACAACTCTTGCTGGAATGTCAATTGTCATGGTAACAACAAAAATGCAGCTTCCTGATTGGCTGTTGCTATGGGAAGTTGTCATTCCAGCAAGAGTTGACATCCTAACATCTTTTATGAAACGGGGCCCTGGTTCATTCATAATTTAGAATTCCCCAATGCATGTGAGCAGATGGTACATGTCCCTCATACAGGCACAATTACAGTATTAACAATACATCAGGGCATTTTTTCAAAATGTCACAGAATGCAGACAGGTAATCATAACTTTAACACCTACAGAAATCCATTCACACGCTACGCCACCATAACTTACATTAGTGATGTCACCAAAGGCTGCCCTTTTCTTATTCGGTGCCTGGAAGTTATTGCCCAATTCGCTTGATTTCCTCTTGGCTCGAGTGACCATCTGTGTCTTGTCTTCTCGAATCTGAAGGGTCAAATATGCATATTCCAATATCAGATGCAAGGACACTATGACAGAAATACGACAGAAATAATTACACACTACATGTTGTACAAGCAAAGAACAGTGACACAACATTTGCAAATAACTCATGGGAGCAATTGTTGCAGTAACAAATGTCAAGAACCGCAACAAAACATCAAAATGAAACAGTACATGCGCAAAATTCTTCATTTGTGTATGATGTCCCATACTCATCTTGTCTAACCTGCAAATATATGGCTGAGACTATCATCCCTGTTCTTGCAAAATAGAACTTTTAGGCCTGTGTTCAAAAGCAGTATCATATCAAAATTATGGTTTGATTTCACCATATGGTCTCAAACAAGAGCAAAATATGTGCACACTGCATGTGTTCAGTAATGGGTGTTTGTTTGGCACTGCAAAGTTACGCATTCAAAATGTAAATAATCCACAGGGACCAAGGCCTAGACTTATTAAAAGTACATGTGTCTATGGTATTCCAGCTGTAAAGATCCATACATGTATTCAAATTTCCCTCAATTTATCAAATTTCTATAAAACTTTCTGAACATGGAAAGAAGTTGCACTGGTCAGTGGGTTTACCTGTGCAGCCACTCCCCCTCCATTTCTCCTCATGAGTGGCATGATGAAGGTGACCTTCTAGACGCTAGCAAGATGTGATTTCAACCACCAGGTTGTTACCTTTGTGAGAAGTTGTTATACTGCCTCCAATACCTCAAGTCAAATGCTGTCATAAAAAGAAAAAAACAGGGAAAAGTTGATTTGCGGTCCCAAGGTTACTGCTATAAAGTGCTATGACTATGATGTTACAACATACAGTCAAACCTGCCTTAGCGGCCACCTCTCTATAGCGGCCACCTGTCTATAGCGGCCACTGAAAAATCCCCCCGAGAGAAAAGCAATGTTAAAGACCCTGTGTATAGCGGCCACCTGTCTAACGCGGCCAGCGGCCACAAATTTTGTTTCCCGTGGTAGATTTTAACCTGTCTTATAGCGGCCATAAACCCGGTGGAGCCGTAGCCGAGCCGATAATTCAGCGTGTTTTTCTGCTTGTTAGCCGTGCCAGTCATTCCTGGGCAACATTCAGTGATCGCCACCGTTGCATTCATCACTTATTAAGTCACAATGATGCACTAGTGTTAAGCTTTCTTCATGACTGTGCACATGCTACATGTACTGTGCAACAATTTCATGAACACCGGCATTGTTCTATGCATGATACACACATGTGCATACGTACACATATACATGTACATGTAAGTATATATAGATGTATACAACGACGATACATGTTACCTGCCTATAGCGGCCACCTGTCTATAACGGCCACTTTTTCTGTATCCCTTGGGTGGCCGCTATAGACAGGTTTGACTGTATATCGTACATGGACAAAAACGTTCTTGAAAGTTGCTTCTACTCGAAAGTTTGAAAGGAGATTTGCTGCAAACAGCAATTCAAAGAAAAAGTAAAACTGGTATCAAAATGATGAAAATATTCAAGTCTTGCTATAAGCGATGTGATAATTGATCACGCGTTACTAACATCTAAACAAACTAACATTGGGTGATTTCAACTTTGGTGCTAGTGCTATCGGAATCTCCCAAATAACTGCCTTAAATCAAGCTCCAGATTAATGCAAGTGATACCAATCAAAATTATCAATCCCAACACTTATTTCACAGAATTAAAATTATGCAAAACTCATCTTACCCAGCTGAGCGTGAAAAATTAGTCGCGCAAAAATATCCATTTTTACAGTAGATCAATAGGCTGGTGGATGGCAGAATTCATGAAGAAACCTGTAACCTGTAATGTGTCTACAAAGTGTTTTAGTTTGCTGAAAAATTTGAGTACCAAACTACATTTGTAGACTCTACACTATCACCCTCAGTGTGGAATAGTAATTTGGAATACCAGTACAAAAGAACAGGTTTGAAAATTTATAAAATGTGACACTTCACTCAGTTTTATGGGGCTGAATAAGTGATTTGTGCGTGAAGAGGTGAGAGTCGCAGAAAAAAGCATGAAAATTTGGAGTCAGATCATCAGGCAGCACCTCGGCATGAATGAGCAAACCAGCTGTCGCCTATGCTCGGTGGGTCGGTGCACAACAGCTGATTAAAACTTGATTTTTGTCAAAACGAACAAATAGAATTTATTCTTTTCAGCATGGAGACTGGGCCTGTGTGTGCAAACGTACTAAAAATTCTCATACAAACTTGTGGCAATTAATAATAAATTCAGATGTGAGATGGATCAGAAGAGAACAGGCGCAGGCAGGGGATGGGATGTCTGTCAAGAGCATGGCTGGGAAAAACACGTGGGTGCTCATGAGGAAGAGGGATCTTGACCTTATTTAGGACTAACGTTAGGATTCAGGAGCAGGAGGAGCACCCCTCCACGATCAAGTGAGCGGGCGGGCCGGGTTTCCCGGGCTGGGATGATCTTTTCTTTGCTTATGTCAGATGCTATTGTGAGATTGATGAGAAGTGAAGAAGTCAGGAGAGGAGGCTTCAATGAGCATCCCGGGCCAAAGCGAGGGCCTCACCACTCTTCTCCAGCACTCAATAGAAAAGGTCTAAAGTTAGGCCTACCGCATATAGATACGGCTAGACAGAAAGATCCGTCTGTCCGGAGGACTCTTCTATATTTTGCCATTAACGCTGTCCTCCGTAGATACGGAGGGGATCCGTGAAGCCAGACGTAGTCTCCGCGGAACATTCCCCGACGGACAGATACAGACCGATCTTTCGGTCAAAGATACGGCCTAACGTCAATTACGGTATGGTTGCCACTGCGGTAAGGTCGCCAGACATTCACATCGCATGTAACGCGCGCCGCGATTGGAGATCAGGTTGGGCGACGGATTTTCATCACTCTCAGGTGGCAGATTAAGGGAAATTTTCAAACGCGGTGACCGACAATGCCTCCTTCATTGAAGCGTATGTAGGCCTATAACACACACGCTAATACAGTAATATGTGGCGGCGGCGAACTAATTCAGTGCCGATATTAGTTCACCAGCCCGGACGTGCACAAGAATAACACACAAGTGGCGACCATACGGTAATTGACGTTACTGTAACGGTTACTGGTAGTGGTAGCCTAGACCGATGCGAGCCGATCGGCGATGGCGATGGTATCCCCCGTCTCTTACTTGGTACTTGGTTGAGGTCCTCCTGAATACTCCTACTGGAGTTTTGACTGGAGGTGCCGGAGGGTGGACATTTAAACAATTATTCCATTTAATAACATCTCCTTAAATTTAGCAGAATCCGTTTGTGTGATTACGGAAGAAGGAAGATCATTCCATGCTTTAATTGTGCGGGGAAAAAATGAGTTTCTGTGGACTTCCAGTCTGGAGGATGGTACTTCAAACTGATGAGAATGTCCGCGTCTACTTCGAATAAGCTTGGGTTTAGTGTGTGATAAATAATCAATATCCAATCTATTATTCAACATTTTGTGAAAACAAGTCAGGCGATGTGCTTCTCGTCTTGTTTGGAGTGACTTCCATCCAAGGGAGTTCAGGAGTTGAGTGACGCTAGATTCCTTGCTGTATGTGTTGGTGACAAAACGTGCAGCTTGTCTCTGGATTCTCTCGATAGATGAAATATTTTTGTCAGTGTAAGGATCCCATGCGGCAACAGCGTATTCCAAGTGTGGTCTTACTAAGGTAGAATATAGTTTTTGCTTAACAGTGGATGAACAATGATGAAAATTACGTCGGAGGAAATTCAATACACTCGCAGCTTTAGAGGTTGAGTAGTGAGTATGGCAATTCCAGCGTAGGTCGTTTTGAATTTTGATGCCTAAGTACTTGATCTCCTTAGTTCCTTGGAGGGTAACACCACTGATGTTGTAGGATGCTTTACCTGGAGACCTCTGTCTAGTGACTCGCATAAATTCACATTTGGTCTCTTCACGCATCACGGTGGTGCTGGTGGTGGGCTTCTTATGGAGACTTATCTGACTTCTGAGCCGAGTCTTTGGGACATAATGGTCAGCCCTCCATTTAGAAGGGCTGACCATACAATGTTCTGCTCTGTCTGTACAACAAAAAATACAATGCAGTGTGACCCTGTCAAGTGATGTCTACCTTGGCGTTCACACTATACACTACGACCCGTGAGTGCTACTGTACATGAACTGTATTCATGGTATTGTACGCGTGCGATCACAGAGGGCGAGGGGCATTATTGCCATTGGTATTGTACTGCTACTGTCGTCTTGGTAGTAAACTGCACGTACAACATGTGTATGTATTTCAACTCTGTGAATGTTAGTCACAACATACGGCATAAACTATGGCAGACTGAGCTTTTAAGATGAAACATTCACAGAGTAAGCGTGTGTATACCTACCTCAGATGACGAAGTATCACGTTTCTGAGGTTTAGAAGGTTAATTTCCGCAGGAAACATGGACTCCGCTGCATTTTCTGGATAGCGACTTCACTCGAGCTTTCAAATTCGACGCGTCTTGATGGTAGCGTAACTTTGTTTGTGAAGCACGTTCACGGAGCAACGTGATTGGACGGTTTTGTGCGGTCACATATGTCATGTGTAGTCTTTGTCGCATACTCCGTATGTAGGTACTTCACGTGCGTAGGCAGCAAATAATATTGTATCGGAACTTGTTTCAGACTTTATTATATATCTACTCCCTAGTGAGATGCATCGTCCGGCCATCTATAGAATAACTTGTTGCACGGAAAATAAAAATTTTCTGTCATTTGATGGACTTCAAACATGAAAAGACTTTTTTTCAGTGATTTTACTCCAGTAATGGACATGACAAAATCAAACACACCTAAAAACAAAGGAACATTTTACACAAGACTTTTTTTTGTATTTGATTTAAAAGGATGTACAGTATTGGTAGAGATTAGAATTGGGTTTTAAGTTTTTGCGAGATACCAAGAAAACACTTATGAAATAGTACAGAACATACCATTTTATGAGGAATTCAAAGTTTATTTAATGAAAATCGACTTTGGAACGACTAAAACATCCAAAAACAAAATAAAACAAAGCGATAAAGGTGGGTCCCATAGTTTTGGATATTTCTCAGCCATTTCAAAACTAATTTTCATCAAAATGAATAGGGCCTAAACATTGAATTCCTCGTGGAATTACATGCTCTTTCATATTTTATAAGAGGTTTCTCATTATCTCACACACACACAAAAAAAAAAATTTAGAAACCTGAAATTACCGATCCCTTTAAAATGTATAGTATAATACGTTACGACATCCCGATATACAAGCCCTTTCTTTTGGAAAACCAATAGGCCTACCACTCCCCCCCCCCCAAAAAAAAAAAAAAAAAAAAAACACACACACCAACAAAACAACATTAACACACAAACAAACAGAAAATCAAACAAAGACTGACTGATGGATTGAATGAATGACTACATGAAGTGATTAATGGATCAAGTGCACATTAAGCCAGTTCGTAATTAGCTCATGTACACATTGGTGCAAACAGACCTTTCTTTTTTCTCAGTTGGTTAGGCAGTTCACTCATATTCAAAGCGGCATAATGCATAAGCTTGCCCGACGTAACAATTTGTGGAATTCATGTTCAAACAAAGAATGAGCTTGCGTTTAGAGCAGGTGATCATAATGCTCCATCAGTTGACAATTTAGCAGGTATCCATTTCATTGTTTTGTATTAAACGCAATAACAGGCTATTTCCTTTTATATTGCGAAATACCATTCTTGCTGACAGGTGGATGTGCTGGCAAGCACCATTTAGATGAGGATTAAGTGAATAATTATCGCATCACAGATGCGTATCTAAGTGAATTTACAAACCAAAATGCCTGTTGGTACAAATGACCTTTTTCTGCTCATGCGCAAAGTGGAATTACGAATTGGTCTATTGTCTAGATGATATCTGATCAGTATTATCGTTTTCCAGGCAGGAATCGTTCTATCTTCTACGTGTTATGAAACTGTAAACCTTTTTACAGAAGTGCCACTTAGTGAACTTAAAGGGATAGTTTGAGATGGGGCTTCAGGTTTTTAACTTTTTGGTATAAGCCTAGAGATAATGAGAAACCCGGCACTCGTAAAATATGAAAGCACATACAATTCTAAGAGGAATTCAAAGTTTCAATGAAAATCGGTTTTGAAATGGGTGAGTATTCAAAAACAAACTGGTCTTGAAAGTTTGGGTCCAACTTTTATTAGGACCTTGCACCTTTTATGTTTGGATATCTCAGCCATTTCAAAACCCATTTTTTTTTTTTTTAAAACAAACTTTGATTTCCTTTTAGAATTGTATGCTCTGCCAAATGTTTATACTTGTAGTTTCACATTATTTCTTTAAAGATAAAATCTGAAGCCCCATCTTAACCAAAACTACTTCTTTGCTTGCTTGAATATTGTAAAGGCTCATGGATATACTGCATACGGCGAATATTTCGCAAGGTTTTTATTTTCGCGAAGTTCGTGAGACAGGTGCTATTCGCGAAATTAATTTAAGACACGCGAAAATATTGACTCTGATCCCGATGTGAATGTGACGCACGCGCGTACACTTCTCTGTTCAGTATAGGACTAGATGATCGCGAAATTGTCGGAAATTCCCGATTCACGAAAATTTTGACTCACGAAATATGGCGTATATACACAGCCTAACACTTTACATTGAAGTCAAAATTTGTCGATCGAGGAGAAGACGGTTTGTATAGATCCTCCTTGTTCATAATATTCTCTTCTTTTCTTTTTTTTTTATAGCTCAAACGACATCCGGTATTCTTCAGATATTTCTTGATTTTGTGCCTATAGGCAGCATGTCCTGCACAAAGCATGCAATTATGATTGACAATGTTTACTTTAAAATATAATTATGGGAGTATATATATATATATATATACATTTTTTTTTTTTTTTTTTTAACAGGGAAACGCCGGAGTTGTGGGGAAAATGAAGGGTTAAAGAAAAAAAAACATTTGAAAAATCGAAAAAAAACGACATGAAAAAGGGCAATGTGATTTACAAGAAGAATTAGAAGAAGAACAAGAAGGAGGAGGAGAAGAAGAGAAAGTACAACTTTAGATATAAAACAAAAACAATCAAATGTAGTTGTTGTTGCTGATTTGTGTTTAATGGCGTTTTCCATTCTCTTTAACAACCAGGCCAGACACTGCTCTATTAATATATATATATATTTTTTTTTATTTATTATTTCTTAATCAAACGGACATACAGCCTTTTCGCGGGCACTAGAACTTCAAAGCTGAGCGTGCAGAGGAAAATAGGCGCGCTCACTGTAAGTGCAGCTTTAATTTGTCTATCTACCGTAAAGCAAGTACGTACGTAGCATTTCATGGAAACTTCCGGCGTGGAGTCGCTGCTGCCGCCCCGTGCTGTTGGGTCATCACAGAAGCCACGGTACGCACCTAGCTAGATCTCGAACCACCTCATTCTGTCGTCCCACGTCTCACTCCTCTCAGTCCGACGTATTTCCTTTGCCGTGAGTTCTATTTGATAAGTTCTTACTCCGAACAGTCCACCAACAAATTGATCGACAAAATGCCGTCAGTAAAGCAGACAAACTACTTTGTATATCCGAATGTAATTGGTATGATTGCAGTTACATTAGGGCTCCTTCTAACTGTGGTAAGCTAAGCGACGGTTAGGCAGATATGTTTGTATTTTTTTTGTTGAATTAAACTTGTTTGCATCTGGAACGGCCTTCCCACAGCTGTGGTTTCAGCTCCGTCTCTCGAGACCTTTCGGAGCAGTTTGAAACCACTTACACTCCGATAACCCTCATACTAAGGAGGTTTTTTTACTTGCACCATTAAGTTTATCTTCTTGCACCAGATGTTATGTTTGTTCCTGTAGTCACACCTATAGCACCCAGTACGACAATACTCTTTGAGAGTGATGTACTTATTGGAAGAAGAAGAAGAAGAAGAACTTATTCAGCTCAGATCCTCAGATTTTAGGCCCCTACCATTAATTCCCACCAGAATAGGATAGGGCCTACTATATAAGTTACTAGACCCTGAGTGTATTTATGATTACAATTTTGTAGTTGTATCTGTACGCACCTGTCTTGTCGAGCACCTAGGAAGAAAAATGATGTTCTTGTAAACTTATCTTACAAAATTTAATGAGTTAAATTATATCGTAATGTTCACCTTCAGTTGACTTGTTTCTTAAAGTAAAGTTACAGTGTATTTCAATGAATGAACCTTTATAATTTCTTGGGATTATCTATTACTCAAAATCTACTGCACCATGCAATGTCCACCTACCTGCCTACCTGACAAAGTGACGAAATAATCAGCATGTTCATTGCGGTCACTCACCAGGAAGAAGAAGAAGAAGTAATATATATGTCAAAATATCTGCAAATCTGCACTATCGATCTCATCTGCCTGTTTGTGTATACTGTTACAGTAGTAGTTCTGTACTTCTCTAGACTCTACTGTCCGTGTGTTTATGGGTCACTAGTACTGGGGATAAATGTCAGGTTTTGTGGGCTTTTCTACAGTTTCTGAAGACACTACTCACTAGACAAGTAAAAATTAGTAGACTCTTCAATACTTCTTTTGTCTGACCATCACCCGACATCTGACTAGACCGATAGTTTTGCCTCCTGTTCCGTGACCTCTAGCCTCTATTAATAAACAGTACGGTCGGTAGTACATGTATTTATGTAATGACAAGTATGGTCAGTTGACCCTATATACCGACTGTACATCACCGACTGTACGTCACAGTAAAAACAGGTCGAGAGACCACCAAACAAGTTAGGTATGATGATTGGTCTATTACCTGACCAGATGCCATTTTTGAAAATAACTAGCGATAAAGAATAATCTGATCACAAATACTCATACTACTACTACTACTACTACTACTACGCTACTACTCCGAAATACGAGTGTTTCTATGTCCATGTTTTCTACTCTAGCCAGAAAATATGTTTTTGTCTTTGTGTGAAAGATCATCTTGTGCTTAGATTTACAGCACTGTAGGAATTTTGAGTTGAACGTTGAAGCTTATAATATTATATCCTTATGACAAAAGAGTCTTAAGAAGTGAAGTGATGTAAATGATTCAAAGCAGGGTGCATGCATACATACAAGATCAGTGTAGAAACATGAACAATGGCCATGTTGATCAGTTTCACTTTTAAAACCCCTGTATTATTTGTGCAGCTGTGTACCTTCAAACGAGATATCGTGCCATATGACTACCTGGGTCCTATCAGTGAGTTGGCGTACTTCCTCGCCTACAAGCAACCGGTTGTGATGCGAGCAATGTGAGCAAAATCTCTTCCTCTGGACTTCATGTTATTTTTACAGAGCCTCAAGGATGCAGAGTGCTTTTTTTTACCTACAGTTGTAAATTGACCATACTGTGTACACAGTTTCAGAATTTATAGTGATTGGGGTGATGCATAAAGACCATTTTCAAAATTCATACAAAATCACAATGAACAAGAACGATAATATAGCAGCTACACATAAGAATGTACTTATTACAGATTTGGTGCTCAAAGGAAGCAGATCAAAAGAAGAGAGCAGTCAGATTCTATAGCTCTAGGTGAAGTTGTTGAGCAAGTAGTATTGTAAGGGAATTACATTGCTGTGTAATTGGGATATCTGAGCCTGCTAGTTTCAAGTTTCAAGTTTATTTATTCATTTGTCTTTCTTCCAACAATAGGCAATATAACAATAACATAACAATAACATTGACACTTTCTTTCAAGAATATATAGGAACAACAACAACTAATACTAAAATTTTTGCAAATACATAAGTATATGATTACATACCAGAAATGATAAAGAAAGGGTAACAAATATTTTGAGAAAGGCAAACGAGGATACCTTAGTGAAGCATAGCTTGTGAGACAAGGTCCCTCAGGAATAAAAGATGGAAAAAATACATTGTGTATATATATATATGTATACGTAGTGGGAAAAAAATAACAAAAGGTACACAATTCCAAACGGAAACAGGGAATAGACAAGGGAGGCTATGTGTAATGGGGTGAAGGGAGATTATTTACATAAAACAAGGGTAGGAATGAAGGGAGGGGGTGGAAAGGAAGGATAAAAAAGGGTTATGTGAGACGATAAAATACATACCAAAAACACACACACTTATTACAAAAACAAAAACAAAACAAAAACAAAAACAAAAACACAAAACAAACAAAACAAAACAAAACATAACAAAACAAAACATGACAAGAAGACAACTGGGTTTCAATAATATTATACATTGATACTTTCTTCTTTTCTTTAAAGGGGAAGTCTGACATAAAAGTATATGCATCATTCTGTAATATAACATACAGGACTTACTTTCAGTTATTGACATTAACATTGTTAACATTGTTTTAACGACATCACGAATCAACACAATAAGCATTTAAAAGATGAGACTTAAGCCTACGCTTGAAGGCTGATTTACTTGAAGTATGTTTAATGCTTGCATCAAGTGAATTCCAAAACCTGGGTCCAGTATGTACTAGCGTTTTAAGAGTAAATTGTGTCCTTCAACGGGTTAAGTGCAAACCTGAAGCCTGCCTTGTGTTATATCTATGAACATCACTATTTTTCTTAAAACGCTGTGCTAGTGCCAGTGGGAGTTCACCTGCATTAAAGGCATAATTTACCATTTGCAGATGAAAGCATTATTGCTTTAAAATAGTTCTAAAATGTGAGTTAGGGATAGAAACAACCGCTGTCAAAATTTGAATCCGTATAATCGATGCTAAGTGTTGTTAAATACACGAAATGTGAACAATAGTTATAATAAAAATGTTTCCAGACTAAACCGTATACAGTTACGGTTTATTGAGAAAAACCCTGATATTTCCTTATATTTTAGGTTTTATTGCAAATATTTCATAATGGTAGGACGTTTTATGGTACAACAGACCTACACATACGCATCAAATGTGATATCTTGAACATTTTTGAAATCACTGCTCCCAAAGGTAAACTGGACCTTTAAGATCATACATTAGAGACCCTAACTGCATTAAATAGATATCTTCCACTTTCAGAATTTTATGTTGATGAAAGAGAGCATTAGTGTGACTACGAAAGTGTACATTACAAATTATTCTTATAACTCTCTTCTGGATCAAAAATAGCTTTTCATTTTGCGATTTTGAAGAATTACCCCACGCTACTATACCATAATTAAGATATGGAAGAATTAAAGTAGAATATAGGATAAACAATATTTCTTTGGGAATAACTCTTTTTAGTTTGCATATAACACCAGTATTTCGTGATAAGAGCTTACAAATGTTATTCACATGTATTTTCCAATTCAGTTTGTCATCAATATACAGACCAAGAAATTTTGTTGAGTTTACTCTATCTAACGCAACTCCACCAAACAAAACATTTCCTGGTAGTATTTTAACAGAATTACTAAAAAGCATAACATAATTGGTCTTCTGAAAATTTAATGACAGTTTGTTTGCATGAATCCAAGTTATAATATCACTTAGCTCAATATTAACTGTTTGTAAAAGGACCTGAGGATTCTTGTGTGATAAAAATATGTTTGAGTCGTCTGCAAATAAAATAAATGAGAATACATCAGAGCAATATTGAAAATCATTAATATATATAAGAAATAATAGTGGTCCAAGTAGTGATCCTTGTGGAACTCCACATGTGACATTTTGTAACCCCGATTTTGCATCATTCAGTGAGACAAACTGCCTCCTGTTAGATAAGTAGCTTGTGAACCACTCCAAGGCTTTCCAAGGCTATGTCCTCATCCTTGTTCAGTGTATAATGTACATGTATTATGTTTTGTGTTTTTCTGAGTATTGGTTTTTCTGCTCATGTCATCCTTATTCTTAAGTGAAAGCAGTATGTTTCCATTTAAATGATGACTTTTCAACAAGTACAATAATGAATTTCCTCTGAAGATAATTGATAATTAATGTATATTTTTTGTTGTTTTGTATTTCTTGTGATGCTCTTGAATACATATACTATGATTATGTGGGACATGATTCAACTATTCAACATTTCTTACAATTCAGCCACTCATTTTGAAGTTTGCGCTTTTTGTTTAATAATTTTATGCTTTCTAGTGCTCATATTGTTCTTTCTCCTTTTCTCTATAGATGCTATACAGCAATATTTATGCATGTCCTGGAAGGTTGCTATGCCTACTACTTGGCGGGGTAAGAAGCAATATATTATGCTTTTATTGTGATGTGTACAGTGTGTATGTTTATTCACATATTTCCAAAGTATATGTTGAAGGTTAAGATGGCCCCGAAGTATGACTGAACAAGGCTGCATTTAATGAAATACTGTATCTGCCATATTTTCATGGAGACAAATCCTCATATGAAGAAGAATGTCACAGCCATATATTAACATGTTATATGCAGTGCGTGTGTATGTGTGTGTGTGTGTGTGCATGAGTGAGCTTTATTTCCACATGTGATGTATTCATGTATTCTTGATTATTATCAGTAATGTGTGCCATAAATGAAATAACACAGGTTTAATTCATTTTCTGATCCTTTCCCCAAACTTCATATCCCTACAGCTATAATAGAAGGGTTGCACAAGTAGGATGGTTACGCTACTGGAATAAAAGTTCTCATATTACATTCAGCGCATTTTTTTTTTTTTTTGAGACACTTTCGGTATATGTGAAATTCAGACATTTATCGTCACTTGTCGTATTCATCTGAAGTCTTGCCCATCAGAATTGTTACAAGTAGTGTTTCTATTTCATAGGTGACATGAAAACTTTCTATCTCGTAGCCTCAGGGTTCTGCAGTCTATAGAATAACCTGCTTCATGGTGACCTGTTGTTTGTGTCTTTTTATTTTCCACAGGATGAAAGGAATCTCAGGATCAGCTAGGACTAAGTGGTTCATCTTCACTCTCCTCTTTGGCATTGTGTCAATGTATCGTCTGTTGCAGTACAATCCAACCCGAGCTCAGAAGAGGGATTGACTCTCAGCCGGAGAACTGGTGGTAGATGATCCCAACGGGAAGAAGGGGGTTTAAAGTTGCCACAAATTGAACAGATTATCAGAGCACAAAGTATTCCAGAAAGTTGCTGTCTACACTCAAAGAGAGTTTAACTTGATCATGTTTTGATTGAACTGTGTCAAATATTCGTTTATCTGTATATTGTGCCTTTCCTTCTTTCATATGTCTGAGTGTCTATTCTAGTTTAATTTGTTTTGTTCTTTAGCAGGATCTGGTCCCAAAGAGTGCGAGAAATGTGCAAAAGTTCTGTGATGTTCTTTCTTTACTGATGTTTGGGACATTGTGATAATTTAGAGCTTCATTGTTCTAAAAGGTAAAAGGTCTCAGCCTTGAGACATAAGTGTACAAAATTGGGCCCAAGGCGAGGACATGAGTGGCCCAAGAGTCAGTGGACTCTAGCAGATATCTCCCCCCCCCCCCCTTTCATGACAGGAATAGGATTTTGCAAGTTACCAACATAGGTGTGGTTTAGTGATAGTACACAGAACTGAAAAGAGAATCTTGAGTTTTCTACTATACTGAATTTTACTTCCAACGTATTAAACAGTGAGAGCCGAGATGGCTCCCAGACGGATCACGTCAAGGTCCTATAAGGAGAAATATGACATCATAAAATTTATGGAGGCAAACCCCCATGCAAAGAGGAAGGACGTTGCAGCCAGATTTGATCTGAAACAAAGTTCCCTGGCAGATATTATTAAGAAGAGGGACAAAATAATCAAGACCTTTGAAAATACGGATGAGGCATGGCAAGGGACCCGCATGAGGGTGAAGACTGGGGTGTATGATGATGTGGCTGAAGTCCTCATAATGTGGGTCCGCCAGCAGGAGTTGTTCACAGGTGTGTCCCCACAAGGCGAAGCACTGCAGGCCCAGGCCAAGGTCTTCGCACAGGAGTTTGGACACAAGACTTGGCCAAGCCCTGCGTGGGTAAAGCGCTTCATGAAAAGATACGGAATCTTAACCCCAAGCTGTACAAGCACAGAGGATGAAAGTAAGGACGAAGATGTCATTGCTTGGAATGAAGAAGTCCTTAAGGACTTATTCAAACGTTACAACCCACCTGATATCTACTGTTGCGAGGAGACTTGTCTCTATTGGAAACTGCTACCAGGGAAGTACTGTAATCGCAAGAGGAGTCCCAATGGAAACAAGAAAGCCAGAAAGCGCATCACTATTCTGATGTGTGCAAACATGGCCGGCACTGACAAGATGCCACTGTATGTCATCGGGAAGACACTGAACCCCTCTTCATTCAGGAATGTACAATCTCTTCCCGTTGATTACAAGGCATACCAGAAAGCTGTGATGACTAAAACCTTCTTCCGAGAGTGGCTGTACAAAATGGACAGTGCTATGGGTAGCCAGGACCGCAAAATTGCCATGGTGTTAGCCTCTTGTCCGGTGCATATGGTAGAAGAACTCCAGAACATTGAATTGGTCCTACTGCCAGACTGCCTGACAGCTGAATTTCTGCCAATGAACAAGGGAATAATTCACACGCTGAAGCTGAATTACAGGCTCATTCTTTCTTCCAGACTCCTTGTGGCTACAGAGAGCAAGAAACATTTCCATTGGGACCTCCTTGATGCAGTCCTTGCCCTTAGATCTTCCTGGGCCAAAATCAGCACCCAGGCAATCGTTGAGGTCTTCAGAAGTGCGGGATTTGCAGCCACAGCCCCTGCTGCACCAGATGAGGAAGCTCCCCACACGGACCCCAAATTCGATAAGAAGGTAGCACAGCTCAGGGACTTCAGAATTTTGTGGGACAAGCTGTCTAACTTGCATCCCTGTCTTCCACCCTTGGAGGAGTACATCATAGTGGACAATGATGATGAGTGTCACCAAAGGCAGAGCCCCTATGACTCTCAGTCTGTGAATGGGGATTCAGATGATGGCGAGCTTGAATGGAACACGACTCAGGACTCTCCAGCTCTTGAAGAAGCCTTCAAGGCGGTCAACGTCATTCGCCTCTTCAACGCCAAAACTCGCGGCCAGCCTCCAGACCTGCGCAAAGAGCTCGACAGCTACGAATCCTTTCTGGTGGGTGAGCTCGCAAAACGTTACTATCAACCGTTGCAAGCAGACACCTGAGCAACCATACTTGTGAGAACAGTATCGTGTTTTCTGAGAGAAGTTTTGAGGCTGTTGTGTGGCAGTTGTCACTTGAAGAGAGATACATCAGGCTTCGCAGTTGCTTTAGATTTTTTTCTCCTGTTATTTACAATTCAAGCCCAAGTGTTCCTTTGACTTCCAGCTAAGTAGAGTAAAACCACAATTTTTTTTTTTTTATACATGAAAGTGTTGCAAATTTTGCACGGAGCCCAGATTCGCGGAGGTTAAATGCACATAAAGGTTTTTTCTACTTAATGCATTGAGTGCTATTGACAACTCACGAAAATTTTGTGCTGGGGATAAGGCCATAAGCTCTGACTCACGTAAGTTTCATGTCGCAAATGGTTCTGGTTTTACAGTAAGTTCGTACTGCTTCAAAAACAGGACTTGCTTGTGTTGACACAACAGAATTGCTATCATTACAGCACTGTAGTCAAGACCTTGTTTTCCTGTGGTTTTGAATTTGATGTTTTTCCATGCCGCAGGTGGAAAGAACTGTACACCCAAATCAAGTAGTACCTGTGATAAAAATTAGTTTGAAAGGAAAATGAAAATGTCTCTTTGTCATATTCATTATGGGGTATCACAGAATATCATCTTGCAATGATCAGAATTTAGTCCCACCTATGCTGTTCTGTGAGTCCCATCTCTATCTGCTTCAATCATAGTGGTCATGGAAATTGTGAACGTTAATAAGGATAAGATATAGATTCTGCACATATTGAGGGGAAAAGATTACCGGTATGTGTGCCCTTCTGTAAAGCTTACCAAGGGCACTCATTCATTATACCAAAGTTTGGTAATTTTGTACATGTATTACAAATCTGAATTCCCAGTTGACTTGAAATTACCTCAATGGTAAAGAGTTTTATCTCTTCTATCAAATGATACCCTCTTTGATGGAAAAAAGACTGATTGATTGCAAATCCAAAAGCAATTAAAAATTTGCAATTCATTTTTTATTTCCTGCGATTTATTTAGAATAAATCACAGCTTTTGACATTTGTATTTGCAATCAGTTGAGTCCTAACAGTCTGTGGTGATATCAATTGCAATTCTTGTTTGTTTTAAAGATGGGATTGAAATCAGTTGCAAACTTGCTATTGATTGGGAGAGTTATGATTGATAACAATGCTTTGTAATACGTGGCCCAGAAAGTGGGTGTTCAGTGACTTTAAAAGGCTTGTGTATTGACAGGTAACATGTACTGTAAAACATGGTTTTTTGCACTCTGCCAAGTGAGGTCAATTTTGCATATTTGTATTTTGGTAGAATCAAGATATTACATACATGTAGTGGTAAATACAACAAGCAAAAGTATTTGCATGCTTTTATTTTTGCACTTGTTATCTGGTCATGCCAAATGCGCAAAAAATTTCCGCACCACAAAAATGTCCACTTTTACAGTAATGTTCTGGCAGTCTCCTGCAGCCTGTGTGTTAAGTCCTTAATCCACTGCATGGAATTGAAGCACTTGTCTTTTGTGAATGTAAAGATGATAATTACATCTCTGATTGTCATCAATGTTATCTGAAAGCTAACATTCCAAACTAAATATCAGCTTCTTGAAATTAAGAGTTTGATTGCAAAATGGGTTATAACACCATATTTTAAGATTTTTAAGTACACATAATTTCATTATTAGATCAAGCAAAATATAACCTTGTTACATAAACAAGGATCATTGTTGAAGGTACACACATTGTATGATTAAGAATATCCAATACAATTTTTTTTTTTTAATAGCAAATATCTCAAATTAACAAGAATGGTGTTATTTCATTTCTGCAGTCAAACTCTTTGATTATATATTTTTGGTTCACATCAGAGACCAAGTTAACTTCATCATTAAAAATGAATACATGGAAAAAGGCACTTAACTTTGACTTAAGTCAGTCTCGGACAGCAGGCACACTATTATTCTATGTGATCATACAATGTACAATATACAATGTAATGCACAATTGTCAGTTTTATGAACAGTTTTTGTTTTGTTAAACCTACTTGGACACATGCTGCAAGATATCTTCTTGTGATTTAAGAAAAATAAAAAAGAAATCATGAAAACAAACTTGAATTACAGTCACCCTTGCTTATTAAGTTGACATCACATAAGTCGAATGGTCGCCCAAGTCGAATGTCTTTTCAAGTCATCTTTTTACATTGTTGATTTTAATCCCTCATTGAAGTCAAATTTTCTCTAAGTTGAAGCTATTTCTTCAGTCCAAATAGATTAGTTTAGGCATGGTTGCAAGGTTGACTGAACAAAGTCATTATGGTTTTTACACATTGATTTTAACGTGATTGGATAATAGAGAATGAGGGAGAAGCAAGAATGATGATCAATGTGTTTCTGTTTTTTTATTTGTATGTTTCTTTAATAAAATTGGCAATGCCCGTGTCTTTACATTGTGACCACACAATGCCAAACAAATCAAGTGTTTTTGTTGAATACATTGTTCATGTTTATGTGTTCACTGTAAGTGGGACTTCTACATTTTAAAATACAACATGTGAGCATGTATTATAGGTTGTTTAATCAGTGATGGTATAATTTATTAGTCTGTGTTGCTGGAAAATGAACAAGGCGATGTTACAGAATACAGAGAAAACAATAGAGTATTAAAGACTTGCCTCAATGACATGTCAATATTTTGATTGAAATAATATATAAGATTAAGAAAAAAAAATCAGTTAAAGGGTGTGTACAGTTCTGGTCGAGGTGGGGATTGAGCTTTTCACGTTTTGTGAGATGTTCAGAAACCACTCTATGAGATGTCAAAGAGAATGCAGTTCTAAGGGGTATCAAAAGTTTATTCGATGAAAATCGGTTTTGAAATGGTTGAGATAGCCAAAAACAAGGTGAAACAAAGAGATCCTAATAAAGTTGTGGCATGTCGCCTTTTATTATTAGTACTTTTTTGGATATCTCGGCCATTTGAAAACCGATTTTCATCAAATAAACGTTGAATCCTTCTTAACCCGTTGAAGACGAGTCCTGAGTATACTCGGGCAGGTGTCTATGGGAAATGTGTGTTGTAGCAAAATCAAACCGTTCTCAACGGGTTAAAATTACATGCTCTTTCATATTTCATAAGAGGCTTTTCACTATCTCACTTAGGAATGTTCAAAACATGAATCCCCACCTCAACCAATACTGTGAAATCATACAAGTACCAAAGTTGTAACAAAAAGACAAAAGATGATACATGTACAGTGCACACCCATTATAACAATACCCTCAGGGCTGGCAGTTTTCGTTATGCAGACGTACATTATATGTACAGGTATCAAAATTTCATGACAAGCGAATACAGTAGTAGAGTTCATCAAGATACACATAGATGATAATTTTGGGACCTGAATTTTTACTTCATTTTAATGAGAATTTTGTTGAAACTATGTTTGTTATAATGGAAGTACACTATATTTACAGTTTAAATGCCTTCAAAGAGGTAATATAGTTTTGGTTGAGATGTAATTTCAGGTTTCTAACATTTTTTTTTTTTTTTTTTTGTGAGAATTCTGATTACAAGAAACCTCTCATGAAACATAAAAGAGCATGTAATTCCAGGAGGGATTCAACATGTATTTGATGAAAATTGGTATTGAAATGGCCGAGATATCCAAAACAGAGCAATCCTGATACACTTACATGTACAAAGGTGGGACCCATCTTTTATTAGGATCACTTTGTTTTACTTTGTGTTTGGATGTCTCAGCCATTCCAAAACCGATTTTCATCAAATGTATAAACTTGAATTCCTGTTAGAATGCTATGCTCTGTATTACATCATTGTGTGGTTTCTTCGTTATCTTGCATAAATTTAAAAGCCCAATCCTCATATCCACCAATACTATACCATCCCTTTAACAATACAATATACTGTAGTGTGGTGAGAGAAAGTTTACTTGATTGAATTGATGCATGTGTGAGTGTGTGTGTAATGAATTGATTCAGATGTGTGAATGTAAAACTACATACAGTGGACATTCGTTTATAACGAGGTCCTTGGGACAAGAAAATTTTGTTTGTTTTATCAGATATTTTGTTATATCAGTTGACAATAAACAATGCAAAATAAATCAAACATTTTCTTGGGGACCACAGAAATTAGTTTGTTTATATCAGGTGCTATGCTGTATCAGATCTCTTTCTATCGAGTTTCCACTGTATGTGCATACTGTTTGAGCTTGTGTGTTCAATCTCGTATCTTTACCTTTTTCCCCCAGTACTGTACAGTAACTTGTACGTAAGTGTACACTAATTTTTAAGTGAATGCCAGAGCAAAAAAAAAACAAAACAAAACAAAAGCAAGACAATGACAAATTTAACATTTGATAAAACATTTTATTAGGAATAAATTGCAATGTCATTACAAAACACATAATACTGTTCTTAAAGGTAGGGGATACCTTTTACAGACCTCCCAAAATGCAGCAAAACATTAAATATGAACCTCAGGGGACTTGCTTAGGCCACTGCTTAGAAATTTGGAAGTCAACAGTTATCTAAAATTTGAATAATGCACAAAACTCAACTACTCAGTAGTTCTGTGTGTCAGCCACACTTAAGCCTTTTTGTTGCATTCTTCTGTATTTGTGATCTATAAACACAAATCTAAAAGTACAAGAGCTGATGTAATAACATATAGAGTGTGTGGCAAGAATGTATATAGAAATGTATGTAAGTGTTGATGAACTTTCTTCACAAAATATACATGATGGACACACATGCAGTACATGGGTCTGCAAAGGTAGCCTAGTAATGTACTGGAATTTACGGTGAGCCCCGAAAACAATTCAATTCAAAATCTAACGGTCAATAAAAATGTACTAAATGTTACCTTCCACTTTCAATACTTTATGGGAGTTTCTAAAATGATACTCTCTTCAACATACCACTGTATTTATACAACTCTTCATTTAAGGCATGCAAATGGGATTCCCTACCTTTAACATGGTACACTAATAAACACGGTACAATATCGGAAGTAAATCATAAAATTATACTTTTCCAACCAAGTGGTCAAGTGCCTAACATGACAGGTACATGTAATAAACAGTCATTTCAATTGCTATACGATCAGTATTAGGAATTTGGGCCAGAAGTTGAGGCATTCTAGTTGTACAAGATGATCACTGAAGATACAGTGTATCTATGACCTAAATTACAACAGGAGTGTGAGGTTAAATCCACCCAATCCAAACAGAACTTGCTTACAGTTGCTTGAAATACTTTGAAACACCAAAAGCAGGTTTGTTTAAAAAAAAAAAAAAAATTAATGTCCTTGACTCCTTTAGAAGCCTGTAAATACAGGTGTACTTGTACTGTATGTGTATAAGGAAATTAGCTTTATGGAGAAAAGGACATACAATTTTAGCTACTCGGCATCATAGGGTAACTCATTACAGCTTCACACTGGTATTCTGTATTACATGTATCTTACAGCTTATAGTCATGTAGTTATGAGAAACAATCGGGTGAAAAATGATTGTTGCTCTCCTAAAAATAAAGCAAAACTACAAATTAAACGTCAGTATAGATTACACAGCTTTCAGATAGAAACATTTGACAGTTGTATTGCTAACAAACATTGAGTTCTTCATTAAAAAGAATGATTCTGGTGTCACATTTACACTGTACTTGCTTCAACAAAACCAACCTGTCATATTGTTTACACCACCAAGATCTTTGGCAAGTTATTGTGACGTGTGTGAGTCTGCAAAATAAACATTTCTTTTACATGTATTTTAAAAAAAAAAAGTCTTATAAGGACAATTTCTTTCGAAAGGAAAAAAAAAATATTGTCACCACAGCTGTAGCTGGATTGGAAGGGGATTTCATCTTAATTATAAATAATTGGTTTTTCACTTTTGAATGATCTATTATGATATAGCTGTTAAACACCTCATTCTAAACAGAAAGTAATACATGTAATTTTGTAACAACATGCTGTCAGCCATTTATCTTCAATAGCAGCAGCCATTGGCTCACAACAGAATTTATTTTCTTTTTCTTTTCTCAAAAGAACAGCAACAACCAAAGTGCTGCAGATTTGTTTACAAGCATACAGTACATGTATTTTGAAATCATCTTTGTAAAACATTCACAGGGCACGAACACTGCTTTTCTGAGATGGATGACTTCAACGTAAAAACTATTTTTCTCAGCTGGATGTGTTCTACAATAACACACTTTCAGTCGATCAACTCCCCTCCCCCTCTTCACCAAACATATATTTCACATGTCAGTTCTGCGTAAAGAAAACATCCAAAGGGCACAGGGATATTTCTGCTTGAGATGACAGCTTGATTCACACGCAAAGTCTTGGATCTCGGCCCATACCAGAGTGTTATAATTTCAAAGAAAAGTCTTTATCTACATCTACATTTCAGATCCAAAAGAACACACTGATGATAAAGTCTATAACATCTCAAGAGCTTGCTTTGAGCAGGCTGATGATGGTCTACATAACAATGGTTTATCCACTCATCAACGATTACATATTTGTGAAGATGATTTAGCATATGCATGGACAAACTTTCCATCACACCCGTTTTGAAAGGAGAATGACACCATTGCAGTTCATCTAAAATACAAGTATGGGTTCAGCAGAAAATGCTTACTGAGTATAATATCACATGTATGTACATGTACTTCAATTGATCACATGCCACCCACAGTGTACTTATGAACACCTGATAGTGTAAGAGTGCAGCTGTGTAACTGGCCTGGGCCACTGAATTCTTTCAGTGACATTTATGTTGCAATACTTGATTCAAATATCATTGAACCTCATAGAGCGGCTATAATGGATACACTGTACTGAATCAGACAAAGCAAAAATCTCCTGGTATGTTTTAGGGTTGCTTTTTTTTCTTTGTTTGTTTTTTAATTTTCCTACCTTTGCGCAGAATTGGTTGGTTGGTATTTTAGTTTTGAAATAAAGTGCATAAAATCTGCTCAAACACATGAATGGTTCTGAGTGACTGAACGCACTGCTACATGACTTGCTTCAAAGATACAACACCATCGCCCCTGAAAAACAAGATGAAATTCATACACCAGAATGAGGCATAGACCCTTGAAAAAGCAATGGCGATTGAACGTGCAGTTATTTTCTGGCTTGAATGACCTTAAAGTGGAAATAAAACGGCCAACTTTGGTGGAGCATTCAGAGAGCCATGGAAGCCCACCCTGCAATCAGAGTTAGACCACCAATAGGAGCTAGTCTGTTCAGGGCTGTGCTTCCTGTCAACGCTGAAAAGTAGCAGGTACCGGAGAAGAGAAGCATCCCTATTGAGATGAGACTTCCAGTCTGATGCATTGGGAGGAAAGTATAAAAGAAGGAAATAGCATTTCTCAACAGTCCACTCTCATTATACATTGTAAAAGAAAAATGATATGAGAATTACAGTGCACTGCCGTTATAACGAACACGGTTATAAAGAAATTCCGGTCACAATGAAATAAAAATCCAGGTTGCAATATCATTGGTTCTATGTCTTTTTATTGTTTATTTGTTCGGTTATAACAAAATTTCGATATAATGAAAGAAAACTGCCAGTACCGAGGACTTTGTTATAATGGGAGTCCACTGTATTGCAAAAATGTAGTTTTTCTTGTCCAAACCTTAGTGTTTTTTTGTATTTTAGCCCTCTACAAACCAAGATATGACAAAATCTTTATAGGACAAAGTCATGTTTTGGTGAGAGCAAAACAAGAAAGTTGCATGACTTTACTGCGTAAAACTACATTGTACATGACAATGTTATTACAAATTGTATATTTCTTGCCCCAAGGTAAATATTTGTGTGTATTCTATTAGTTTTCAAACCAAGGTAGAACAAAATTTTGATTTAACAAGGTGATTTCTCTAGTTCCAATGAGTTTGTCATCATGAGAGTCCAATTGTACAATGTTTACATGAGAGCGACAAACTAACTAGTGATCAAGCGATAAGATTTTTCATTTTTCAGGATATTCCACGCCTTTCAACAACATGCTGGAAACCTTATCAATATACACATACAGTGTACAGTAGACTCATTGTAAGGAACAGTGATTGTACAATGTACATGAGCCTCTTACTATGACACATTAAAGTTCTAACATAGTTGATATAAAGTTCAAAACTGCTCTCTGTTTGTTGTTGTTATCACCCGGACGTGACAAAATCTTGCAATCAAAAAGTTTTTGAAGGGTCTCCCTCCCAGAAAGCTTCCTACGATGATACGAGTTGTCTACACTGTAATTAATGGCAAATGGGTTGTTATACACCTCAACAAATATGTCCACATCTTCATCAATCACAACACATTTTCCTGTCAATGTCTGCAAAGGACAATGTGTTCAAATCTCCCTTTCCTTCTTCACACAGCCTGTCTCTCTCTTCCTGTTGATATCAAATCCATCCATCTACAGTTTATTCATCCATCCACCAATTAGATGTGTGGGAGTGTGTGTTCAGCAGAATTATTTTCTCTGTTTCTCTCTAAAACAAGTTCCATTATACCGGAGCGTAAATGCCTTCTTTCCTATAAATGCAAGTAAGACTTGGCATTGAAATAAATTACACATGTGTATATCTATACCTAGTTGAAGCAGTCTCACTCACAAGGTCATTACAGTGTACTCCTGTTATAACAAAAATGGCTATAATGAAATTCAGGTTACAACGAAATAAAAATTCAGACCACAGCATTATCTACTCTATGTTTTTTATTGTTTATTTGTTCTGTTATAACGAAATTTCGATATAACGAAAGAAAACTGCCAGTCCCAAGGACTTCGTTTTAACGGGAGTCCACTATATCATAGACTTGGTATGAAATCACAACATATCAAGCTAATACAAGTACTGTACATTGTATCTCACTCACAAGAGTTGGGTTCCTTGACATGGGAACAGCCAACAGTGCCAGTGTGTGCAGGAAATGGTAGCGGTTCCCCGTGTCAAAGGTCTGAGATGTCCAGAGATTAAAATGGGGGAAGAGATGAAACATCAAATTGGTCAATACAGTCCAACTTTATTGAAATACACATGAACTACAGGTAATACTGATCTCAGAATTCCTTCCCAGCCTTTTTGACTGTGCACCTTTTGTGTACCAGTACAAGTACTGTAAAACCAGAAATTTTCCTGTGCATTTTAATTTTGCGAGAGCCAAGATTCCCAAAAGTTCTTGTCTACACTATACATGCATTGAATGCCAGTGGCAATTCATGAAAATTTCATTCCGCTAAAAAAGGCAGTTGGCCCCAGTTTGTGAAAATTTCATGCCATGAATACATGTATTTCTGGTTTTACAGTATTGATGGTACACCTTCTCATAGTCCATGGCAAACATTTTTTTTTTCTATGGTCATTTGCCTATACAGAGGCTATGTCTTCTGTTATTTTTGGTTCACATTCTACCCTTCTTACATGTATTCATTCTCGATTCACTTTTGGAAAATACAGAACACTTCAATGTCGCAAAAAATTATTAGGGCCTACATGTATATGGCTTAAAGAATATCAAATCAACTATTCGGATTGGTCATTGATATGCAAATGAAATACTTGGATTTACTTTTGTAAAAGACAGAATATGGCAATGTTTTTGAGATCTGGTCATAGTGGAAACTCAGTATAACAAGATTCTTGGGACCAATTCATTTTTTTCTGTATATTGTGTTATACATGTATCAGTAGTCAATAAATAATACAAAACAAGGAAATGAATTCATTGGGAACGGAGTAATTACATCAGGTATTTTGTTATCAGATCAAGTTGCCACTGTATTCGTAAAACACAGACATACAGTAAGACAAAAAAGTCAATAATGTACCACAAGATCATATCAACTCCTTAATTTTTTTGGTATTTGAATTTCCTACTGAAAATTGTGAGAGAATTTAAACAAAATTCCTTACTATGGATGTCACACAAACTTACATGCTTCACATCTGGAGATTGTCCCTTCATTCCTGGTGAGAAAATTAGATCAGGAAATTTATATTCAATAGAGCCAAAAAGTGCTCATACATGCTGAAGTTGTAGTTAAAAGTACTGATTCAAAACATGTGTAATCAACTTCTGCGGCAACATATTATCGTCGCTGGGGTGACAAGACCTTGTATCTGCAATTTTGGTGAAAATGACTTTTTTTGATCAATGGTCAAATAATGGGTTAAGTGATGTCCTGTCCAAACCCCAATTGTCTTACTCCAAAGATGAAGCTACCACGGCATGGCAAAGGAAAGGCTATCCCATTCGCTACAGTGCTTTGGCTGCCATGTTTTTTGGCTCTCCTGAACATTTGACATTTTGTATATATATGAGGTCTTGTCGCCCCAGTGACGATATACATCTGGATTAATGGCACATGTTGTTGACATATACGAGTGTCCTGTAATAATCATCAAGAATGGAAGACAAAAATGGAACACTTTAGACCTCTTCATATTCATAATATGTTGCTAGCACTAAAATGCAGTATCCAAGCAAAGACTTAAAGTCAAGCTGGAGCATACTGCTTCAAAACTGCACAAGCTCTAACATTCTAACCACTCAGATCAAATCACTCAAGTAAATTTGAATACCAAATCACTGAGTGTTGATTCTGGTTTGATCATTTAGAGTCAAAGTGCAATACAATAAGTGCAGAACCTTGCTGTTGGTATGACGTGGGTACTATGACAAATTCTCTTTCAACCCACCATGTGCATGCTGTTATTGTTCTGAGCAAAAATGCAATCCAAGCAAATCCATTTGCTTGGATATAAAACTACATTTAATAGTACTGTAGTGACATTACGATACCTAACCAGCAAGCAGCAATGTTGTCGTGATTGTTCATAAGGTGTTTAGTGTCCTTTGCATAATTTACCATCTCGTTTTTATCTAAATATAGAAAAGCCTTGAACTTTAAAATATCTCTCATATAAGCCAGTTCGCAGTTCCACTTTGCGCATGAGCAGAAAAAAGCAAATTCAGACCAACATGCATGTTGGTTTTTAAATTCACTGCGATAAGCATCTGTGTTAATTGTAATTATTATATAATGATTATTCATGTAATCCTAATAAATGCTGCTTGCCAGCATGCACATCCACCTGACAGCAAAAGTGGTATTTGGCAATATCAATAGAAAGATTAGAAATATCACTAGAAAGTTTAGGCCAAGGTATTGTGTATCTTATGCATTACTTGACTTTCTTTACAAAGTATTGAATGCATTAGAAGAAAGACAAATAACAATCAGATTATTTTTAGATCTAGGTAAGACTTTTGACTCCCTTGATCACCACATTCTTTTAGATAAACTTCGTTGCTATGATATGAGAGGTGTTGTAAATGGTTTCAAAGTTATTTGGACAATCGTAAACAATATGTATCAATTAATGGTCATATCTCTAAGGCCCGTTTCACGGTTAGGCGCCACTTTTTGTCAACCTAGGTGTCAAAATTTCAAGTTCTCTTTTAGAGATCGAATGTCATGATTTTTTATTCCTAAGAATGTGAATTTAATGGAAAATGTAATGCCTGAGCTTAACTATTATTGCAATATTTGATTCCATGAATGATTCTATTGGAGATGAAGGTAATTTTGCTGAAAGATAGTGCTATGATATCTTGGACAGAGCTGAAGCACTATGTGTCCAACAGGTAATTTGAAACTGTATCATGATTAAGTGATATTTAAGCAAACTTGGTGCCAGATTTTGTGTTCTTATTTGGATTTATTGGAAAATTGTACCACTTTGAAGTAAAAATATAGTGTAAAATGGAGTACATGACTTCAAAAAGTTTCTGTTGTTTTACACTTCCTCCTTCAGGATGTGTAATATTTTGTGGAGATAATACTTGTGTTGGGGCACATACACACACTTAATACTAACATTGTGAGTGTCCATCTTTTTACATTTAAAATTTCAGCTGGAAGATATGGTGGATGTGACAAAAAACAGATGTGAACGGACATTTTACACCTTGACCAATAAACAGCAGAAATAAGGCTAATGATTACCCAATGAATAGTCAGCACAAGTCAGTTCACACTAAGAAACAAATTATGCTTCACAAGAAAGTTTTGTTTCCAGCATAAATGACATCAGTAAAGCCAATAGTGGCGGATGTGACATGTGAACGGAACACCAATTTCCTTGGTATTCTGTTTCGTACACACCTTGCATATAACAAATGATTTTGCATGCAAAACCACCAAGAATACTATATGAACTATAAATACAACTCAATGCTGAAAAGGCCTCATTTGCTGTAAAAGTTATAAATGCCTGAAATCCCATGTGGCGGATGTGACGGATTGAAGATGTGAACGGACATTTTCAATCTTCTCAAATTTATACTAGATAGTTATAATTCAAACCATTATTGAAATTTTTATTAGCTTACACCACACTGTACGATCAAAGTATAGGGTCTTTTTAGCTGACAACATGTACACTATGTTCATTGGACTCTAAATGTTTTTCAGAGTAAATTGGATCCAACATGGTGGACGTGATGCTGAAATTAGAACAGAATTCCAAATATTCATCTTTATCATCAGTAGGGCCTACTCTGTTTGCAAGAACCACATAGAACAGTCATATTTTTAGAACACAAATCACTGCACACAAGGGTCCACATATTTTCAAGTTACAATGTATAAATGTAAGAAACTCCTTGTGGATGTGACAAATCAGATATGTGAACAGCCATTTTTTACCTTCAATTGATGTGCAATTGTGGCATCATTATTCATTAACCAGTCAAATCATAGTGTTTTTGTTAGAGCAACTATGCATTCAAGTTGTTGGTTTTTTTTCACAGTTAATGATATCCAATGTGGTGGATGTGACATTTTTGTTGTGATCAGAATCCCAAATATGCAAAATCTTACTGTGTTTTCCCAGAGAATTAAAAGGAAAAGGTAGGCCTACAAGTAATGTGAGTCTTAGTTTTACTGTAATCTAAGTTAATTGTCCACCTATAGCGTCTGCCTGTGATTAACCTAGAAGTGAAAACTTAGTATAAGGACCAATATTTATAATCCTAATCATGATAGATGAAATGCAGATTATGCAGTCGTAACCCTGTTTTCATTGTCATACATTGGAAATCTATAGTACAGGCAAAAGCTACACTAATGCTCCGATACGTCACCTATCAGGAATCCCCCAAGAAACTTTGTCATGACGGGTAAAAATCACATTTCTAATTTGCTTTAGTTTATGAACATGTGAACTCACAGAATAAACTTTCATACTTATTGACAAACTGAAATACAATTGTGTTCTGAGAAAGTAACATTTTTTCCTCCTTCGTAGTATGCCACCCTTCCACCTCTTCTCTTTGTAAGTCATCACCAATATGAGCCATTCTTTGCTACTGACTGTTCATTTTTAAATGTTTTTAATAACAAGTCTTATTTCACTTTTTGGCTTTATGAGGCTGTTTCAGCAGGGGGTCAATTCCAGCGTAACGGACATGACATTCAGACAACTTTTTTGGAATTCAAACCATCACACAGTAAAATTGGCAGTCTCCAAAAGATTCTAATTGAGCTTATCAGACACATTTAAGTATATGTAACATACACAGAAAATTTCATGAAAATTTATCAAGTGGTTTTCGAGAAATTGCATTTTTTGCGAGCGTAACGGACATGACACAAAATGGACAAGGCATTTTGATCTACTTACCATTATGAAAATTCCTGTGAATTTTTGGATAAGAAGCAGCTGGTTTTGGTCTTGATTAAACCTTTAGGTCACGCTTTACTCATAAAGTCCTATTTTATAGTAGTTTTACTGTTCATTCTTTTTTAATAGTTTAAAATATTGCGTAACGGACATGACACTTTGAGTGTAACGGACATGACAGTTTTGTCCACTTTTTTTAAGCTAACAGATTTTTTTTATTACAAGGAATAGCAGACATTTAATTGTTGACAAAGTGAGGTTAGAATATAGGGACAGACATCATAACTGCAATCATGTAATATTTTTTATATTTTCATCATTTTAGGGGGTTGGTCTTTTTATATATTTACAAAACAAACAAATATAAAAGAAATTCGCGGCTGCACCAGCTAGCTACAGTTAGTGAGAAATTTCAGTTACTACCACCCACCATAGCAAAACAGGACATATAACTATCTTATACTATGGTGATTTTTTTCTTTATGGCCTAATATTTGATACTGTAGTATTATACACTAGCGTAACGGACATGACACCCTTGTAAAAAGAACCATATTTTCACTTCGTTGTTTTAAAATAAAAAGATTAAAATAACTGCACACTGCTACTACATTATATGTTCATGAACAAAACATCAAAAAGTCCTTTTGCAGGTTTCAGTGATCTAACAGCTACTCTAAAGCACATGGAATACAATGCCCAGAGTACCACAATGGCATTACATAGAACATGTCTTCATCTCTGCGGATAGGCAAAGAAAATTGAATGAACCTAATCTGTATGAAATAAACAGTTTGAATGCAATATCATTAAAATGCACTCATGATTGCATCAACTGTTACGCAATGAAACAGGACCACAAAACTGTGTGGTACCATTTTCAAATTGGTGTAATCATCTGAAAAAAATATGGTACGTTTATTTCATTTCTGCAAAGTTTTTTCATTTAGCATTAATGTCATCCTTGAAGTAGAATCATCCTCTGTTATCCAATCTTGGATAGACTATTGTAAAAACTTCCACTACTAGTACTGGTACTTTATCATTTTCGACAAATGCTTTCTTTTCTTGGCTAGAAGTGAATGATCAAGCCCCTTGTTTTCTGAGAATTTTCACAAAATACCATTTTCATGTAGAGTGGTCACCTGGGCATCAAGGTATTTCATGTTTTCTTCATGGCAAATTCAACTTGTACAAACTGTATAATCAACTTATTGCTTGCTTAGACACTTCTTGGGGCTTGTCAGAGTGGTGTACTGGTTACCTATTCTAACCAGCTTGGGAGCAGGACTTTTTAAAACACTGGATGCTCTCCCTACTAACTGGTTGCAACTGATTATATAGTGTACCTTTCAGTGGATAAACATCTTCTCATACGTAGCATCTCAAAATTGTGCTTTTGTACGATGCTGTGTGCTGTCATATATACCCATATATCCCTTGGTGTAGAGGTACATCTAGTTCAGTTATATTGATGAAATGGATAGGCGGCAGCATTCAGACCGACTTTCCCTAACCATAGAGCTACAATCCTGTACATGTACTTTTCACATGCTTAATATCGCCAACAATTCCATCCTCCGCGCTCTTGGCATGTGATAGCTCATTAATATGCCACCTACATTGTAAGGTGTGGATTTATAGAGCCATAGAGAATAAGAGAGGTATATGTATCGATACAGTACAAACTTTTTTTTTATTTTTGTGCGGCAACACCATCATTGAAGACATTGATGCTGGTGACATTTGGGTACTTTGTTGCTGTATCAGCAGTGTTCATGCTCACTGGATGCACAAGGATCCATTCATGCAGGAGTTCCTGGCTGTTGTGGACTCCATGGTGGATACATGTTAGTGGTCTACGATGTACTTATAATCATAGAAAGTGCTAATTTTACGTATTAAAGGGAATGCCAACAGTGAAAACTCCATTGTCTTGCCTTTAGGAGTCCATTGTTTAAATACTCCTTGGAATGACAGCTGCTGTTTATCAGTCAGGATTACAAGAGGTGGGAATGGATCAAATTGGTGTAACAGGGCAGCAAAATCATCTAAAATCAACAATCTTCCAGTAGCAGAAAGCAAAGTCTGCTTGTTTGTGTTTTATTGAGTAATGTGCAGACTTATTTATTTACTCAAGTATAGAAATGTCCTATACTATCCTCAAGCAATTGAAACTAATCACCACCCTGTTTCACTGGGCCACAGTGTTATTTCTGCCACTTGTCTAACATGAGGTGTCATGTCCGTTACGCAAAGTGTCATGTCCGTTACGCCATTTACAGGAAAACTAGAAGTGGTATAGAAAAATGGTTTCCACACATGCAAGGGGATGCAATTCTAACATAGAAAATGAATTTGCAGCAACTTTACACTAATTTCCTCTTGGCAATGAAAACTTATAGTAAAAAACGTAACGGACATGACACTTCAAATGTTATAGAAATCACACAACTTTGAGGATCAATGGGTCAAAAAATGATGAATGCTAAGGAAGTTGGTTGTGATTTTCCATTGATATATACACTTGCTACAATCTAACAGCTGAACAAGGCCTCTAGGACATATCTGGCCTTCTCTAGAGACAGAAACACTAAACTCTTAAAAAATAGTCAAATTTTTGTGCCAATGCAACACATCATACATTATTTTCATTGACTGAAAAAAATACCAAATTTTGTCATGACAAATATGCGACTAGTGGAAAATGAAAATATATATGTTACTTTTTTAGAATATTTGAGAACTGTAGTGAAACTCAAAACTTCATTTTTTCACTAAAGTGAACATTTCTCATGGAATTGCCCAGGGGGCACTGGGCATGCAGTATTTCCCAAAGGTTGTTTCCTTCTTGGTCATGTCTTTATAGTTGTGTGTGCAAATACCAATTATATCTCTCCCCCCCCCCCCAAAAAAAAAAAAAAAAAAATAATAATAATAATAAATAAAAATAATAAAAATAAAAATTAAAAAATTAAAAATAAATAAATAAATAAATAAAAAATAAGGCATTTAACTAAATTATCACTTCTTTTACCAAAATCTCTTTTAATCATGCAGACATAGCTGTAATTGTTTCATTAGAAATTGACAGTATGGACCTTGAACACAAAATTCATCTGATCTGCAAAAAGGGTTATTGATATGCCACAGTGGTCCAGTTTGCCCATGCACCTGCATTCGTTTTACCTGACCAACAACAAAAAATGGACCTCCCCACCCCACCCCCCCCCCCCAAAAAAAAAAAAAAAAAATAATAATTAACATTTTTTTCAGGAAAAGTAGGGATTTCTGAAGAAAGTTACTAGGGGCCTCTTTAGCTTCAACCAGATCCTATCCTGTATTACTACAGAAAAATCTTGGGACATACTTGTATACTTATTGCAGAGATGGGATTAGCCAAAGTTTAGATCACTTTTAACCCACTTTGTACCTGTTGCTATTTAGGATTAGAACCAGTACCGTTGGGCAGAAGCTCGGTAGTCTGGTGGATACTTTAGCCCATGGACTTAGCCTGTCTAGTGTAATCAAGACCAATAAATTGGTTGGAATCTAACCCAAGTTGAATGCCTATGATTTTGTCATGGCGACTACTAAAACACTGTGTTTGTAATATGTTGGAGGCTAATTGTTCAATCAGCTGCAGTAAAATAATTTACAATTCAATTTATTTTTTTTCACCCCTGAATCTTAGTTAACCATGCCAATGATTGTGGATCATTTCACACTGTGTTCAAGTCTTGTTGCAGCGTAGTGCATTAGGGAACTAATGCTGAAAAATGCTATGCATTTGGGAGATACACTCTGTGTCCGTTCACACCCAAAAATGTCACATCCACCATATATTTAATCATTGTTAAAACATATCAAATACATGGTGCAGCAAAGGTTCAATCAATGCAATCAAATAACATTTTAATTCTTTTGCCTTTATGAGATTAATCATCTGGAAAATTGATTAAAATATGTAGAACATCAGCTTTCACAGGTAAAGTGACAAGATCATGCTACATCCTCACTGTGAATAAGTATTTCAATGTAAAATTAAGGTAAATATGATGTATGAGTGGGTGTCTGATATCTAGATATCTTGGTAATGACATGCTTTCAAAAAATCTAGACATACTTTGTCCCCCAAAATAAGTTGTCCCTAGATTTTACTTGATATTCATTGAAATGTCCGTTCACATCTGAAAATGTCACATCCACCAGGGCATTTCAAGCATTTTTGAAGTTTTTCAAATTTTTAGTTTCACAGTAATGTCAGTGTCAATGGCATTTGTAAGCTTAGTACAGAGTCTAAAATGTCTGAAGATTTGCAGTCAATCAGGCCAGTATTTCACGAGATGTACACCAAAATGTGTCTCTTACAAGAAATGCTGGTGGATGTGACATGTGTGAACGGACACCATGTTATTTGACATAAAAAAAGCATTTGAATTTCAAATGCTGAATTGTTTTGGAGGGATGGACACCCAACTGTGTATCATTGATTTATGCAAAAAATTTAGAAATAAGCTTAACCATTAAAGAGTTATAGTTATGTCAAATTTTGCTGGATGTGACAAAAATGTGAACGGACATTTAAATTTTGTTTTCATATTACTGTCATTTCATCAGATGGAACTGAAGCACAAACAAACTTTCTACAGTTACTCATACAAAGCTATACTTCACTCTTACATTATTTTCCTGACACTTGCCTTTGTTTTCGTACGTACACAACCCATATAGGAAGATGCTTAAATGTGAACGGACAATGTCACATCCACCAAGAGAATTTTGGGGTGGAAAAAAAGAATCAAAAAGGAGTTGAACCTTTTTGACTCTGATATGATTCATTATGGCCACTCATTCACTACACATAAATATGTTCAGTTAACTCAAAGCCAGATATGTTAAAGAATGGCAAAGTTTGCAAAAAAGGGATGTTTGCCAGGTTGACACCCAGTAGGTCAGATTTTGGCACATCTTGCTTCACTGTGACCAAATGCTTTGGAGTTGCATTTTCGTTATGCTGTGGGAGGTAGACCCCATGGGGGTCTAACATATGCATAGCAAAACATTTCATGAATCTGCTCTTATTCTGTGTAGCAGACTGAAAACTGAAAAAAATGAAAAGTGGCGCCTAACCGTGAAACGGGCCATAATCAAAAGACAATTAAGTGTGGTTCTCCACAAGGGTCTATATATTAGGCCCTATATTATGCAAATGACACCAGTGTGTTCATGTCCAATTCTGATATACAAATATTACAGGAACAATTTGCAAGTGGATTAAAAAAGTTGGTTTATTGGTTAGACATAAATAAGCTCGTTCCTAATAATATAAATAAAAAAATTTTTATGTTATTTTCAAACAAAAAAGTACATGATGATTTTGTTTCTATTAAAATCAACAATGTTTTTATCAAATGTGTTTGATATGTTAAGTTTTTGGGTGTATAAATTGATGAAAAGCTGTCTTGGAACCAGCACATCGATGGTATCTGCAACAAACTCAAAAAATATTGGTTTATTGTATAGATTTCATTCGTATCCAAAAGAAGTTTTATTATTATTGTATAATTCTCTAATTTTGCCTTATTTGAATTATTGTATACAAATCTGGGCAAACTGTAGTGAACAAAATATGTGGAGGCTTATTAAATTACGAAAGAAAGCAATCAGAATTGTATCTCATAGCGATTGCTGTGCTCATACAATGCCAATATTTGATCATTTGAAAATTCTTAATATTTATAATATGTATATAATAAAGTGCAATATTCATGTTTTCATGTTCTCATAATATGCTTCCTGTATTATTAACAAATTACTTTATAAGCTCAATAGCCATGGTGCATACATGTGTAACAAGAAACTTTTTTAATTATCACTTGCCATTTGTAAGATTAAGCTCTTATCAAAAGCCAATATTCTATAATGGACCAAAAATATGGAATGAGTTAACAGAGAAAATAAAATAAGGTCAGACTTTTACGATTTTTAAAACCCATCTTAAGCAGTATTTGAGTGACAGACAATCTTTAGAATAAATGTATCGTAGAAAATGTTTATTATGCGAAGATTATATATATATATATGGGCCGTGACGCGAGAAAAGGGCCCTTAGGGTATTAAATACGGAAAATGATTTTTCACCTCCACATTGTAGAAGGAACTCTGAGGAATTTAGATATGCAGACCTTTTTCTAAAATTCCAGTCCTAAATGCCCCAATTACGACATTGAAAAAACATGTTTTGTCTAAATCCTGTCACTTTTTGATGCGTCTATGCATGTGCGCACGGTTAGCTTGTTGATCTCTTTTTGCGCGTATTGCTTTGTCAAACTTCTGCGCCGTTTTGTGGCGTTTGCGCGCAGCGGCTCTAAGGGCCCTTTTCTCGCGTCACGGCCCATATATATTTGTTTAATGTGTTTGTGTGTCTATTTTTTTTTTTTTTTTGGCGCTGCTGTTTGTAATTTTGTAATTAATATGTTATCCATCTGGTACATGTTACAGGACTTGGCTTCATATAAGGCTCCGCCTTCCTGTCAAGTTCCTAATGCTTCATAATTTGTTATGTTGATGTTTATATTTTGTATCCATTGCAGACATGTCAGTTAGTTTATGCATACTCGACGACATGAATTTCAATGTATATGTATTTGTACTTATGTGTTGTGTATTTTCTATGTTTGTATGGTTTTTATTAAGTATTGAATAAATAAATCCAAATCCAAATCCAATCCAAAGAGATTGTTAATACATTCAATGAAAGATAATGAAATGGATCCTTTCCCAAGTGTTAAATGACGGATCATTCTGCAATTTTGGTCGTCTGGTTAATGTAAGTTCATTTTTTGTTAGAGCAGGATTAACGAATACCATAAATCGTTACGTAAAGCTGTTTATGTCGCTATGGGCTAGTGCTCCGAACTGGCTTCCGAATCCTAACATTAAAACGGGTGCATCTACCAATACCATATTCAATATCATTATCAGTCCATTTCATTCATTCATTTGCACAAGTTTTGAATTTGATTGTCATCAGGGTTTATTCAGGCCATTCATAAAAAAAAAATATGTTGCTTGGACTGGAGCATTGCCATTGGTCACTATTACCTGATCCTGAAATGGACATTGCTCTTAATAGTATTATGATTAGTTACTGATTAGTAAAGTTTAGGCCTAGATCTAGAAATCTACCCTGCCCCTGTTACATGTTACCGTTTAGCTTAGTTATCTGGTTATGTACGGATGTAAATGCGACCAGCCCGAACGCGATAACCGTGTACAAGGAGCACCCCGGCGCCGGCCCGGGGTTAGAATCTAGTAATTTTACGGATGCACGCACAAACACACGCATACTAAAGCCATAAATGTGAGCAACTATAATTGACATCACACAAAGAGCAACGTGTGGGACCGAGGAAAGGAGGATTCGCAAATCGCACACAGTAGACTACTTACCATGGGCTCCATATGCTCCAAGAGCAACAGCTAGAGCTCCTGATATTCCAGCAACCCTCAGGAAAACACCACCTGTTTGGACAAGAGCTGGCATGTCGAAATTTCGTTTTCTCAATTTTTAGCAATCTATAAAGTTGATTTTCCTATTTTCGTTGTTACCACCTATTTTACCACAAGATGGCGCTGTTGCAACTCGACACTAACTCAACGATCGTCCGCATCATCATGCATGTGTCTTGCGCATGCATGCAGCAGGATCGAGAATGTAACGGTGACCTAGAGCTCCGGGTACCGGCGGGCGGCGGCGGAGCGTATGTTTACGTTGGATAGCGTCCCTAGTTTCACGGCAGTACACCCAGCACATACAGCAGGGTTGGCCAGATCTAATACCTTTTCACTTTGTTTGCCTCCGATATTTTTCTGTTTCCGTCACTTCGTAACTCATTCGAGTGCAAGTTTGTTCAGATTTATCGGGAGATCTCCAAGTCTAAAATCGCGAGCAAATATGGCTTCCAGCGACGTGAATAAACGAGAGAAAAAGTTCAACTTTATGAACATCGATGCGAAGGAGTGCCAGACACTGAAGAACGCAGACGTGAAAGACCTACTGATGAAGTGGTGATTATTTGCCTCTGTAATTTTGGTGAATGTAAATAATGGATGTTATTATTATTCGAGGTAACTTGTTGTTCGTAGATATCTACTTAAATGAGAGCTCTAGGCCAAAGCTGATATTTACAAAGTAAAATAAATGCCTCGCATTTATTGACCAATTTCACCAGATTTGGTCAGATTTTGTTATGGGAGGTCGAAACTTGGTGTAGGTGTGTTTTTTTTTTTTTTTTATAGTGTAAAGAGAAATCAAAATCTTATAGATTGTCAAATCTCCTCCATTTGCTAACGATTCATGATTTAAAGTGGCAGCATTGGTTATGTAGAGAAACACAACCATGAATCATGAGTACCAGTTAAACATGGAAAACAAGACACTATGATTTTGGGAAATCAAAACTGTTCATATCGATGTCTCACATTTCACAAGATGTATAGATCTACAGGGGCGGATCCAGGAATTCCGTAAAGAGGGGGCGTGTTTACAAAATTAAAGGGGGGGCGCACACACCCCTCCCCCCATTTTTTTCTTTTTATTTCTTTTGTTTCAACAAAAAATAAAGGGGGGCGTGCGCCGGTTGCGGTCCTCCCTGGATCCGCCCCTGGATCTAGACCCTAAATTGTTTGGGGTTTTTTTTTTTTCCTTCTTGTCTGCTGTCTTTTGACTGGAGCTTGTCCTGAAAGAATCCTGTGAAGTGAATAGAATGTTTCAAGTGTGATTGGAAAAAGAGAATGATTCCTAATACTAATTACTATTTATAGTCCTTTGCTTAGGCCCTACTTATAAATATGGATAGAGGTTGGAACTGTACACTAATTGTCCTATTATAAGAAAGACCTTTTAGTTTAATTGCATCTTTGCTCTGCCCTCCAATGATTTTCTCTCAAATCTCTAACACAGGGGAATGAAGGGGCGATACTGTGTGCAGTATTTCAGCTACGACCAGCTCTTCCAAGTCTATCAGAAGGATGACTTCATGCTGGTAAGGGAGCGCTCATCAGCTCATCATCTTCACAGAGACCAAACTCTGGCAAGATCAAGCGAAAGACGAAACATGGAACCCTATTTCCATGATGATCTAAGGGCACCACCAGCATTTAATCAATTATGCATGTCACAACATTAATTCTTATGAGCATTTGAATGTACAGAAATTTGTAGGAATCAAACATCTATGATGCACATGAAACATTCACTTGCAAGATGGATATACTTGCAGAACATCTCAAAAATGATATGTAGACACTATGAACTTTCTGCCAACCACAGATGGTCATAATTTTGTAATCTGTACAGAGTGTGTTGCTGCCAACCTTCCATCCATGGAAGGAGGCAAGTATATGCATATCTGGTACGCCTCTTACAATGTAGGTTTACCGGTGCAATGTTGTCATGTTGGAATAGTTGTGGTTACATGTATCTAGCCTCCCTGTAAGTTTTTGTTTATTTTATCCTTGATTTTGGTTTCTCTTTGCTCGTCTTGCAGGATTTCTTCCAAGACCCTGTTGTCATGGCAACACTCCAAGTCTTGTCAGACAGTGGTACCTGGGGACCAACAGGTGAATACAAATCTTAAATGTTATGCAATATATTGTTGACTGCTTGTAGTATGATGTCATACTTGCTGTCAATATTTATATCATTTATTACCCATTGCCATTGACACTTTGGATTGCGATTGTACAGAATATGTTGTTATATGCACTAAAATTGTTGGTGATGATTAACCCGTTGAGGACGAGTCCCGAGCATACTCGGGCAAGTGTCTATGGGAAATGCGTGTTGTAGCAAAATCAAACCGTCCTCAACGGGTTAATTTTCTTATACAGTTCCCTTAATTTTCAAAATGCATGTTTATATAATCTAACTGCTCCATCTTCCTCCTAAAGTCTGAGTTATTATTATCTTCATTTTCTGCTTCATATAGACATCTCTTCTCTCGTTCTTGTTGCTGCTAATAGGTTTTACTGCTGAAAAAGTTGAAGCCACGCCCATTCCATGTTCCGTGACCTCTATGAACTTTTTTGACCGCCTTGAGGAGGAGGGGCTTGTGAGAGAGGGGGGTAGGATCGTCAAGTGCTTCGACGAGTTCTACGAAGACTTCACCATTTCAGATGAAGTTCGAAAGGTGAAGAAATATTTCCTGTTGTCTGTTACTGTCATGAACTCCTTTGAAACTCTGTTACCCCTGTGTATTTTTTTTTTCCGCAGCAACTTTGTGAATATGTGATTTTGGGAGCCAGGTGCCTTTGAATGTTTTACAGATAAATGCTGCTATCTATGTAAATGCTGTTCATCATTATTATCATCTTCATCATCGTCATCATCATCATCATCGTCATCATCATCATCATTATCTTCATCTTTCTCATCACCTTCATCAAACCACCACTCATACCTCAGATTACTTACTTTGATGTCATCCTTGTAGATGAAAAAAAAAAACAACAACTTAAATAACCTATCAGTGAAGCTAGTATTAAGCAAAAATAATGTAAAGACATTGCAGTGATCAAACATCTGATGAGTTGAAATTCTCTAATGTCATGGGTATGAAATTCTGTGTCAAAAACATTTTTATGTTTGAGCATTTTTTTTTTTTTTTTTTTTGCTGCTTACATCTTGCTTGGATGCCCCATCCCATTTGATGAGGGTATTTATTTGCTGTACGGTTATCATTGCTGTAAACATTTTTGATAAATGTTGATATTATCAGACACTATATTTAAAAAAAAAAATGTGTGTCGACAGTCATGTATATTGTTTTCATTTTTCTCATATTTTTTGCATAATTCTTAAACAAATCTGCTGAATTTGCTTACTCTTCTCTTGCACTAATTTTTCTCAAACCTAACATTCATATCTTTCCTGTCTGTGTATAACATCTCTTAAATGTATATTTCATTATTTTCAATTTTTGGTCAACTCAATAATAATCCATACTCTTATTGTTCAGCAATGTATGTTTTGTTATGTAAATTACTTTTATTATTTACTTTTCCTTTATTGTGCAAACATTCACACAGAGATGATTTCTTTTATTCCTCATCCTTGCTGCTCAGATGATACTGCTGGAGGACTCGGATAACTACGAGATTTACTCCGACACGGAGCGAGAGCAGTTCCTCTTCCTTCTCTTCCAGCACCTGTGTCTGGGAGGAGCTGTGTGCCAGTACGAGGACAGCATCACACCTTACCTGGACACCACAAAGTCACTGTACAAAGAACTCGTCAGGTAGGTCAAGGGTCCTGTCTCTTGTAGGCCCACTCCTAGGCTCCTGTTTTGTAAATTTTACATAGTTATCGTAATATTAATAAATTGCAGCTTATCTGGCAACTATCAGCTGTGAGGTTTTGTTTTGTTCTTGTTTTTGTTTTTTTGTTTTTGTTCTGTTTGTCTGTTTTGTTGTTGTTGGGGTTTTTGTTGTTTTTTTTTTGTTTTTTTTTTTGTTTTTTGCTTTTGTGCTTGGCAATGGTAACTGGAAGAAGTTTCTTGATTATACACTGCCAGAGTATTTGTCTATTGGCAAATTTTAAGGTAAATGTTATATGAAACTACATAAGAAATAGCTTTAATTTCAACATGCATTTGAGCTCTAGGAGTGAAATTCTGCACACTTTCTTTTATGTACCTGCATTTATTTATCTATTTAGGGTGGGGTGGGGTTAAATTCCACAATTAGAGCTCTGACCATGCTAATCAAAGGAAAATTATTTCATTCATGAGTACATTTGCCCCCTAGCTGTGAAAAAAATAAAGGCCTTCAAAAATTCCATGTACACTGTATTCTCCCTCTCCCTGTGATGTGGTTGATGATACGCTCATGTTCTCTGCTTTGAAGAAAATTACCTCTTACAGTTCTGTTAATACATCAACTTGGTATTTCCCCTATCAATAGCTTCTTAACCCAGCAGTGTTATTTGTTCTACCCCACAGTGTGCAGAAGGATCCCTCTACAAAAGAGTTGAGAATAACGTCCAGTGTTTTCAAAGTGAGAGCTTGGGTAAGTCCACATTTGTTTTTCGTTTGTTTTTTCTTTTTTTCTGTATGTGCTTGCATGGTTTGACATCGTAAGCAATGTTTAGAGTTTTCATTATGCTTTTGTTTTGTTCTTGTTCCACTTTGTAAACCCCCAGACAATATGAGCATGAAACACTTTGTGTGTTTCTTTGTATACTGGACTTCATTTCATGTGAAAGTCACTGGATGAACTGAGGATAAATGCACCATCAAAGGAACATGTTGGTTATCTGTTGTAAAATCATGATAATTTTTCCCAAATTTCAGGAATATCATTCTTAAACATATTCATTTTATCACAATTATGCATTGCTAGTGTTGTGCCAAGGAATATGACCATACGTACTTCATTTTTTTTTTCATTTGCGTAAGCTTTGTTTATTCAAAGATTTCATCTGTTCCGAGTCTGATATTAATGTTAATTGGGAATCAACAGCATTCAAATGATAGATTTAATTCTGGGACAATATAACATAGTTATCTCATGTTTATGTCACATAGCTGATTATACTTTCCTCAGGTTCTAATTTAAAGCCCAACATGTTTATCTTATTGTCTTGATCAATACAAACAAGAGAAAAAAAAAGAAGAAATGTGTGGATCTTGTTCTCTTCAGGACAAGGATGATTACCAGTTCTACCCCAGTGACAAAGACCACCGCCAGACGTTTGCGTACTTCGTCATTGATCCCCTGAAGCGGCACGTCACTGTCTTCTACCACCTCTTCGGCAGCGGCATCTTCACGTGATGACAGCTCCACCTCTGGTTCTCCAGATACAGCCGCTGTGACGTTTAGATGGGAACTCCGCCATGATTGGAACTCTTTGGAGATGGGTTTTTTGGGGTATTGCAATAATACACCTTGCGAGGTATTGCAGTAATGCCTCGTTTTGGAGGATGCATTATGAGAGCGTAACCACCAAGTAGTATGAGTGGCAAGAAGGAAAGACTACAAGTCTGCACATGCAGAGCCTGCAAGAGAGAAAGAAGGACTCCCTTGTATAGACCTGTTTGTAATTCCACTTTACGCATGAGCAGAGAAAGGTCATATGTACCAAAAGGCATTTTGGTTTGTTCAAATTCACTGAGATAAGCATCTTTGAGGTGATGATTAAATTTATGTGATCCTTATCTCAACGGTGCTTGCCAGCACATCCACCTGACAGCAAGGCTGGCATTTGGCAAAAATATCAAAAGAAAGAAAGGTTGTTATTACATTCAATACAAAACGATGAAATGGATGCCTGCTACAATGTCAACTGATGGACCATTCTGGTCACCGGGTTTAAACGCAAGTTCATTCTTTTTTTGAACGTGAATTCCATAAATTGTTACGTTGGGTAAGCGTATGCATTATGCCGCTTTGAAAGCGAGTGAAGTGCCTAACCAACTGAGAAAAAAAGAAAGGTCATTTGTATCAATGTGTACATGAGATTAGGAACTGGCTTATTTCCTGATGTAGCCTCACATTTCCTCCAGAATAGCATCTCACTTCATGTGGGTCAGAGTTTCTGTGATTGTAAAATCAGCAAAGAAAGCACATAGAGTCTGTTGAGAATGAGAAGGGCGTTAAGTGGTCTTGAACACTATGGGTTTAGTGACAACTTAATGCCCTTATCATTCTCAACCAACGAATGCAGTTACTGAGAGAAGACAAGTTGCAATGAAAAGCATTTATTTGGAATGTGAATTTGCATTCACACAGCTCTTCCCCCAGTGTCTAGTTTTATTGTCCAGTATTTACTACTTTTGCGGAGGTGTCGGGGCTGAGTGGATGAGAGCGCTCGTCTGTGAACGACATGAGCGTGGTATGGTTCGTGGGTTCGAGCCCATGCCAAGCCCGACACGTTTGCCCTTCAGCAAGGCACTTTATCCACATTGCTGCTTTCCACCCAGGAGTATAAATGGGTACCCGGTAGGATGAGAAAGCTTATGTTGGCTGATCAGCATGTCCACGCCTGTAAAATGGCTGCGACTGGCTGGAATGCTCCCCAGGGAGTGGAGAATGAGCACTGTTAGTGCTGGTTGGAAATAATGTATCCAGTGACCAGGGTAATAATAGTCTGTAAAGCGCATTGAGATACATAACAAGTGTGAAGTGCGCTATGTAAAAACCAGCTATTATTATTATTAATAGTTTATCTTTTTTGTTGATATTCAGTAAATAAAATATCAAACATATTTCCGCTGGACTGCTAAAATCTATGTGGTTTACTATGTGGTTTGTGTTGCCTCTTCCACAGTACTCCTCAGCTGTTTCCCCCCCCCCCCCTCACTACTTTCAAAACATTTTTGTCCAGGACTCCGCACAGGATACAGTCAGCACAAAGCCATTCATCTTGAAATTCAATAGGATCTTTAAGAAATTGGAGGAAAATAATACGAGGTAGAAATTTCTAGTAATTTCTCTGTGGCTATTCTTGGGCCAATCGATTCATTTGCAGTGTTGCTTCCATATTTTTTCAACTGTTATTTATTTTATTTGTGTGATTTCTTGTTTTAAAAAGATATCAAGATTATTATTAATTTCTCTATTTTTTTTTTAGGGTACAGCCTGTACTACATAACTCAATATGTGGTCATCATATCACCTTGAAAACCTTTTTGAATTAAAGAACATTCCAAGCATTTTTAGCTCACCTGAGCCAAAGGCTCAAGTGAACTATTGTGATCGCCCTTCGTCCGGCATCCGTCGTGCGTCGTGCGTAAACTTTTTACATTTTCATCTTCTTCTTGAAAACCCCAAGACCGATTTTCATCAAACTTGGCAGGTAGCATCCCTAGGGGGTTAGGAACTCAATTTGTTAAAATGGGCACCATGCCCCACCCAGGGGGCCCCCAGGGGGGCCCAAACCCCCCAAAATTAAGGAATCTGTAAAAAATCTTCTTCTCTAGAACCAGAAGTGATAGAGCTAAGTTAATACATGTACTATGAGTTAGTACATTGATGACTGTAGTTTCAAGTTTGTTCATGGCAAAATCAGGGGTGCTCCCCCTTGGGACCCAGGGGAGAGGGGTGGGGAGGGGTTCTTATGGGGCCTAAATTGTACATTTTCATCTTCTTCTTGAGAACCCCGTGACCCATTTTCACCAAACTTGGCAGGTAGCATCCCTAGGGGGTTAGGATCTCAATTTCTTAAAATGGGCACCATACCCCACCCAGGGGGCCCCCAGGGGGCCCCCAAACCCCCAAAATGAAGGAATCTTTAAAAATCTTCTCTAGAATCAGAAGTTATAGAGGTAAGATAATACTATGAGTGAGTACATTAATGACTGTATTTTCAAGTTTGTTCATAGGAGATCAAGGGGTGCCCCTCTTGGGGGCAAGGGGGGGGGGGGTTGGAAAGGTCCAAATGGGGACCTGAATTGTACATTTTCATCTTCTTCCTGAAAACCTCATGATGTATTTTCGTCAAACTTGGCAGGTAGCATCCCTAGGGGGTCAGGATCTCAATTTATAAAAATGGGCACCATGCCCCACCCAGAGGGCCCCAGGGGGCTCCAATCCCCCCAAATTAAGGAATCTTAAAAAATTTGGGCCCTTATTGTACAGTTTCATCTTCTACTTGAGAATGCCTGGTCAAATTTTGGTAGAGCTGTGAATAATTTAGATTAGTGACTGCGTGAAAGGTGAACTTGCGATACTCAGGTGAGCACTAGACCTGCGGGTCTCTTGTTATCATTTAGGGCTACATGCCTCAAAGGTTACCTATGATGTTTGTTTGTACTATTATATAAGTGTCAATGATGTCACAGTGTCAAGTATAGTGCCATGGCATGTCTCCAGCACTTGACCCAAATGTATTATGCAGCAGATTTGACTAAACTTGGGAGGATGAGCATCGAAAGAATTGCTGTCAGCTATTCAAGATATACAGCATTTTGCAAATGAGCAGGGGGGGGGGGGGGGGGGGGGGGAGGAGGAGCTGTCATGGCTCAGTGGAATAGACAAATGACTGTCGAGCTGAGATCCAAGGTTCGACTGTGGCAGTAGTGCCCTAGGCAAGGCACTTTATCTTTAAAGTCTAGTTCTTCGGAGGGCAGTAAAAGATGTTATTACTTTGGTTACTTGCAGACAAACATTCATTACTTCCTTGGCAGGAAAATGAATACAAATCATAATAAAAGGCATCATAACTTTACAAAATTATGCATGGACTATACATGCATTTCATACCTTTTTGTGTTCATTATCTCTTTACCCGGTCTGATCAAAGTTTTTGTCAAAGATTCACCTTTACTTCATCAAAATTGTGACACAGCATATCAAAATCTGATCTTGACATTGTCACCTTGACCCCAGGAACACCATACTCTTTTTTTTTTCTGTCATAAGTTTTTTTTATGTTTGTAATAATAAATCTATTATTGTCATTACCTGCACTTGTGCCAAGTTGAAGTACTTTACTTGTGATTATAAGTTGACAACTTTTTTTTTTTTTTAATGAATGTGCCCGTGTGTTACGTGGATGCTTATTGAATGCAAATGGGTTTATCCCATTGTACGCAACCAGGGTATCAAAAAAAAAGTAACATTTTCTCTTGGAATCTAGATACACCTGTATTGTCATTGTGGAGTTAAAATACTGCCTACATAAAAACACCAACAAAACATTAAAAAAAATAATGAAAGTCAAATTTTAAAATGTCTTTGTGATACATTTCATTGCAATGATTTAATTCTGTTTTCATGTCATTGTTATTTTGTTGGAAACTTTATAGTAGCCACTACACATGGTAATCGGAACAAAGAAAAAAAAATGCAGTAAATACATGTACTTTTATATCAATTTGGCTCTGCCAAATAGTCAGCTTAGAGGCAGTCAACTTACATCTAGCTTTTCTGACCCAGACTTCACACTTTCTCATCTTAAGCATGATGCCGGTCACTTTAAAGTCACAAATGATGAAATCAGGACACAAAAAGTGTTTATGGTGTTACAGAATTTATTTGCTGACAGCAGTTACACTCTGCATGGAAATTCCTACAAACAATACAATCTGCACATGACATTCCCACATTGTAGATTAGCAATGAATTGTTATTTTTTCTGATGACACATAATCAGAATATGTTTCATATAACGATTGGTATAATTATGCAGACACAACGGGGAAAAACATGGGAAACATTGGGTACTGCACAAACTCTGGTGCAGTAAAGCTCATGTTAGCTTTGCTTGATAACATAGCTCAAACTCATTTCAGTTTATTTCTGATGTTCATTTTGGGTATTGGTAAAGTGTTGGTGGAATCGGTATTGTGTTTGTGTAGTAGGTAGGTAGATGTGTATATTGAAGGAAGAGGTGTATGTGAGCATAGGGATTGGGGACGTTGATGGTGTTTGTGTCGTACATGTACGTGAGTTTGCAGATTGAAAGAGGACGTATGTGAGTATAAAGGCTGGAGGTGTTGAAGGTGTAAGAGGGGAAAGGGTGTCGGGACTGGTGTAGAGTGTTGTGTAATTAAAGTGTAGAACAACAGAAGTCATGTGCACATCAGTAACCCTCATCGGGTGATTCTTACACTTTGGTGTGTAAATAATATCCTTGGCTCACATAAAAACCATTACCAGCATCCTTTTAAACGCAAAATTGTGGTCCATCTTTATACCACATGTTTGTATCAAAGGTCGTGTCTTGGATTAATCACACAGCCAAGAGTCCATCAACATTGTGTAGGACTTGTAAAGGCAGAAGTCCAGTGTGTTTCATACCACCAAAGCCATTGAATGCAGATAGTGACCGACACACTTAATTTGGGCATACATGAATTCACACCAAAGGCTCCTGTACCCTGCTTTGCAGCTTCAGAAGAAAACCCAGTTTTAACTTGCTGATTTACAGGAAAAAAAAAAAAAAGGAAGAGAAACTGGAAAATCCCCCACCCTCCCTCCAACTCCACCATCAGCATACCGGTATTCAATACTGTAAAGCAAGATTTTTGCGGCATGAAATTTTTGTGAATTGTCTCTGGCATTCAACGCATAAAGTGCACCCAAAAACTTCTGCATGCATTTTAATTTCGCGGAATCTCGGCTCTCACAAAATTCACAAAATTAAAATGCACATGAACAATCATTTTACAGTATTGCAGCCTCTGGGTCTCAGTGAAGAGTTTGACTACAAAATGTTCAACTATTAGTGCTATCCATTCTCAGCTCATCTACTCTGGTAGCAGTGTCTACTGCTAGTAGGAAATACCAAGTACTCATTCCTGCAATACTGTAGGAAATCCGGCTTGAACACAGCTGTTTTGAGCACAAAAGGAGATGGTCATCCTTGTTCCAGTCACCGTGACAATTGGGTCTTCTTGCAATATGTCCACGCTGTGATTGGCTGATGTCAACTGTGGCGTTATGAGACGGTATGCAGATGGCTAATATTGACAATCGCAGACCGGCACATTTTGAGGAAATGCACAGAAACCGTCAAGCGACATTCTTCTGTACAATAGTCTCTCCAAGTTCCAGCTGAGCAATCACTTGCAAACTGTCCAAAATATGAGCCTGATGGTTCACTATCTCTTAGAAGGCTTGGGCATCAGGTAAACTTTGACGGGTTTACTCAGGGCCAGGGTCCCTCCGCTGCTGGAGGACGAAGAAGTGGAAGGGCCCAGCACGTTGGGGTCGTAGGTCATAACGATGCTGATCTCCACCTGACATGGCTCTGAGGGGAAAATGAAGAAACACAAAATAACGCAAATAAATTTAAAATTGGTTCTTGTCATCTATGAAGGGCCGCTGCACATCTTAGAGGAGAATCAAAGTAAAGAGGACTGTCCTAGAGCCAAAGCTGTCATACTCTTGTAACCTCTCAATAAAAGTGATGGTGTAAACAAAAAACAAGTGTAATAGGACAATGATTTTACATGAGCATTACTAAATCCTGGTTTGTTATTTTTTGAGAGTGCCTGGGATATCTATGAAGCTTGTGCTCTTCACCATTCCTTGGGGGAAAAAAGTGTACGAAGAGATGCAAGTTATGCAAGCATTGTGAGCTAATAACAGAGTGCTATTTGGAGGCAATTTAACAGCAAAGTCTGAAAGAAAGTTTGGATATCCTAGCTATCATTTTTACCTGACCACAGGCTGTGAGATAGATAGATCTCTGTCATCATTCGATGTCGCAGATCATTCAGGACCCTGAAGTCGCTGGCTCTTGGCATGAAGACCTGGGTCTGGAAGTCTGGAAATTTCACCTGTGTGTAATGAGAGACAGTCAATTCCACATGTTAATTCTGCATTTACTTGTTAAATGCATGCATACATTATGTTTGTGTGTGTGTGTGTGTGTGTGTGTGTGTGTGTGTGTGTGTGTGTGTGTTTGAATGAGTGTATTGTAAACAACAACATGGTTAATCCAACATCCCTCCCCCAGCACACACAATACACAAACACACCTTTTTTTTTCCACTAAGTTTTGGTTTTATTTCATATAATTATCATACCAGTAATACAATTTAATATAAAAGCAGATTAACCTTTTACAAATCTAGTATGCACAGAGAAAATAAATCAGTCATTTCATGTCCATCATTTCACATAAATCAACTGAGTAATCCAAAACAAACTGATCAATGTGCAATATATCACAGTGAAACACTGAAAAAACACACAGACAGACACATACGTGGACTCACACTCTGAAAACAGAAGAATTATATCAACCATTGTGCTTTGTCCTGGTTAATGCAAAAACATAAAGTGTATGATATGAAGAAGAAGACCAGCAGGAATTTTTTTTTCTTCACTTCTGGCAGAAGGATGTTAATAACTGCACACAATCAACTGCATTAATGACCTTCTGCTCCTCAACTGACATACTTATATATGCCAGTCTCCTTGTCTGGGGTAGAAAAAACAAAAGAATGTCTGTAATTGCTACATTCATTGATATACTGTTTACACCATATACAGTATGTGAAGGGGCTTTTATTTTCATGAATTTCACAAGTCAGGCGCTATTTGAAAATTTTACAAAACACAAAAGCATTAACTTTGATCCTGACATAGGAGTGAAGAGCATGCATACATTTCTCAACAATCGCGATTTCAACAACACACAAAATTGTCAGGAAGTCACAATTGGTGAGAAATTATAGGCTGGTTAAATACATGGCATATGCACGTGTAATGTAATGTACGACGTGACTCTGAAAGACTGTTGCCATGGATATGCCATACCTCAATGCGGATCCGCTCCAGATCCCTGACGTTGCGCAGGCTGGCGTCGAGGAAGACGCCGAGCGTCAGGCCGGCCGTGAAGCGCATGGGGTTGTCGCTGCCTCCTGTGGGCTCGTGGATGTCGGCCGCGACCAGGCTGAGGGTGTTGGCGAGGGAGAGCGGCGGGGCACGGTTGTGGAGGAGGAGGGGCTGGAGGAACTTGGTGAGGATGGCATGGCGGGCTGCCGATAACTTTAGCACCTGGGAAAACACTGCCCTCGTGAAGGAGTCCGGGGAGATGCCGGCAGTTATGAAATGCCTGCGGAAAATGCCACGACCACATTAAAACACTAATACTTAACAACGTGTATGAGACCTCACTTTTGTATATTCATAAATCATGCTGTAGTAATTTGATATATGGCACTGAAAATTTGGTAGGGAGGACACAATTTGAATAATAGTACCACCACCATGGCATATAAAGCTAATGATTATTAGCAATTGATTATCTGTGCCTGAAGTTTTCATCATGCCACACAAGACTACGGGGGCGATCACAAAATTGGCAACTCAATTTCAGTATGTCTGTCCAGATCTACAGGCAACGTCTGCACCATCTCACATGGTAATGCCATGGGTCAAATTCATGTTCTTGGAAGGATCAAGCAAATCTTGATATATGCTGAGTCTTCACATATTCAAAAGGGCCAAACTTGTGCAATATCAAACTTTTCGGGATGTCTGATCTTTTGAAAGCTATCCAACCTTTCATGAAATTTCATCTACTTACATGGCAAATAACATACTCAACCATTCTTTACGGCTCCCTTTTAAGGCAATAAACAAACTATTCTTTCACATGGATGAATGCCTGGTGTGTGCTTTATATGCCTCTGCATATGGTAATCAAAAGTCTTGTTTGGTTAACATTTTGAAGCCGTTACTGTAAAAGTAGATATTTTTCGCGACTAATTTTTCGCGCTTGGCCGGGTAAGAAGAGTTTCACATGTTTTTAATTCCGCGGAATCAAGACATCCCACACAGGAACATATGGCAAGCAAAAATATTTGCGTGCTTTCATTTTCATGCTAGTTTATGGTTGCATGAAATTCGCAAAAAAATTTCAACACTGCAAAAATTTCCACTTTTACAGCACATAACAGCTATCCCTATTAGAGAGCCTGCATCATTCTACTGGGGAATAAAGCATTGATGAAATGCATCAAATAGACTACAGCGAGGCGGTTGCCATGGAAACTCACTCCTGCATGGCAGAGGCCCTGTTGAGGAACCGCTGGGTCAGTTTGCTGGCCGATGCTCCACTGCTGCCACTGCCCCCGCTGCCCCTCAGCTGAACCACCAGCTGCAGGGCCCAGGCCCGCAGCCTCAGCTGCTGCACCTGGGCCAGCTCCGACTCGCTGCAGCCCAGGTACAGGTGCTGCAGCCGGTAGCTGAGGTCGATGACCTGCAGGGGGGTGACGTGTCAAAGGTCAAAGGTTAAAAGTCAAAGACCAACATGCTTGCACATTTGTCTCATGGCATTTTTTGAACATGTGTGTCAGTCATATTGTCCAAAACAACAAGGCATATTTGTTTTATTCAGACGTGTCCACGTTAACAGATTTATACAAGAAATATCATGGGAGCCTGGATAGCATATTTATGGACATTCTATAAGGCATATCCACGGATATGGTGCATAAGTCTATATAATCACACAAACATATCATCTAGATAAACTATTTGTAAAGTCGAAATAATAGAGAGTTTTAAATTAAACATTCAAAGTTATATGAGAAGTGTATAGGAACAAGCTTATTTTGCTCTTCATTATGTTCTGTTCTATTATGGTTTTCATCTCCTTGTTTGGGTAGTGGGTTTGGGGATGAGTTCACACATTCTTTACAAGAGAGAATGCAATGCAATACCCATACACCTTGTTTTGATGAGGTTCCATCATACTTGTTCAAAAAGCAGTATCATGGGACTGAGTTTACCAAAACCTTGAAACTTACCCTCTCGGCGGCTGCGAGGGCAGTCTCTGCACTCTGCTGTGGGCAGAGCATGGCGGGCACATTCCAGTGGTCTCCGCTCAAAGCCTACAGAAAAAAGAATCGTGGGAGTCACAAGTTTGCATTTTGGGTATGATGCATGTAGCATCATATTCCACGACAAATCACTCTTTGATAAATAAGAGAACAATAAAAGATTTTAACAAAACTCATTGCTAGTTTGCACTATTTATCTGGATATAAAGTTCTACATGGATTTTATTCAAATGTATCATGAATATTCACATCTCCACAACAGTTGCACCAAAAGTTCCTCTACACAGTTCCCCATATAATAACACTAGAGATCACTATGTAGATGGCATACACAGAGCTAAAAAAGGATGATATTAGGCACATGGATGAGATGATATTTGGAGGGTGCACAATGGATGCCAAACTTTCAGTACTTCCTACGCCCTGCTGATTGTCGAGGTTAGCAATACAACCTGCAGCATGGTGGAACGTTCTGTGTCAAAACCTACACCAATGATGATCTCTGCACCAACAATAGCCTTGCATACTTTGCTGTTGCTGTTGTTGTTGCTGTTGTTGTTGCTGTTGTTGTTGTTTGTTGCTGTTGGTATTGTTGCTGTTGTTGTTGTTGCTGCTGCTGCTGCTGCTGTTGTTGTCACTGTTATCATTGTCGTCATCTTACTTGAGGGACAGCAAAAGTGTTGATGAGTGAAAAAAGCTTGAAAGAAAGGGATTTATAAAGGATTTGACTGGTTCAATCTTGGAGAAATATGAAGAAGTAGGGTCTGTTCTCTATCAATCCATCATAGGTATTCCACGTCATCACTCTATTATATAATCAAATAGAATGAAAGAAAAGAATATACAAGAAACATAGATACATATTGTGTATTTCTTACCTTGGCAAGTGTAAGCTGGCACTCAATGTACATAGAGTAGAATTCTGCTGTGGCTGTCAGCCTTGGTTCAAGTTCACTTATCCTTTGAAGATCTCTGTGAATGGAGAACAAAACATCCCATCAATATACTTAAGAATCACAGCCCTGCAAATGTTAGATCCCCACTTCAACCCTTCAAAACATGACTAAGCTGCAGAAACTTTGGGATTTCCTTCTGCCTTCAACATCCCCTCAAGTTCAATAAACTTCATGCGTACAATGACAAAAAGTGAACATTCTTCAGTCTGTGATCAAACTTCTTCAAGATTGGAATGGAGTAAATTCAAAACATACCTCGCACACTAGATGTGACAAATCTTCCAGATGCTTTCCATGTATTCTTCCCTAATTCAAACAATCTGCGTGGATTCATATGTACATATCGTTGGGTGAGAATGAGAAGGGCATTAAGTAGCCTCAAACACTATGGCTCTAGAGGCAACTTAATGCACTCATCATTCTCAACCAACGATATTCCCTCATCACACACACACAAAAAAGAATCATCAAACCTGAGACGCATTATTGCTGCCTGGGCCCAAATGCATTAGATACAACTTTGCAGATATTATGAAGGAAGCATCTAGTGTACCCTGTTTCCATGACAACTGAAGAGACTGTTATTGATAAATTAATTTTCCTTTCCCTCTTGCGAAACAGGGCAATCATAACATCAGGATAGTCATTTCTGACTCCTAAAACGCAGCAGGTTCGAGTGCATTATCTCAGTCATATTCAGGAAGGATTGAGTAACAATGGCAAAGGGGTCAAAGGTCGCCCCCTACCTTATGGTGAGCTGCATGACGTTGATGGCTGTGGCGTTGGGAAGGCTGTCGAGACCTTTCAGCTTCTCCAGAGTCTGACTGAGGAAGTCTTGGGGATTTGTCTCCTCCTCTGCGGGTGGGCTTCTGTTGCCGTGGACACCCCTCCTCCCAGCTGCCATCAGATGCTAAATATTGAGTGATTATATATGATAGTCTTTTATGATGCTTGTTGCAATACCCAAAAGAGTTTTACAAATCATTATATCAGAAGAAATAGTGTAATATCTATACCTACTCCAGTGTTTTCCTTTATCTCTTTGCATGGTTGACTCAAAGGCCCGAATTCACGAAGGTAGTACAAATTCAGACCACTGTTTCTGCAAATTTCTTCTGCGTGAATACGATTGACAGATTGTGTACACCAACAGACGTCCAATAACAAACGCGCATTGATACACACATGTCAAAGGTATGCCTATTTCACGCTTATTTTAGACCATGGTCTAAATTTGTACCATGGTCTAAGTTTAAAGACGTTCACACCACCTTCGTGAATTTGGGCCAAAAAGTACTACATGATAAAAAGTCCTGTACAACTGAATTCTATCATCATACCAACATTGTGATGGAGATGTAAATGATCAATCAATTTGACACAAAACCACTATCATCATTAATTGTAAAGAGCTCACACTATGAAGGGAAATGACGATTGGCAAAGCCCAAGGCCCAAATAAAGCATGGCTTTAGCTATTTTATGTTAAATTCATCGTTTTTATGATTATACCTGTTGACCATCGCCATTTTTCTCACTGCTTGCATCATCATCATCATCTTCATCTTTTTCATAATCATTGTCATCATAATGATAGTCAAAGCTACCATAACCAATAGCAATGTCATCATTATCAACACCACCATCATCACCAGCATCATCATCACCAGCATCATCATCCTCATCATCACCAGCATCATCATCATCATCATCACCATCACCATCAATGCAAGTAACAAAAGAAGCCTGTAAATCAACTTCTTGGGAGTTCTGATCATCTCCCAACTACATCATTGACTCTCTCATCGAAGCTGCCCCCCCCCCCCCAAAAAAAAAGAGAAAAATCCTCACCTCGACCTCTGGGACGAGATGAGGGAGGGAGTCCCTGAGGTACCCGTAGTGTCTGAAGGTGTACTCAGGAAAGAGAGCCGACATGGTCGGTGAGTTCACTGCGGAATTCAGGATCATAATCATCACGGCAATGTCTGGTGATCAAACGCAAGTTAAGGAAACAAATAATACCAGTGATGCTTCCATCACTTCATACAGGTTAACCTTTCGGTTAACCCTTCGGATGCGATGTCTCTTTAAGAAGGGCTCATCTCAAGCTTGATTTGCAAGGGGTTAACTATAGTTTGGGAAGGGAGTTCTTCATGAAGAAGTAGTAGCAGAGCAGTCACACACTCCATTTCACTGCCAGCATAAAATGGAGGGCAGATCTTTCTTGATATTCTCGTCCTGTAACTTTAATGCTTTGTACTGTACAAGAATGTATGATACAACATTATCATCACAGGATAAGATTACTCCCAGTCAAAGGAGATAGTTCTAGTTATTGTTTTTTATCTTTAATTTGCCCAATGACAAAACAGACCACTGACAGCACAAAACAAATGTGACATTATCCACACATGAAAGAGACAAAATACAGAGGTAGGCAGATGAGAGTGGTGAAAAATATTTGGGCTACAACTTACAACAGTGAAGTTCATCACTGCTGTCCTGAAGCAGGCATTAACATGGGCTGTAAGTCATGATTGTAGGTTAATATATGGTATACTTTGTTCTTCTAGCTTGCAAAGAGCACTGCAAAATTGCTATTTATGGTGATTTAGAGAGGATACAATACATTGTAAAGGTTAAGGAATGTACTATATGAAGGCAGGCATGCCACCAATGAACCATAAGCACAATAAACAGATTGATCAAGGATACAAGCTGGGTCGTCCATGTCTGGTTCTGGGGTGTCAAAGTAAGGATGCGTCCCCAAGAGTTCTGGGACCAGGGCCAGTGTGAGATCAGGATTAGCCTTTCCTAAATTCTTCAGGCAACTGAGACAGAAAATTGGAGAAAATTTCAAAGGCTGACAGTCATACAAAGTAAGAACAAAATAAAAGCAAGAAACAAGAGCAAAACGAAAGTGAATTAAAACATCTCAACATTTGAATGAAAAAACATGGGAAAAGATTGTTTTTAGGATGGTCTAAACATAATTTCATAAATAAACATATTCATGGAACACCAGAAATAAGAAACATTTAGAGATTTGCATGAGCAAAGTACAATTGAATGTTAATGACATCTGTGGAGGTGTCAAATACAATCAACTCTTTGGATAAGTTTTCACTCAGGAACAATCTATTCCAGAAGAAATATCACCTGAAAGTAAACATAAGATTAGAGTGGTGAAATTGCATTAAAAAAAAAAAAAATCATAAGTTCTCTATAGAGATTTACAGCCATTTGACTTGCAGGAAAACATCTTATATAAAACATATCATCGGCTCCGTACAGTGATTTGTAACAGTGCAATGACTGCCAAAGTGGTTGCCAAGTCCTTCCTTCTTTTTTTATTCCAAATTTAACTAGTTTCTATACTTTTCCTGAGAATATTTCTTCTCTGAGTCTGTTCTATACATATCAACTACTAAATGTTCTTATAAAATTGATAAGATAAGAAATGTGAAGCACCTCCTTCATTCAATATCTAGGGAAATGCTATCACGTTTGTTTTCTTTTGATACAAACCAAATGAAGCTACTAAGTCATCACAAATGTTAGATTAACTGTTTCTGCTGTCTGGCCGCTCAGACTGATAAGGAAACTGTATAGACATGCTATCAATATGGGCACTGCTCGTCACTAAAAACTTCAATGTTTTGCTCATGACATGCCAAAATAAAAGGATAATGTCAACACAGAGGCCCTCCATTTTCTCATTTTGAACAAAAGTGAACCCCAACAAATTTTGGTAAACCAAAATTGAGAAACAAACAAACAAACAAACAAAAAACAGAAACAGCTCAAAATCATTCTGAAATACTAAGAAGGTGAAGCAGCAGATGGTCTTACTTCCAGATGGAGAGTCTGTCTGTTGGATACTTGTTCAGGTTCCTGATGAGGAACATCATGGCCTTGTGGAGACAGGACTTGGTCTCCATGGAGACGGAGGACAGCAGCTCGTGGAGCGCCTCCCGAATTTCTTTGGACGAATCCTGCCACAGTGGAGCAATGGAGAGAACGAGCAGGGGTGTCACATGAACGAACAATCATGTTATGATTGGACTAGCCTTGAGGTGGATATTTTCCCTAGTTTTATTGAATCCATTCTTGTTCAAAACATTAACCATAATACTACAGTGGTCATTGCTTTAGCCCAGATGTGGTTATATAAACGGAAAAACATGCTCACTGTTGGTAGTGGTGATCCTGTCTACCATGTGTGGTCTGCCTGGAAAATGAATACAGGTCATTACTATCAATGTAGCTTATGTATATCATTTGATGTCCTATGAGAATAAACAAAGAAAGAAAAAAAAAAGGAGAAAGAAGCAACAGGCACATCTAGTGTTCTAGTCCCATGAAGGAGGGGGAGGGGTGGTGGAAGAAGAAGGAGAAGTGAAGGAGATGGAAAAAGGAGGAGGAAGAGAAGGAACAACTTCCTTATCACAAAACTTTACAGTTACTGTGAAATCATAAAATTGGGGGGGGGGGGGGGGGGGCTTTTGAATCACCCCCCTCGACATTTTTTCGCGACTATTCCGCCACGCGAAATTTTTTGACTGCGCCGTTCGCTGACTTTATACCTTCAAGTCTCGCACATCTTTTGACACCATTTTTGCGACAATCGCATATACCGTTACGAAAATGGCTCAAAAATTTGATTTTGTGTACAAAGTCTATGCAAATAGTTTTCTTACCTTACTCAAAAAGATATTATTATTTTCACTTTCAATGGCTAAAATCAAGTAATTTTAGCATAATTATGCTTAAAATAGGTTCTGTAATAAATTTTGTGAAAAAAAAGAAAAAAACAAAAGGTCAAAAAACAGAGAAATACAGAAGAAATTCATAAAACAATAGAATACATAAGAAATTAACTTTGATACGACATTTTTTTTAAAGTACATTGTTACCGATACTACAAAGAATGTTATCACCACAAATTAGGATTCTAGGTGCTTTACTTTCTTATTTAGAGCAAAATGTATGATTTTATGCATATATTCGCATAATCAATCAATATAATGAAAATTTCATTTTTTTTTTGGTATAGTTTGGTAGATTACGCCACAGGTAATGCGTGTGGCAGTCTTCATGGCGATTGCGCGATCGACGGCCGAGATCTCGGGGGGGGGGGGGTTGAATCAACCCTCCCCTCGGCCACAGAACACCCCCAAATGCCCAGCCTGGTTAGGGTTAAAGGCCTGTTTACGTGGGGCTACTAAGGAGTGGGAAGGCTGGCTCGGCTCGGATATATTCGAAGTCCCTGTAACAAATTGTGCACAGCTTTAAAGGCCCGGTCCCACTGGCCGACGGACACAAAGCGTATGCAGAAAGGACACAGCGGACGAGCAAAATTTCGGGGATGGCTTCATCCGCTTTCATCCGCTCCAGAAATTGACAAAATTGGCGAAAATTGGCGGTAATAGAACAGAAATAGAACGGACGTGGGTAGTATGTAGCGGGGATGTTAAACGGATGTCCATCGGAAACCTAGCGGATGAAAGCGGATGGAAGGGGATGACAGCTCCGAAGGGGTTACCGGAGATAATTGCGAAACGGACGCATAGCAGAAAAAGCGGATGCAGGGTGGATGCAGAGCGGATGCAGAGCGGATGCAGAGCGGATGCAGAGGAGATGCTTTCGAAATGCTTTATATACGAGATGCATACGCTTACATCCTTTCTATTAACGTGCTATTAACGATGTAAAGACGTTCCACGTACCATATCTTTCCTCCCTCTTTCCGTTTTTAGCTGCAGCGGATGTGAGTTGCGAGGATGCCCAGAGGATGCAGAGAGGATGCAGCGGACGTTTAAGGGATGCCGCACGGACATACAACGTTTGTTGCTCGTATGTCGCGGATTTACATCGTACACAGCGGAAAGTTCATCCGTTCTAAAAGTTTTAAGCAGCTTAAAACTTTTTGCGCGGATGAAATCACAGTGGACGGATGCTCGATGGATAGAGCGGATGAAACACGTATGCGATGGGTACACAGCGGATTCGTAGCGTTTTCCAACGGATGGCAAGATTTTTTGTACGCTTTACATCCCCTTTGCATCCGTAAGTGCAGTGGGACCGGGCCTTTACACTGATCTCTATGTAAGTACACAAACAGCTGAAGAATCTTGACTGGAGTCAACCGTTACAAGTGAGCATATGCTTCTCTGACCCATGGTATTTGTGGTTTTCAAATGTACCTCGGTGGGCAGTGAATGAATCAGGCCATTAATAAATCCTCATACCGCCGGGTGTTTAAATCTGTCAAATCTTCAAATGGACAACATGTATCAGGACAATTACCCTCCATAGACAATCTATTCACCCCCATCCTAAAGCTAAGTATCGGTTAGTGATAGGATTAGATTCAGGGTTAGGATAAGGTTATGGCTTAGGGTCAGAATATGGGATAGGCTCAGGATTAAGTTCAGAATTAGGATCAGGGTTAGGGTCCAGGCAAGGGTCTAGGGTAATTGTCCAGCGGGTAATTGTCCTTTAACCAGGCAACAAGACCCCAGAGCCTGAGGCAACTTCCATGACTTACATCGAGCACATTGAGAATGATTTCGAGCTGGTCCTCCCTGAGCTTGATGTGGTGGTTGATCTTCCGCAGGCTGTGGATGGCATTCAGTCGCACGCTCTCGATCTCGTCGTTGAACATGTCGACGAGGAAGTCGAGGGAGAGGACGGCGAAGGACGGGGACTGGGCCGCGAGTTCACACAGGGAATCGAGGGCTGCCGATCTCACCTCTAGTGAATCCAAAAACATGTTTAAAGACTCATCAGAACTCGCAAAAGAATTTTTGTTCCTTGCCAAAGCATTGCATTATACAAGCTTTTCACTTTTGGGGCAACAAAACCTCCTATTTCAAAGCTGTCAAATGTTCAGGAGAATGAAAAAAAAACAAAACATGGCAGTCAAAGCACTGTGATAAATGGGATCACCTTTCCTTTTACATGCCGTGGTAGCTTGAGTTTTGGGGCAAGACAGAAAAGATTTGTACGGGACATCACTGAACTGATTATCTGACAATTTCAAAAAAAAGAAAAAAAAAGAAAAGGATTTCACCAAAATTTGAGATACAAGCTTTTGTCACCCCATAGAAGATACATATATGGCACTCATAACAGAGCACAGCAAAGAAATTAGTTTCAATATATTGTGACAGAAAACAGAATCTTTATGCCGCATGCTCTATAAAGACAGTGATAAGATGCTTACCCCTCCCCCCGTTTAGACTTTTAGCAGAAGCTCAACCAATGGCATGAAGTTCCTTCCACTGCCTCTTTTGCACAAAGCATGCTCATAATCATTCATATATCATATCATAAAATGAGTTTTAAAATTTAGCCAATCAGAAGCACTGAAATGAGTCACATATGCTCTCTTCTTTCTTTCTTTTTTTTTCCACTAAATGCAGTGGAGTGCTCAAAATGTGCAGAAAAAAAAAATACCGCACTGTGTGTTATTCTTTGGCAGATTAGTAATTGCTCTGTGCAGTTAGCTAGCTGTCTACACGGCACTAACCCAAACAATCGCTCTGATTCACACTGTTGTCTGCATACAAACGTTTACCAGCTGATATCATAGTTCACAGACATATTTTATAAAACAAATGTGATGTTAGTGGAGATGCAGTGTACTCTCAGGTATTCACAATGTCATGCACGTAAATACCCTCAAGTAAATTGCATCTCCATTAACTCACTCTTACCTTTACATTTTTTTTTTTTTACTGTGCAAGTACAAAAGATTAGTTATGAAAAACAAAATTGAGCATCTACCATACAAGTATTCATGAACATGATACTCCAGTCTATGCAAGTGTACATGACCTTTGCACTTTGTACTTACAACTTACACAACTGTGGCACTTGGAAGGCTTTAGAACAAAATACTGCAAGGTCAAAGGTCAAGCAGAATTCCTACTATAGGGGGTGTTCTCATCTCACCTAGATACTCGTCCTCCAGGCCGTGAACGAACGCACCGCACGCTCCGGAGTTGATCAGACTGACGGTCTCTGGATTGACGTCCTCCTGGGGGGCATCGTCTGCCCACTTTTTCCCCGTTGACCAATCGCCGGAGACGTACTGCTCCTTCTGCCTCTCATGGGAGGATTTCTTTTTCTACATAAGAAGGAGGAAACACAGTATTTACAGCCTTCTGGGAAACATTTTGTTTCTACAAAGATAGTTTAAAATGACAATTCTCAGAGTAAAGACAAAATGTTCACTTCACATGAAAATGATAAGGATCATTTTGCAGACTTTTTTTTGTCTATGCAAGACGGAAAATCAAACTAAAAGAAATTTTTCTCATTCTTCTTGTCTTCATACTTTCAATGTCTATGCATTTAGCCATAGCTTGATTGACTATTCTTTTGGCAATGTTTCAGTTTCTGACCCAGGAGTGATCATAACACAATGCTTTTACAGCACATAATTATTACTGCCATTGATTGCATCTCTATGCTCTCAAAGATTGCTCAATGTGACATACCAAGGAATACTATTCAGAGAAACATACAAGACAGCAGATAACCACTACTGTCTTGTTTCACATTTGGATTGCCAGAGCTTAAAGCGAGATGTGAGTGGCGAGGATGGGGTAGAGCTTTTGTTTGTATTTTTGCTGTCTGCATGAAAGGGATCAATGAAATTACGCTAGCCTATGCTGAAAATGTCTATTGGATAGATTGGATGCACTATCACTGGGTAGTATTCAAAACTGAATTTCAAGTCGATTTGAAAAAGAAAAAAAAAATCTGCTTGAGACCTTTCAGGGCTGCCATTCATCTAATCTTAAGTTGAATTGAACAACTGGGTCTTAATGGGGATGTATTAACAATCACTAACAGCAAGATATGCTGGGGTCCATTTGATTTAAGTCTTATGAAAGACTTTGTGCTCATAAGACACACTTATGACAGACTTCATGACATGGGGGATGGACTTTGGATGGACTTGAAAGTCTCTCATAGCTACATATGAGCGACTTTGGCCATTCTGAGATTTATGTAAAGACTTTTATGTGATGACATCATGAAATGGACCCCAGGACTAATACAAATGTCCAAAAGACAAATCCCGGCCCTCATCACTTTCATTCCACTGTGGTTGCAATTGATGATCCTTAACAAATAATTGAACCAAAGTAAACAAAGCAATGTCTCATCATGACATTTGACACATGAGATGCTAAAGGTTGGCGTTACCCTCAAGCCGGACATCAGCTTCTTGTCCAGGGTCTGCTCCAGGAACTTGGTACTGACGGAGTGAAGTGACCCGAGCAGCCCTGCAGCCTCAGCTCTCACCTTCAAGGACAGGTCTGTGACCTAAAGAGCAACAGCAAAATGATAGGTGGGACTTTGATATCTTGTGCTTGTGTGGTGTGTGTTTGTGTGTGTGTGTGTGTGTGTGCCAATTTTGTGCAAGATCAGTTGACATGCAAAAATTCCAAAAGCGAAAGCAGCAATAAATACATCGCATATGCAGGATCTCACTGACAACAGAATATCTCTGAGTGTTTCATGCCTTGTACATAGTCTTTCTTAACGATAGTCACATTTTCTGTTTTCCTTGAGTGTGTGCCAAAGACAAAGTCTGACTGAATGTGAACACTGTAAAACAAGAAATTGTGTGCATGAAACTTTCACAAACTTCATGAGGAGCCAAGAGTTGCAAAAGTAAAGTGCAAGCGAAAGATTTATCTACACAATTACACTGAATGCCAGTGGTAATTTGCGAAAGTTTCATGCCGCGAAAAAGGCCGTCAGCCCCAATTTGTGAAAGTTTCATGGTGCAAATGCTTCTGGTTCTATAGTACCATCTCCTCACCATCTCGCAAATCTTGGCAAAGCCATCGTCGACAAGCCGCAGCGTCTCCTCATTGGATCCTGGCGCTGACACCGATTCATCTGGGTAGACCTGTCCCAGGACCCAGACAAGCTTCAGGGCCACAAGGCGAACCCCCTCGTGGTCATCGGCCAGAGATCTGACTGCCTGCTGATAGAGGTCAAGCTCTAGCTTCTGGCCACGCTGATGCAATGACAACTGTCGATAAAAAAAAAGTTTTCATGCTCATTACAGATCTTGCATTCTCATAGTTACTTCTTCGTGGCATCACACATTTGACAATTGTTGGTTAGAGACATATATTTAGATTGCCATCAGATCTTGTACTTTTTGCACAGAGAATCTAGCAATTTTCATATCTAAAGTGATTGGTGACATAAAATTCACTGACCTTTGCACTACTGTATAAAAGTTTCAATCTCGCAGACACACTGTTTTAATTTGGGTGTGCAACTGAAAGGGCTTTGATCATTTTTATCATTTTGATGTCAAAGTTTTCATTTGTTCAGAATTTACCAACAATCAAGTCATAATTCTGCAAACACCTAAGAATGACATACTACATCACGTGACACCAAAAAGAGCAATCAGTAACAGTATCGATAGCTACATCTGATGCATTTGACTATATATAGATTTAAATCAATGTAGCAATATTAGTCTTTGCTTTTGATAATTAATGGAGATTAAATCCTTGGAAAGAATAAGAATAATTGTTTTGGATATAAACTCCAAATTTTATTGTCCGAAAATGGAAATTCTTTTTGCCCAATTGATCGTGGGCCCGGCAGCCACTGAGCAGCGCCAGATCGACGTTGCTCTAACCTTTTCAACTGTTGAACGGCAAACAAGGAAGCAGCAACTGATTGACAAATTGCCCTACATCGACTCGACGGAAGAACTTCATAAATTTGAAAGGTAGCAGCAACTCCATCTTTTAACGTCTTTTGGTATGACGCGGCCGGGGTTCGAACCCACGACCTCCCGATTGTGAGGTAGCCGCTCTACTTACTGAGCCAACACATCAAGAAGAAACATTCCTACAAACATTTCCCATGGCAGTCCTCTGCTACATACCATCGCCTGAAGGGCAGCCTCTCTGACCCTCGCGTCTCGGTCGCTTGTGAACTCTCCCAGCATCCTTTGCAGCTGGCCCTTCCGCCGCTCCTTGCTGCTCTTGCCCGAGGTGCTGGCCGACTTGCTGTCAAACATCCCCAGCTGACCGATCAGACTGAGGCTCGCGCAGCGGACAGCATGATTCTGGTCCGACAAGTGCTGCATGGAGTGAAAGAAAGTGTGACATTGTGTAGATGTATGCATCAGGGATCTCGCCAGCGTATATCACCCTTGTCGGTGCCGACAAGCGTGCGGTTTGAAGAAACAATTGCCGACAAGGGTAAAACTTGCCGACAAGGGTAACACCACGCGTGAACTTGCCGACAAGGGTGACTTGCTTGGCGAGCTAAGTTCGGACCAATTTCTCGCCTTTTTCAGTCTTTATTATCTGGCTAGAAAAGAAGCTAGATGTTGAAAGGAGCAGCAGTTTACAAGCGCAAAATGTTATCCACGCAATCACCGCACCGATCACAACAACGCGGCTCAACAGAGCTAGCTAGAGCGACGTGCTAGCTGATACACACCACATCACACACTTGCTCACTCACATGCGCTCTGATTTGGGATCCACACACAAGCACAAAGGAGGTTCACCTCCCTAGTTGCACACAGCCGGCCACTGACAGCCGCCTGCATGTACAACGGTACAGTGTATTGTGAGAGGGAGAGAGAGGAAGGAAAGAGAGGGTCGGAGGCCCACAAGGTGGCTGAGGGAAGGCTGACACGTGCTCTCTTGTTGTCACGCTTGTTGTCGGGTTACGCAAAAACAAACGATATGAAATGCACGCCCCCTCCGCCAAAGGTTGTATTTTTTTTTTTTTTTTGGCTGCTTTGGTTTGTTTGTTAGTTTGTCTGCCTGTCTGTCTCTCTATTCGCAAAATAAGTCAAAATTTGGGAACAGATTAGGATGAAATTTTCAGGAACAGTTGGTTGGTAAAATGCCGCAAGGAACAGATGATTAAATTTTGATAGTGAGCAGGATTTATAACACCACCGGAATTCACCGCCAGGATCCAGGATTTTTAGACTTTGTTTCATATATTTGGAAGGATTCGTATCAATTCTCATCGGCAATGACGCAAAATTAGATACGTTCAAAGCATTGCCGCAGAGAGAAAATTAACTCCATCTTTCGTTTAAAAAAAAAAGAAGAAAAAGAACGTATGATGGAGTAAGCAAATAAATGCAAATAGTTATTTTGGTTTTGGTAGTTTCAGTGTTTTTTTATTTCTTATTTTTTAATCTAAAAAGCCATGCGTTCCATTTTATTCTTTTCAATTTCCATGGATTTGTAGACGTCATTCGTGAATATTCCATTTTTTTCCGGGCCGAAATTTATAGTAATTCTGTCATGATGGTCTTTCAAGTTCAACACACGTAATGCTCCACGTGCTTCTGGCTTGGTTTGTGGTTAGGGGGCCTTCATGGGCAGAAAATAAATGATGATCATTCATCAATGTTCCCAGTTGGTTTACATGCTATGTACACGCTGTTTACGACCACTGAAGCAAGGTTGGCAGTACGCGCGGCATTCCTTGCATTCCTCTATCTGACACCTGGCTTTCGTGGAAATTTCCACAAGCCATGATATCAAGTTTCCCTACTGCTTGTGGTCGTGTTTTTTTTTTTTTATTCTTCATTACGAACATCAATTAGTTAGACTTGAAAAGTGTAGATAATTTGCGTCGAGGATGTGTTTTTTCTTCTTTTTTTTTTTCATTGCAGCATCGATCGGTAACATTTTGTTTTGTTCATCGTCCGTGCATGGCAGGGGTTCATGGGAGGAGAACGATAGGAATGACTGGGGAGAAAATAAACTGAAAGAAGGAAGCATCTTTTGAGCGAGCTGTCTTTGTTTTTCTCTACACCAGCATCAGTTATCACCACCAAGGTTCATTTTTTTTTTCGTTACTCCGACAGATTAATGATAAAATGATGCTAGATTCTTTATTCTGAAGGTTCGTTAATCCAAAAATGATTAAGAAAAAATGTCCGTTCATTTCACAACGAAATCAGTTTTGTTATTTCGAACGTTCTGCCAGTGAAATTTCGGAATAATGAAAACGACGGCACAAAACAGCGTGTTTTCGTTCTCTAAGGGTCTGTTATTCCAACAGAAATAGCAATGATAAAATAATAAATTGTAGATTCTTTATTCTGAAGGTTCGTTTACCGAAAATCAAATAAAGAAAAATGTCCGTAAATTTCAAAACGAAATCAGTGCGTCATTTCGAACGTTTTGCCAGTGAGATTTTGGAATAAAACGACTGCTCAAAAACAGTTGCAGTTTTCTTACTCTGATGGTTCGTTACTCCGACAGATTAATGATAAAATAATGCTAGATTCCTTATTCTGAAGGTTCGTTAATCAAAAAATGATTAAGAAAAAATGTCCGTTCATTTCACAACGAAATCAGTTTTGTTATTTCGAACGTTTCTGTCAGTGAAATTTCGGAATAAAACGACGGCACAAAACAGTGTGTTTTCGTACTCGAGCAAGGGTCTGTTATTCCGACAGAAGTAGTAATGATAAAATAATGAATTGTAGATTCTTTATTCTGAAGGTTCGTTAACCGAAGATTGAATAAAGAAAGATGTCCGTAAATTTCAAAACGAAATCAGTGCGTCATTTCGAACGTTTTGCCAGTGAAATTTGGAATAAAACAATTACTGCCCACAAACAGTTGCAGTTTTCTTACTCTGAGGGTTCGTTACTCCGACAGATTAATGATAAAATAATGCTAGATTCCTTATTCTGAAGGTTCGTTAATCCAAAAATGATTAAAAAAAAAATGTCCGTTCATTTCACAACGAAATCAGTTTTGTTATTTCGAACGTTTATGTCAGTGAAATTCCAGAACAAAACGACGGCCCCAAAACGGTTACAGTTTTCTTTTACTCTGAAGGTTCGTTACTGCGAAAGAATAACAAAAAATACTTAAGATTCTTTATTCTGAACGATCGTTAATCGGAAAACGATGAAGAAGAAATGAAAACGGTTCCAATTTTCTTACCCTGAGGGTTCGGTACTCCGAAAGAATAATGGCAAAATAATACTCTACATTCTTACTTTTGAATGATCGTTAATAGAAAAAAGATAAAGGAGAAAATATTCGTTTATATCCAAACGAAATCAATTTTGTTATTTCGAATGTTCTGCCTGTATAATTTCGGAATACAACAACGGCCCCGAAACGGTGTTTTCTTATTCTGAAGGTTTGTTATTCCGAAACAATAACGATGATATATGATAGATTCCTTTCTGAAGGTTCGTTGATCGGAAAATGAACGAAAAAATGCTTGTTAATCTTCAAACGAAATCAGTTTTATTTTGAACATTCATCTGCAGTACCGACCTTTGGTGTTGTTTTCGATTGCAAACCTTTGAAGTACTCAGTAATGAATCGTTTCATTTTATGATTAAACAAACCTTCTGAATAATGACCGTCATTACATTTTTGTATGATATCTCTTTGATGTCACGGCCAAACTACCGCAGTATACCCAGAAAGAAAAGTGCAACGATGTCCCGAAAGTTCTCGATCGCTTCTCGCGTATTTGCATGCAGTAAGCCTACCACGTGGTCGAGCAGACGGCGAGAAAGCAACACGGCGCGCGTTGTTGCGATGCAGAGACGGCTAATTATTGCAACGGTGAAACAGGAAAGGCCTAAAAGAAATCGGAACCTTCACCATCGGCACCTACTTCTCTTTCATTTATTATTTAGGACCTGCAGCTAACAAAAGGTATGGAGTTTCTGCATTGTTTCTGTGAGAATATGCCCCTCACAACGTTCATTACATCTCCGTGAAAATGTCGCATTTAGTGGCATTTTAGCGGCGATTTATCTGTGTTGTATTGAGCATTAGCGAAGGGCTTTCGCGCTTCGCGCGGGAGGGGGAACCCCCCTCCCGTACCCACCCCCAGAACAGCGCGCATAAATGCCGACAAGCGTGAAGAAATTCCTGGCGAGAACCCTGATGCATGATAGAATATTTCACCGAAGATACATAAAAGTAATCTGTCCTGTACTGTAATGCTGAAGTTGCCAAATGGTTCAATCTATGTGGTGAATATATGTTACTTTTAATTTGTCATAATTGAAATGAAATATTTTGCAACAATTGCACCAAAAAGAAACACACAACTTACATCTTGTTTCAACAAACAGATGACATGCACTGCATTCCTCTACCAAGCACACAGGCAGGGGATCATGAGCATTTAACGCAGGCACATGGCACACGAAGAAAGCTGCTTTTCTTTCTGTTTAATAATCAAATTCTGACTATTCAGTCATAATCTTTTCTAAATTCTATACACAAAAAATGAAAAAAGCATATGTATCAAGTGAAATAAACCAATTGCCAGTGGCACTGCTGAATGTCATTTGCAGCAAAGAATCATTGACACAATGAAAAGAACTTGTGTTATAGCCCTGTAAATGATGTGTACCCTGATTCTGATTTTTGCATGGTCTTGTTAATCATTTGTAGGACATTAAATTCTTACATATCATTCAAAGTACAGTGGTCAATTCTGTCATAAACATCCAGGACTTGTCACATCTTTGTCCTCTTGTATGCAAAATTTGTCAAATGCAACCAAAGCTTTACAAACATGTGTAATTAAAATGCAAAAATATTGGTGTCAATAGATTGCATGGGAGAGGTATATGATCATCATATGCTCCATGGTTATGACAAATGTACTTGTAAATTCATTTACCAATATCTATTTTTCTAGAAAGGATTCATACAATTCAATTTTGTTTCACTAATCCTTTTTTAAAAATTTAATAAATCATCTTTCTGGCAGATCTTGTGTCAAATGGATCAGAGAGAAACAAGCATTGAGAACAGTTTGAATTAGGTTTTCCCCTCACTTTCTGCGCAAGCTGCACAAGTTGACGATGAAGCTCCGAGGTCAAGGGTAATGCCCGTCCAATCACAGTCAAGGTGGTGAATATTTGACCTTTCACCTTGTGGGATGCTAAAAGTAAACACATAACAAAGAAAGAATATACATCATGATTCATTTCTGAAATAGAATGAAAATAAATATGAATGATTTGTTTTGGAAGGAAGGTTTTCTGAATTTCTTGTTTTGCATACATATCTCTTTTTTTTTTCTTTCTTTTTTTGATGGGGGGGGGGGGGGGGGGACTTGGGTGGTTATTTGTTTCTATTTCTGTCATTATTCTACAATGCACCGAGCTGCATTTCATATATAGTATGAGACAATGACAAAGTCATGCCTCAGATCAAGCTCAAGAATGCAGTATGAGTTGATGGGTAAGATGACATGTGTTATCTAAGACATGTCAAATCCGGAATACAAGAATAAGAATTTCACTATGAACACGTTTCATTGCAGGCATCTCAACACTTCATCATTATTATCATCATCATCATCATCATCATCATCATCATCATCATCATCATCATCATCATCATCGTCATTGTTATCATAAGCATCCCCATCAATGTCATTCTTATCATATCATAATAATCATGAAACTAATTATCAATACAAAGACAACTTAACATGATCATTTTCCATCCCCATTGTGATTACCATCATCAATAGCATCATCATCTCCATCACCAGCAAGCTTGAATCTGTATCCATGGAAACAAGTTTCCTGCAGTCTAACACTGTAAGTTACAAAAACTTCCAAGAAAAAGCGTGCAAACCTTCCGAGGAGAGAAGCGTCATCAGGTCATTGGCTATGCGCAGGGCGTTGACCCCTGGTAGCCTGGCGATGTGACCCAGGAGGGCGACGACCTTTGACCTGACATGGGTTCCTTCCTCTTTGTTGTAGTGTTCAAATAGCGTGTTAATGACACTCTCTGCATGTTCGGAAAGAGATCAGTTTGATCAGTCATAAAAGAATTTTTACAAAAATGCTAGCATTGAACTTCATATTAAGAGATGAGCATCTGCTTTCCACTAATTCTAACCTTTACTTTGCCTTTTGTCACTGATCACCACACATGCTCAAGTGCTATTTTCCACCACTGGCACAGATATCTGGGAATGAATTGTCAATGAGTAGAGATTACCTAATCCTCCTAATCCCTTTTGTGTCACAATGGCCTTCTTGTTGGACTCAGAAACATTGTAACACCTCAGTGCACAGGCTTGCTAAATTCACTATTAGGTCAAAATTGGATGCATTAAAGGGGATGGCTAGTAACTGATCAGTGGGAATCAGTGGGAATGCTGGGAGATGATTGTTCCAATTCTTGTGGAATTCATTCAAGATTACATTACATATCTATTGTTGTGTGAAAATTATTTGCTTCAGAACGGTCTCATATTCAAGTAATGTGCAGTTTAATGCCCCGTCACTGTACAGGCATGCTAACCCAGAAACATTAAACTGCACATTACTTGAATATGAGACCATTCTGGAGCAAATAATTTTCACACAACAATAGATATATAATGTACTCTTAAATGAATCCACAAGGATTGGAACAATCATCCCCCAGCATTCCCACTGATCAGTTACTAGCCATCCCCTTTAATGGATGCTGACGAAAAAGCCTGGCAAGCTAAGCTGAATGCATGGGGATATAAAGATTTAATCACCTTTCAAAATTGATTTTGATTTAACTGTATCTGTCCACCTAGCAACATAGTTTCTCCTACCTGCTTCTTCAGCAGAGACTGGTAACTGATTCTCAAATTCCAAGAGCTGATTGAGAGCCTCCCGGGAGCTGCCGGCCCTCTGCAGATCGAGGAGTACTGGACCAGTTTGGGGACGGGTCACCAGTCTCACTTTGATTGGTGGTGGTTTGGGTTCCTCCTGTAAATTTAATTAGATTTGATGCATTCATGGCATTTGAGTAAATAAAATATAGATTCACACCAACCCTCGTCTCAGCCTTATCTATGCAAAGCAAACAAAGTTCCCATCTGAACACCTAGAGCTAGTATGTGATTTATAAATCACAAGTGGAATGTGTGATACTATGATATCACTATGAATTTACGGTAGATTTAAAATTTAAACAAGTCTAGGTGATTCATAATAGATGTTCATGGCTGGATCATGCGGTTATGACATGTGGACGTGGATCAGGATGTGGTATGCAATGGCCATCATACCAATTTATTACCATCGATCATGTTATCTTGTCGTGTCTTGCCAAAGATGCCCACAATCAATAGGTTGATTATCATGGCACTAGGGATGCAGACCAAACCTGACCCGTCTTGCGTTGACCTTCTAAACTGATATTTACAATGTACAAATTATTTTTTTTTCTTTTTTCTTTTTCTTTTTAAAAAAGAAAGTGCCCAATACATGGCAAACACGGTTTGTTACTTGCCGTCCCTTGATAAACATATAGAACCCCTCTTGATCAAAATGCGTCAAGGGCTGGAGCATCGAGCAGCCACTACTTCCTCTGGAACAGTGGAAGGCTGTTCCAGTCCTTTATGAGCCTCGGTAGAAAAAAAGACCCCCTGTATTGTGTTCTGCAGGTGACAAGCTGAAACTGTTTGCTGTGAGAGCGCCATTGGCGAGGGGTTAGCAGGTTAGTGGAAAGAGTTTTGATTTGATTGTTGGGCAGTGTAGTGGGCAAGGCCAAGGTCAAAACGCAAGGCTGCAAGGTTATTTTTGGTCACGTTTGACGTTTGAAAACAGTAGGCCTAGGTAATTAATTTTACAATATTTTCGTCATGAAACAAAGGTAAATTGGCTCTAGCTGAGGTGCATCACTTTATCTAGAGTCTTCTCATGTGCACAGGTAGCATTATTCATTATTCATATTAAAGGAATAAGACTAGTAGGGTAGGTTGGTCTATCTAGTAAATCTCACCGGGGAACCATCTCACCTTACTGCATGCTAAAAGTAACTAACACCAATCATAGTATGTGGGACCCTTATAAAGTATTGCAGTGCTTTTGAGTGGTGTATTTGTTATGGTTGCTCCTTGTAAAGTTCTGCTAATTTACCTGTATAATTTGGCTGAACTCTTCGTACGCACGTTTCTTGAGATGAGCCGCCATGTTGACTAAAAGAGAATAAATCAGACTTTGTGATGGCAACACAAAGCATGAAATATTAGTTTACGACGCAGCCCACCGGTCAATCCACACAACTCACGGAAAATAAATCTAGCCTTTGGAACAGACGTTTAGGGCATGAGGCCCATCTTAATGTCGTTATTGAAGGGGGGGGGGGGGGGGTGGGGGTGAGGTCAAACGGCCATAGCGACACTCTCATCGCGAGTAAGGTAACCATGGTAACCATGAGCAATGCAATAAGGGGGTATGATCATGAACTAATGATTCAATAACCCATTGTTTCTGCGCCATCTGTGGGATCATTTCGAAACCGTCTAACGGTTGATCACAGTGGCTAGTTGTTTTCTTCAAATTTTCTATGTGCTTGTAAATATCTGTAAATAAATTGTATTATAATGTAAATAGCACCAGTCTGCAAGAATCTTCAGGCTATTGAAGGAGGCAGACTTAACCAGAAGAAGAAGAAGAAGAACCCAAGAGAGTTTTCTCATCTTCAGTAGGGTCTATCGCCTTTTGTTTGAGGGAAATAGGAAATTGAACTGAAAAATCTGTGACAGGACCACAGTGGCGGGCACAGTGCAACTCAAAGTGATCATACTCATTTTCATGCTGCATGTATTAGACGCTCTTCTCAGATTGGTAAATTTACTCCATGCATCAGCATGGTTCAAAGATTTAGTAATCTTTGATATCATGTTGTGTTATAAGCTTTATACATGTATAATATGGAACCTTTTATTTGCGCCTACGGTACCAGAATGTGTATCAGTAAAAGTTAAATATTCAAGATTAAGAGAATTTAGGGAATGTCATACCTTTTCCTCTCATGAAGCAGTTGCCAAGATTACCTACATAATTCGGCTTTATCCCAAAACAACATGTCATAGTTTTGATGACAGATCGACGCAACGCTCTTTCTTGGAGTACCCCCCCCCCCCCCCCCGTCAAAAAAAAAAAAAAAGATAAAATCTCTCCCTGTTTCTGTCGCACTTTTTTTTTTTTATTTCCGTCTTGCGCATTACAGACTCCCTATGAATTAGGGCCTACAGCTGTCTGCGGGAAGTTTGGCCAGACAATGAAGTGAACAGCAAGTTAGATTCATCCGCTCGAATTCGGATTGTCTCTTTTCGTACAATGTTATCTTAAGGGGGTATTGCTGCCTCTAACTTTTGCAAAGCATTACATTGCCATGAAAGGAAAACTGCATCCCCTCGCCTTAATGTACGTGCAGTGACTTCCTGTTAGTTTTGACAAATAAAAATTGATACGATTGTACATGATTGTGTGTAGGGAGGGTCTTTGTCTGTTAGTTTATGAATCATAGATTTTGCAAAGTTATTTGTTCTCTTTATTTGGTTACACAACATTATTTGATCACGATAATTAAATCAGTATCAAAATCATATAAATGGTTTAACTATTATGATGCATATTTTTCATTAAAAAACAAAATATTACAGGCAAATTTATGACACCCTTTTCCATTTTTTTTTCGTAATCTTGCAAGTTGCAACAATGATATGTCAATCATTAAGTCGACTGAAATAAAAGTGTATTTTTAAGAAGTAAGCAGTTTTTAGTTTGAATGTTTGTTTTTTGGTTAAATCTTAGAGTATGACGGCAAGTGTTTATAGTTTTTTCCAAGCAGATTCTTCCCCTCGTTCGACAGACAATATTCTTCTTTTTAAGGTAACCGCCCTCTACAGGTGAAAATGTGATAAAAAGTGGGGTTTTGCTGCACTTGGCATCTGGGACGTAGATTCTGTGCACAGATAACACAAAGTTTCAATTTTTGTTCGAATCACATAACGATGTTTAATTCCCATCTGTAATTTCTTTACCTACTTCCAGCAACATATTGGCAGAGAGTGAACATAATTATGACTCATTTTGGGGAAGTTATTACCAGACTTCATCTCGAGTTCAATGGAATGAATGTCATTCTACTGTAAGAACATTGTTATCCAAATTCCGGGACACCCACCCATTTCCTTCTTCATTCCAGCTGGCACACACACGAGTACACACATTTATTTTGTTGTCTTGCACCAGAAGGGTCGATATCTTTAAGGTTTTGTTTTGGGGTTTTTTTCTGCCAACGTCGATTCCAATCGTCAAGCAGACGACCGTTCTACCATCAGCTGTCGGTCAACTTGATTTAATATCCTTTCCCACACGCCTTCCACTTCCTTCGTCACCCAACTCAGTCACTCATCTGTCCCCGAGAGAGAGAGAGAAAAAAAGGCGCGAATGTGACTACGACGTCTGTCACATGCGGAAGATAAGCGTGGATCTTTGCATGAGCGCTATTCAATTTTCATCGCGAATATCTCTTAAATCATTGCCAATACCGGATAGGAAGGTTTGTATAAAATTCTTCGAATGTTTGTTTTTTTTTTTTTCATTTGGAAACTATTGATAATAAGAATATCTATGGGTTGCTATTCTTATCTAACAGTGATCAGATCTCGAGGTGAAGTTGTGTTGCGCTTGCGCGCAATCAGGAAACGTCCGGTAGGACGAACAGTATGGCTACGATGAGCTCCAACTTATTTTACCAGTGTGAAAGGGGTTCTTGTATGCTTACAAGACACGCGTTGCAACGCGATTATGTTGGAATACTTCCAGATAACTATGATTTACATAGAGACCCGATAGATACAGTAATTTTACAAAGATGACTACTTTAAGGGTCACCATTGCCAATGGGATCCTTGACATTTCATCCGCATGGAATCAAGAGAAAACTTTATTTGGCAGCCACCCAAGATGAATACATCTTATGTGTACATATTATGCATATTTTTACTGGCGTAAACTGCTCTGAACAAAGGGAAATAAAATTTAGCTGATGACTTAAAATTGACCGAGCAATAATCGATTGTGAAAATTGATGGTGTGATTTGGTGTCAAATTCATTGAAGATAAAATAGCAAACTCTGAAAATATAGCATTATCAGTGGTCAAAGTTTATGATAAAGACGATAGGCTCTTATCATTGGACTGTGGTTGAGGAATGGAGAAGGGAACATTACAAAGATGATTATGTGCAACATTATTCATATATATTTTTTGATATATTGTATTGTCGCCTGCTCATATAAAAGGCCCTTGTTTAAGGTCGAAAAAAAAATAGTTACATAAATGTTGTGGTCTCGTGAAAGAGCTTTTAAAACTTTGTCGAATTATGTCACAAACCAAACTTCGATTCTGCCAGACAGGTCATGCTCTCATGGGGATTTGTTATAAGTTATTTTTTTTTTATAATAATGATGCAATATCAGAAAGGGAAAGATGTAGAGATTGATGGAGAGAGGGCAGTTCGAGTGTGGGTGGTGTTGACAGCAGATTTGGGAACAAAACGTGACAGACATGTTGTGTTTACGACGAAGAACACCAGCAACAGTTGTGTCCCAAATGTAGGATAAAAAACAACACTTAAAAAGTTCACAAAGGCACTAGAGGTTTGGTTAAACATTCCATGCATGTTTTGCTTGCGTGAGCATACAGGGCAAGGATAAAATCACTTGCATTTTCAAAATAAACATTATTATATGATAGTGTTCTCTTGATTTATGATGTTATATGCAGTTTTGTAGGTTACACTTATCAAAACATGATTATGTGTACGTTGCAGAAAATCAAATCAAATCAAATCAAATCAAAATGTGCAGTCGTGTAGTAAGCCAAACTATGTATCGTTTCTTTGAGGTATCTATGGTCAATTTGATGATGATGATTATGATGATGAAGATGAAAATGATGATGATTATGATGATGGCGACGATGATAATGATGATGTGGGGAGGATCATGATAGTGATGGCGATGATGATGACGATGGTTATTGTGATGCTGATGATGATTGATGATGATGATGATGATGATGATGGTGGTGGTGGTGATGATGATGATGATGATGATGATGATGGTTAGGATGGCGTTGTGGTAGAACTATTTCAAAGATAAATCGTTGTTTGAATAAACATTACCTACGATCGTGCCAAATGAACTTGCGTATACTTCGTGAGATGACATCGTTGTCTACGCACTTGTGTGTTTGTGTGTACGTGCGCAACTGTGCGTGCGAGCCAGGGATCCGGAAGCTTGAATCCCCCTCCTTCTTCAGTCATAGCAAACTGTCAGGAGAAATCGCTCGCATCATTTCATCTCAGCTACACGTCGGATTGTGGTCCTCGCTCCCGTTTCTTCGTCCTCCACTCTCTCGACAACAGCCAAAATTCTTTGGCTGCCCAGGAAAACTCTCGAAGAATGTGAACGTCTTTATCTCTCCCCACTCAAATCCGACAATCAGCTGCCTCGATTTGTCTTTTCTATTCCCCACTCCCTTATACCGTAACTTGGGGAAGGTACTCCCCGGAATACTCCCTATTCTATACAAGACTACAGTCAGAAACTCTTTTCTTGCTTTCTGTTGTTGTTGTTGTCGTTTTTCTTCTCTCCTTCCCTTTCCCCTCTTCCTCTTACACACACTCACTCTTACGAACACACACTCTCTCTTCCTCTGTATCTCCCTGCGTATATAAAGGGACAAGTTCTCGTCATTCCACCAGAATGAGCACAGGCGGTGGTCGAACCAGGCACCGTTTCGACCTTGCGCCGTCAACCGACTGAAACTCTCCCGGTAAGAAGGCCAAGAACGCAAGAACGTTGTCAGGAAAACTTCACTCTGCCATCCGGAGAGAGTACGCCGCGATTGCTATTAAAATAGAGAAGTCCTTTCGACGCGCCACATTTGACAGTAGAGAGGAGAGGAGAAAAGAGATTTGAGGGAGAACACATACATAATTATGTAAATGTCGCAGAAGTCTTAAAGATCATACCACACGTGTTCCCGACGACCAGACCGACTTTCCGCCGGCGCTGCTTCGAGGTGCTAATTCCTGCTTTTGTTACGCGTCCGCCGAAATGTCTACGATAGTTTTCGCCACGGCATCCCGCAAGAGTGTGGTCTTTGCTACAATGATTGAGATGTGACTTTTCCTGATATTTCCAACTTTGCGCCAAGTTACGTCATCAAACTACAAAGTCACCGTACATAAAATATTGCAACTCATTTATTGGCAATTTTCTGGTCTACCATAGTAACGGACGCGACTACAGTTCAAGCAGTCAGGGAGAAACGATTTGGAGCCGTGCCCTTGATTATCTAATCGCCTGATTGACGAACTCCTTGACACCTCTTGCCCATCTGTAAATGCATTCGCAATAAATCCAAATGTTTATCGAGAGATATCGATCACTGCCGATGACACACTGACTAATCGACCCATCACATGAACAGTGCCATGGAACACTGCAGACGTCTCCTTCGTCCGAAATTTTCCCGCAGCGTTACCATGGCAACGTACTACTTCATTTCCCTCGCCATCGTCATCCTCTCCCTCATCTCCGCAACGACGTCGCACACACCATCGTCAGCGGTGTCGTCGTCGACGGGAGATCGTCCCAAGTGCATGAGGTACTACCACACGGAGAGGATATCGCATCCAAGGAAGGCGTGTCAATCAAAGGTACGATTGATTTTTTTTTTATAATTTCACTTTCCCTGATAAAATAATGATTACCATAATAAACTGATAACAGTGACAGTAAACTATGATGCATTTCCTGTAAACGCACACCACTATCACTCAAACAGTCTACATGCACTCAAATACGTCGTTCAATAGACTGACAGCATTTATAAAGTTATGGAGAAACTTTGGACATACATGTAGATTTAAATGTCTTATGAGGAAAAGTATTTCATTGACAAATTTAACATTGACATTGACAACAAGAACAAAGAAAGAAATAAAACAAATCATACTATGATTATTATCTTAATGAAAGTGATGTGTACAGAAATTAGACACACAAACACACACAAAAAAAAAATCAATTCACACGTAGCATAAAATGAATCTAATCAGATTTGCATAATCAGAATGACTTTCACTGAAAAGAGTTAAAACAGTAAAACAGTATTATACCGACGTGTATGAGTTATATCTTTTTTACAAAGTGATGGTATCACTTTATAAATACTGTACAGAGAAAGATCGACACATAAATGTGCACAATGTGTGCTGATTGTATGAATATTTTAGTTAATTGACATTTTATTTGTGTTTATGGTGGCTTGTAATGAATTATTTTGTTTGTATAATCCTATTCCATGGTTTATATCCGAAATGATAACCCCTACCTATGCTGTTAACAATAATAGTAATAAACATGAGACTCTTTTGCATTAGACATCTCTAAAAAATGTGATTCAAAGTTTCCGTAAAGTATTATGTACTCATGTAAGCGTTATGTATATTGCTTTGTATTACTTTATGTGGAAATAAAATCACTTGAATTGAATTGTAAAAAGGTATATTGACGAATAACAATATGATATAAACACATGATAAACATGTGTGTGTGTGTGGATGTATGTATGTATGTATGTGTAGCTGTGTCTGATATAAATCGAAATGAGATTGTTCTCGTTTGTTTTCACTTGCAGCACACAAAAGGAAATTCATTTAGAGTCTAAACCGTGTATATATGTACAGCTTCATAAGTTATGCAAATGTTTAAACATACCGGTACAACAAAATAGATATGTACAAGTATATATATAATATTGGCTTACTAAGTAATTAGGGCCTGTTATCGATTGCTTCGGAACATCATTTTGTCAGAGACGTGCTCTCAAATTGCTTTTGAATCAGAGATATTGCTTTGATGTGTTTTTATTATACCAGTTCTTTACGGACATTTGGTTTGAATAAGACTGGTGAAACTAAAATCTTCTGAGCATATTCATCACATGTCTCTGCCTGTGGGGTGTTTACATAATATTTAGTTCTCTCTCTCTCATTTTTTTTTTTTTTGATATTTGGCTTGAATAAAACTTGTGTAACTAAAAATATGCTCTGAATATTCATGACCTAATACAAACAAATGCTTTGAAAATCGGATAAGCAAGCGAACGACTTGTTCAGGCATATTTTTTTTCTTAAATAGCGTAGCAACTATGACTTTCAAGATGATTGATTGTAGTTGCTACAGTATGTTTTGTTTTGTTTTGTTTTGTTTTGATTTGTTTTGTTTTTTGCTGTTTGCGAACAAGTCAAGTCAAGGCCACTCAAGGGATGTGAAGCAACTATACCTAAAAGAATATCCTAATCTATTTTGAATGTGTGGTTACACCCGATACCATGCAAAAATTGAAAATATGTCTTCAAACTTTAAAATGCCATAGCTCAGGCTTTTGTCCAATTATAAAGTTCAACTGAACTTCGTATGTATTTTCTGATATTTTGATTGTTTCTTTGGCAAAAGAAAAAAAAACCCAACGTGGATTGTTTTTATACGACACCACTGTCGCAGATCGTTAGATACAATGTACCAGCAAGTTTCGGGCCTATGAATAGTCAATACACCGTCTTACACTGTCACCGCAACATACGATTCTGTAATGTGTCAGTATTCCTTTGGGAACATCGGCCCGTCATGAATGATTTCAGTCACAAATTTTGTCGAACAATGACAAAGATGCGAATGACGAAAAGTAGGAAGCATCTTTCAAATGGGAAGAGAGTGGTGCAGCTATCATAGATTCACACTGTGTCACATCAATTTGCGTTTGAACATACCCAGGAAATGATATCTTGGTATGATTTTTACTGTTATGTTCACCGAAACGGCGGGAGTCACGAATTGTTACTCAAACAGCAATTTTCGCCAAACTTCCGCTACATGGGAGGCTTTCACGCATGTTTTCACGCACAGGAACATTTGATAATACTTACTGCAGTCCAGAGATTTTTTATTTATTTCATTCGTAATAATGTAACACAGGTTCGAGTCAAAGGAAGCGTCGTAATTTCGAATGCACAAATAATGTGTGTGTGTCTGTGTGTATATGTATGTATGTATGTATGTATGTATGTTTATATATATATATATACATATATTATATATGTGTTGTGTGTGTGTGTGTGTGTGTGTGTGTGTGTGTCATATTGATGAATGTCGGATTAGAGTGTGCAGAAATCGGGGGAGAAATAAACTGCCTCATATAATGACAAAGTATTAGAATGGTTCTGTATTGCATGTTCCTCCATTGATTTCGACATAAAATCATTCTTATTATTTTAATCTTGACATGCCCGCCGGTGTATCCACTGCATTATTATGTTAAACTTCTGTGCCACCCAGCCCCCAACGCTGTTCTTAAGCTACCAACTCTTAATCAGAGTTACTCGTAAAATATTAACAAAAGTGGGTTGGTCATAACTCCATCATATCCCCTGTTAAAGTCGTATGGATATAAAGTAAACAGGGAGAAAGGTTTCATTCAAAACAAAACAGTTTAGAGGGATAGCATAATATTTTTGTGAGATACTTAGAAACCACTTTATGAAATGTTAAAGTGCATACAATTTTAAGAGGAATTCAAAGTTTATTTGATGAAAATAGGTTTTGAAAATCGCTGAGATATCCAAAACAACGTAAAACAAAGCGATCCAAATAAAAGAAGGATCCCACATTTTATTACGATCTTTCTTTTCTTAATTTTTTTTTGGGGGGGAACATCTCAGCCATTTCAAAACCAATTTTTATCATATGATCTTTGAATTCCTCTTAGAATAATGTATGCTCTTTCAAATTTCATAAAAGGTTTCTCATTATCTAGAAAACCCTCATCAAAAAAGTTGGAAACCTGCTGAAGTCCCATCTCATCCGACACTGTACCATCACTTTAAAGTTGCTAATACAGGCGATATGCACGAAAGAACGATACTGATCGCAACTAGCCTATTACATTTTCAAACTTGGGTATGAGGTGATGATGTAATCATCTGACAACTCGCCCATTGGTTTATCAAACACAACACGATGATGTCATCACCTCACAACTCGCCCATTGGTTTATCAAACACGACACTTAACTAAACTAAACTTGAAATCGATGTTTTAGTAAATAATTCACCTGAAATGACAACGCGTCATTGCTATAATGACTCGTACATGCTGTATTGATGAGAAGAATATATGCTGCATTCTTGTTTTTCTTTCAGGTCTGGATACAGAATCTAGTGATTTTTTTTTTTTTCGAATTGGAAATCATTGGTAGACTTGCGAGGTGATCTGTTTTCATGTTGAAAAGAATATATGCTGTATTCTTGTTTTTCTTTCAGTTCTGGATACAGAATCTATTGATTTTTTTTTTTCGAATTGGAAATCATTGGTAGAGTTGCGAGGTGATCTGTTTTCATGTTGAAAAGCTAATCATTTCAACTCTTAAAGGGGAATTCAAATCAAATCAAGTCAAATCAACATTTGAGGCATCTTAACTATAATAGAAACTCCAAGCGCCATGCTCTCAACTTGCAAAGATAACGCTCATATGACATAGATTGAAGGAACATCTTTGTTCCCACAGTAAAGTGTAAATGACGTCATGATTCAACAAACGTTCAACTCACGCTGCGATGAACACGTCCTTGATCGTTTGAGTGCAATCACTTACGTATATACTGTACAAGGAATCTTACAAACTTTGAAGGGAATGGCGAGTATTTCATCTGCTCTCTGCATCTTAAAATGTCTTGACAAATTCAATGTTTCTGTGAAGAATAAAATTTGGTACAATCATTGTGCGTAATAACTTCACGGTATAATTGTCGATCATTACGAACTGGCCCTACTTGTAATATCGCAATATCGAGTATCCGACATATCGCGACATCAGTAACCATCAATCGTCGTCTGTCACTCTACTCGAGCGTGTGATAACAAAGTCATGTATCATCGATCGCCCGGGGTTTCAATTCGCTCATCTCCTCTGTGGTATTTCTTTTTCTCTCGATGTTTCTCCTGCCAAAATAATGCCCCTGATATTAGCTCTAGACATTGAAGCCTTCGTCACGGATAACAATAACAATACACGAGGTTGATCCGCGTGTTTATTTTCGGACGTCCGTGAGCTGAGGCGGGTTGAGCGAGTGCGTCGCATGCTGATGCTGACGGTCTGCCTATAACCGGCCGGCTCGACTGGCGAGGCGGTGATGACAACGTGCCGAAGCTCTCATCAGGAACATCTTCGCGACATTTCGAATGCAAGCTATATAGAGCTTTCTCGAAAAGTTTGATGTAAACAATTATTTTCGTTTTGACAAATATTATGTAGGGCGTCAGACGTTATGCTCGAAGAAAGCGGCTGAGTATATGGAAAACTTGGCCGGAACAAAATTATTGGAGAAGCTTCACTCGACTCGACAGTTGATTCAAAATGCGCTAAGACCAATGAATTAATAAATCTGAAAAATATATGCCCGATATATATATATTACTATAAAACACGTATGTATACACTTACACATAGGATATATAGATGTATTATAGACCTATATATATATATATATATATATATATATATATATATATATATATATATATATATATGATTATACATAAACTTGACAATCCACCGCAATGAAAGCACTGGTGATAATGAAAACAACTAATCGAATTATCTTCGGTCTTCTATTCGATATACATACCTCACATGTGCATGTAAAGTTTATATTCCTTTAATTAAGATTTAATATACTTGTAGCAGCTTTCAGGTGGTGGACCTGACAGGATTTTATTTCAACCAAGGAGGTATATACCTCCTTGTTCCAACTTTCTGTCATCATCGAGGCATCGGGAGAGTGCATGAGTTCAGTGGGTGAAACATGTTTTTTTTTTTGTCTTGTTTGTATGTCTTTTGGTGCGCTATGTATTTTTTTTTTTAATCGCGTGTTTTGCTAAACGATCTCGGACCATGCACAATTTATAGTTTCATGGTCGATTTTAAGGCATTTCATTCAGGACGCTGTAATCAATCTATTAGGGTAAACACGTGTGTTCATGTTGTTGCGATATATTACACACTTTCCCCCTTGACCTCCTTATTTGATTCAAATCACACATTAATAAAGTAATCCGTTGTAGCTATAGAGCAACACATACAAACACACACACACAAACACAAAGACACAAATGCAAACCTAATTTTTAGATCTTCAGAGATGGGACACTGTGTCGTGTGAAGGTGAGGCTTTCACCAAAGTAGGCCTACATGTATATTTTAACTATTTGTCGATGATTTATCCAGTAACTAATAATCCCTAGCTTAAAGGTCATATTAGTTATTACGTTACAACTTTTATCCATATAGAGAACTTTCTATTTAAAAGTTATTATAAGAAAGAATATGCTATAGTCTTCTATATATATATATATATATATATATATATATATATATATATATATACATATATATATTGTATATATATATATATTGTATACATATATATATATATACAGTGTATATATATATATATATATATATATATATATATATATCACGCATCTTTGCTTTTATACAGCTACAATATTGTGAGTATGATTCAGACCTATATTTAGATTATGTATATTGTTGTTTTTGTTTGCATAATATCATTTTTATGCATTTATATTTTTTGTTGTTGAAAATGATGTATTTATTGAGGAGTATAATTGATTATTTATATGAAGAGTTGCAAGCAGCCAATGGGATCCTCGGCTAATTAGAATAGTTTGACAGCAATCACGAGTGAAAATGCATTAGATAATGAGAATGATAACAATACATTCCTTGTTCAAGACATATAGTGTACCAACTTTTAGTGACCATGTCTTTCGTTGAAATATGTTTGAATTCTTCCAATTTATAATTAATCTTCTTATTCTAACTTTGTCTTGAAAAGTCAACACAAATATGGAAAAAATGTTAAGGTTATTTATAGCTATGAAGTAATTGACGCAAAACAAAAAAAAAAAAGATCAGTCATGAAAAAATAAGAGTTACAGAGTACATACACTAAAATGTGCTGTCATATTTATTTTCATAATATAATACATTTCAAACAAGAATTTGTGGTTGACTGAGAAGTTGGTAGTACAAAGGGGAACAAAATGTGCCACCATGACGTCAGACCTTTATACGTTGAAACATTCCATGGCAGACTAACCTCCAAAGCTTGGAGCGATTCCTATTTCAGTTATAATCTTAAATCTCCCCCGTCTCTATTTTCTGTCTTTTATCTATATGTTTAGTGAAACCTGCATATATGTCATAAAAAGCGATGCGTTCATTGAAAGCTCACGAAGTAAGATCGCAGCTGGATTTTATCGTCATTTCGTCCCCCAAATCTTTCACTGCGATGTACTCTTGTCGTCCTTTAATTTGTGTTTCTCTTTTGAGAACTAACATCTTATGCCATGATTTTATTCAGGGAAGTTTTGGTGACATTGAGAACAAAAAAGACAAACGACAATTGTATAGGATGTTGGATAGTGCAGACACGGGCATGTACATTAACGAGGTCGTATAGAAGATGAATTTAGGAATTACGTGTAGTTTTATCTGTGGCGCATTCTGGGCGAGGTTGCAGATTGTGCCACGAGCGCCCCTGCGCCATTTTCCCTGAGAGCCAGGCATCCATCCATCGAGCCACATTGGTACATTTACGGGTTTACGCAGTGCAGGGATTTCCACGTTCACATCGTTTTATCGTGGTTAGTCCCGTCCATTTGTCTCAATTTGACAGGCAGCGTGTGCGCGAGACATCATTTTGCGGATCAGCAAATGCTCAAAATGGGCGGAGTACGGGTAATATCACTCTAATACTGCCTTTTATTGATTTGGAGGTTTTATTGACACAAGTGAGGGGGCTGCTCTTATTGTCGATTTTAAATTTGTTGTCGTTACGCCTGTCGAATCGTTGCATTATTGCGAGCAATATCATACAGGAGAGAGACACATGGTTTGTATGATGTTAACTGTCGTCTCAAAAACCCAGCACGCAAGACAACTCCCTGAGATTAATTTTCCCCCAAGTGCCTCGGTATAGCTTCCGGAGACGCCAGTAAATCGCGGTGGAGGGGAGGGTGACGTGAACTATTTTTCCTCAACCGTTGTCAAGTCTAACACAAAGAGGGAACAGAGAGAGGTGGATCGTACAACGTGGTTGGCTATGAACTTCTGGAATATGGTGCACCCAGCAAATACAACTTTTATTAAACCAGAAAAACTCATTTTGCCATTTGCAGTGTTGTTTTTAGACTTTCTTTTGCCATCTTTTATAGGTTTGCTTATTTTCATATTTTTTTTTATTCTACAGTGATGCCATTTTATGGAACTGCAAATCTATGGGAGTGTTTAAATTCTGAACTTGAGATGCCCTTTCTTATCTTCCAGAGTAATTCACAACATTTACAAGCCTCGCTTCTGTTGTGGATACCTCTTTTCCATGATACAGCTATAAACAATATAACTTTATTTGCTTACTTGGTTCATTTATCGAAATATAAAGACAAAACTACTATGATTGTTTTATGTATTATAGAAATTTATATGGATTTTTTTTTTTATTCATGTAAGCGTTGTGTATATTATCTTGTTGTATTACTTTATATGAAAATAAAAGTATTTGAATTGAATTGAAATATCAAACGGAATGATATAATCGCGCAGTATCTGTTTTTCATTTATTGTGCTTTTCACTAAGTGGGGAAAATGAGCTTTCCTTAAAGGTCCAGTTTACCTTTGGGAGCAGCGATTTCAAAAATGTTCAAGATATCACATTTGATGCATATGTGTAGGTCTGTCGCATCACAAAACATCCTACCATATAAAATTGTCGCAATAAAGCCTAAAATATAAGAGATATCAGTGTTTTTCTCAATAAACCGTAACTGTAGACGGTTTAGTCTGGAAACATTCTTATTATAACTATTGTTCACATTTTGTGTATTTAACAAACTAAACATCGATCATAGGGATTCAAATTTTTACAGTGGTTGTTTTTATACCTTACTCATATTTTAGAACTATTTTGAAGCACTAATGCTAGGTTTTTGTTTCATCTGCAAATGGTAAATTATGCCTTTAACATCACAAACCGGCTCCCGCATCTCTTCACATTCTGTCCTGCTGCTCTCATGTGCAATCCTTCCAAGTTATCACCAATCATTTTATGTGAAAATCACGCTTTGTATCAGTGTAATGTATGTGTATTTCTAGCTCTTCAAGCGGGCTGAGTAGCGACATATGCAATTTTGTGAATGTGATATAAGGCCTATAAGGCAAAAAGATCCCACTTTATCAGGCCAACGTTTCGGTTGTAACACTGCGAAGCTAAAATCTATTGAGTGCTTGCTTCATTAACTGCTAACATGGCTTAAGTCAATTACAGGGACATGTGTAAGAAACACACACAAACAACATGAATAAACAAACACTAATATATACTTCTTCAAGAATCCATTTCGTTTTAAAGAGACTTCGATTCCCTTAAAAGCTGAATTATCACCTTTGATAAACTCTGCCGCTGACAGCGAACACACTAACAGGGCTTGTTTGTTCGTGTGTGTGGATATGTGTGTGTGTGTGTGTGTGTGTGTGTGTGTGTATGTGTGTGTGTGTGTGGATATGTGTGTGTGTATTATACACAATTATATATTTATGGTAATTATAATAATTATGCAAAGACACACTTCTTTCACATCTGTTGTTGAGTTCTGATTTCAACAACCCAGTTCACAGTTCGGCTTTGCGCATGAGCAGATGAAGAAAGGAGTCGTTTGTACGATCAGGCATGTTGGTTTTTAAATTCACCCTAAGCCCCGTTTTAACAGAGAATTTCAAACCAGAGTTACAGCGACAACGTCCAAACCATCTTTTTTCTTCTTTTTTTTAACCATCCCCGCAAAATGTTGCTCTGACGCTGTCGCGGTAACTTTGCCAAAGTCGAGGTGCTTTAGCCAGCTATAGGGTAGTACCCCGACGTTACCTCGACATTACTCCGACAAATCTTCTGTTCACATTCCTTTCATACACTCAACAAAATAACATACAATGTACCACTCGCCGATCATCTGCATGGATTGTGTAACCACAGCACCTCGCGCATGAACGGGAAGGTTGTTATGGAAACCTATACCCGGAGAAGGTTTTTGGTGTGTGTCTGATGTTAGAACGAAACCCCCTGCGGTTTTATTACCCAAGGCGAGGCATTTTGTTCTCTGGACGTTGTCTCTACATTTTTGGGTAGTGTCTGTTTAAACAGGGCTTGAGATAATCTGTGATGTGTTTATTATTTGTCAGCACGTCTACATGGCAGCTTGGCTGGCAATATCAAATTAAAAGGGTTGTTGATGCATTCGGTGCATAACAATGAAAGTGGTCGCCTGTCGAAATGACAATAAAAGGACCATTCTGGCGGTGAGATGGCTCAGTCGGTAGCGCGTCTGCCTCACGATCACGCGGCCCGGGTTCGAACCCGAATCTGGACTGAGCAATGTTGTGTGTAAGCATACGCGTCCCCTCTAGCAAGAGGCAAAACATTCGTCCCTCGGATAGGACATAAAATGGAGGTCCCATGTATGAGAGAGTAACAACTCATGCACGTAAAAGATCCCGCGCCTAATTCATTCATCGCAAAGAGCAGGGTGTTTAACCAAGGAGGTACTAGGCAGATGCTAGTACCTCCTTGGTTTAACCCGGTGAAGTGGTCCCACCTCGCATCCGACTGGACCCCATGGAAGACCAGCTTAAAGGTACTAGCCCACATTTGCACACCCACGAAAATCAAAACTGCATAAAACAGGTCCAATATGACTTCAAGTACAAGTTATAACAGTAACATACCTCACCTGTCGCTCTTTGTCTATACCATTCGTTAAAAGAGAGAAAATCATCGTTTTAAAATCAATTTTCTAACCGGGTCAACCCGACCCAAAATCGAATTACGAGCGCGGGCTATAGCTACGTACATTGTACATGTAACACGTATACGTGGACCGGAGCTAGCGAGCGTTATACGCATGCATACGGATTACGGTGCATTTTCATTTATTTTTATGAAAGTAATGGACTAATTGGAACGAAATTTTGCACAGGTGTTACTGCAATCATATCCAAACTCCATGCTAACTATGAGACCAATTGCTGCCGGTTTACAAATGTGGGCTAATACCTTTAACGTAGCTGAATATAATGGGCTATCCAACCATCTCTCAGATGGAAATGAACAAACAAAACAAATCTGGTCTATAATTATGTAGCTCACTCTTTGTTTGGAAATGGATTCTATAAATGAGTTTGAATTTTATAAATAAGTTTGACAAACTTATGCATTATGCCGCTTTCAAAACGAGTGAAGTGCCTAACCAACTGAGAAAGAAAGTAGTCCTGATTTGTACCAAAGTGCACATGAGCTAATTGTGAACTGGCTAATAAAGTTGAAGGATTTTACTCATCTCACATGTCATTTGCATGTGAATGTTCTTTGTGACCACATCACTCTCAGTGTAATTTAAGAAAGTGTTACTCCAAATCGTTTTGAATTTTGACCTTAAAGGCATAATTTACCATTTTCAGATGAAACAAAAACCCAGCATTAGTGCTTCAAAATATAGTTCTGAAATGTGAGTTAGGAATAGAAACAACCAATGTAAAATTTTGATACAAAATACACAAAATGTGAACAATAGTTATAATAAAAATGTTTCCAGACTAAGCCGTCTACAGTTATGGTTTAATAAGAAAAATAGTAATATCTCCTTGTATTTTAGTCTTCATTGCAAAAATTTAAAGTGGTAGGATGTTTTGTGATACAACTGACCTCCACATAATATGCATCAAAAGTGATTTCTTGAATGTTTTTTTTTTAAATCACTGCTCCCAAAGGTAAACAAGACCTTTAACCTGTAGGAGGTATAGATATATGACGAACTGACTGACGGAAGTCTCACAAAAATTGGACACGTGACTAGAACGACATGGGATTTCGCTTAATTTGCACTTGTTTTCATCGAATACGTACACGCAAATTGAAAGAGTCAATGTATAATGGTGTCATCAGCACCGCGCCATTCCTTGCTGATTTGTACCCAAAACATGATTACAGTCATGTTTTTTTGATTGATGATTTGGCAACTGCAATTTCCTTTCCCCTGACAGTCATCATCCTTTGATTATTACAAGTTTGCGATGATTTGATGCAAATGATACATCTTGTTCGTTTTGATTTCGTGACAAAAAAGGAAATTCAGTGCAGGTTTGTGCACGGTTCAGTGTGAAACTTTTTAAGTGATGACTATACTTAGCTAATTCTATAGTAGAACATTTAATACTGGTTTAGAATTGATGATTTTTCTTTGAAGGAATAAATAGTCGTGAGTTGCCCTGCTTTTCTGACCCCCGAAATGACTTTTTAGGAAGTTTTCATGCGCATTCCGGTTGAAAAGTTGTGATTCAGCTATGACATATATCATCATATCTCATTTGAAGTGGCTCTCTTCGCGATATCATTAGAGAGCTTTAGATCTGCGGCGCGAACGCTAAATGGCTCACACGGGTAAATAATTCCCCATAGAGACGTGTGTTAAAATTCAAATTTCAAGTATTTTCGGTACATGCAGCCAATGACATATAGTCCCCTCAAATTCCATCAGAAAAGCTTTCATTTTCCAACCAAAATGCAGTTTGTAGAGGAATTCATACTCAATATCTCCAGCTATTCATTTTTTTTTTTTTTTTTTTTGCCAAACTGCATCACTGATTTTTAATAAATTTTTCTCTTCATTTATATTGGTATCTTTGGTACGAATTTGTGAAGGGGTCTGGGACATTCCATTTTATTTACAGGTGTGAGCCCTAAGACGACGCTATTAGGTAGGGGGAAAGTGTTCTGCACATGCGCTATACATGACAGCTGTTCAACCCCACCGGAGGAGGCGTCGTCTTAGCGTTCGCGTCGAAGGCCTAAAGCGAGCTACATTGTTCCCGGGAAGGGAGGGGGGGGGGGGGGGTATCAATATTAATATTTTATTACTTCAATTCAATTCAATTCAATTCAATTCATGCTTTATTTCATTTTTCGAAAAGAACATAAACATTTCACTTGTCTGAATTATGCTCTGCCACTGTCCTGTTTATGGGACTTATGGACTTCTATCATTCAAGTCAAATTCACATGACGCCAAGTTTCCCTTGTTTGAGGAAGGTAGAAGTAAGGTATGAAAAGAGCTCAAGGCTTTCTCAAATAGAGTCCTACAAGGGTTTAGCGAACGCAGAGAGATCAGTGAAACCGTAAATAACGAGCTAAATTTTCTTTAATAATCAACGTGGAATCGTTTAAACTATATATTATGTATTATCTTTCTAGAAATTTACAGTAATCCTCTAGGTTACTCGAAGGGAGCATTCTTACCCCCCCCCCCCCCCCTCCCAACAGGTGAACAGAAGTCACCAAAGATATATTTCGATAAACAACAGCATCTGCAGTCTCTGTTGACAAATAGCCATATTTATGTCTTCCTGTGATCCGTCATCTATATAGTGTCTACTGCCATAGAAATATCGCCGATTTATGCTTTTGCACTTTCCGGGGTTATATTGATAACTCTCGTAAACTCTCCGAGGGAGCAAGCCGTTAGTCTTGTTGCAGGTGTTTCGAAGTTTAGCACATGCAGTCACACCTTTATTTTAAGACTTACATGTATGCTCTTACTGTGTTGAGATGAATCCCTTCAGTAGAAGGGATCTGTCATTTCATCAGTACAAGGGATATCTTAACAATATCAAACAACAGTTGAATACTCAACAAAATCGAACAATCATTGTTCGACAATTTAAGTGTGCATAAAAGTAAGTCTCGAATTAAGTCTCAATTAGTATAATTGGTCACTCTTTAGTTAGTTAGTTAATTAGTTAGTTTGTTTGCTTGTTTGTTTGTTTGTTTCTTATTATTTTCCTTCCCCATCTCGGAACTTCGCCGTTGAACAAGATCTGATTCGTATATCTTGTAACTTAATGTTCTGCCTTTTTTAAACAATTACTCTACATTGTTCAATGATTGTTTTACTTTAATCATATAAATTGTAAATAGTGTGATTTTGTATAATATTTCAATAAAACATAAACACACACACACACAAATTAGTCTTCACATAATCTCCTGGGAATCTGTAGCACTACAAGTACAGCAAATGCTTCTATAGATTCCTCATTTTTCACATGACTATTAATTCTCTTAATTGTTGTTGTATTCAACAATTTGCCAATTCAATTCTTATCATGTTCCTGATTTAGGCCAAAAACAAACAAACCATATACAATGAACAAAAACAAACAAACAAACAAACATACCAAGTTACTGCTCTACATCACGTTCCTCAATCACTTCTGGTCATCTTGGTCGTAACGCTGAGAGGTCATCGTTTATTCGCCAAACCGGGAATGAACCCAATATTTTCTAGAGAATCAGTATAAATCAGCAACAATAGCATGAATCGATCATAATATGCAGTAAAGGTGAAATTTATATAGGAACAGTGGTATAGTGTAGGTTTCGTGACGAACGGTCGGATTCTATGTATCATCATGCACAACGTTCTCGTCGTTCAAAATCAACGGAATTGCAGATAGCGGGGCGTGGCTCACAGTCATTCATCGCCATGGAAACTGGTTCTAAACAATCTCACCTGACCCGAATATCGATCTGTGAACCCTTTTGTTGCTATCCATGCTTGGCTTGCACCTGGTTCCAACCCAAGCTATTGTGACATCATCACTTTGGTGCTTTATAGTTTTTCAAATTAACCTACCCGAGAGATGTTATAACTTACATGGTGTTGTACTTTTAACAATGTATAGATTGCGTGTGTATAATTTAACGCGTAAAAGCTGATGTTGTACTTGTCATCATTGAGAGGTTTTGGACATTCGTTACAAGAAGTTAGAATTCTAACAATTTATTTACGGCCTACACCAACGATAAGAACAAGAAGGCGATGGAGTGAGAAATAAAGTTCAAATGAAAACAAACAAAGTCAGTGTTGAATTGACACATATTCGTGATATTTGCATTAATTATGATAATAATAAGTGCAAGTTTGAAAAAAAAAATTCTTTGTTAATGTGTGTTTCTGTCCTAGAGGGAAACTTACCCGTATATCTTTGTGAATTCAGTGAGTGCAGAAAAATTGGAAGAACATAATCAGTGAAGTTTGAGGAAAATCGAACAATCCATTCACATGATATAAGTTCCATAGCACCTTTTCAAGATGTATGTCATCGTAGAATTTACTATAGTCTTTCAACCATGCTCGTCGAATTTTAAAAGATCTCTTTCCATAAAAAAATATGTTTTTTTCTTAGACTCGCATGCGTATAGCTCTAGATGATTAATACTGTATGGTGTATTAATAATTATCAGTATTCTTTTATGTGTGTGTGTGTAGAAAACACGCAGCATTTTGTATTACGATGGATTGTTATTACCTTTGTTTCTCTATTTATGGAAACAGGCACTAAAAGGTCAAGAAAAAAATTGTGCGGGACTATACGCACACTCATTTTCTGGAAAAGAATGGGCCTTGTTATAACTTGTAATTTTGAATCTTGTTTGTACCATCCATCACTGAGATTGATGGAACATGCTTGCCTAACTGAAATGTTGGTTTATCCCTGATCCGAGAAGTCAAACCGAAACAAAACGCTACCTGGGTTCACTCCATCAATAAAGTCTGAGAGACATTATCGGTTCGTCATAAATCAATACTCAGCAAGGACTTGAGATGACGAGGATTAGAATATATGGGACTGAGGACAAATGCGTCCTTCTCTTCTTTTTTGCTTCCCTAATCTTAGACCTTCGCGTTCAATCAGGATCCATCTGCACTTTCTAGCGTATTGTAAACTCACGTCAACATTTACGTCCACATCGAGGCAAAGTCATATTTATAATGTCTTTATACGTGTTCTTGGTTTCTAGATGTTTTGTAAATTACGAGGAAATATACTTAACTAGGACTATATAGTAGAGTAATGCCTCAAATTCTGTCACATGAACTTTTTAACAGTCAGCGCAAGTGTACCTGACAAATGCGGATCCCAACTGCCAAGTTGCGTTATCTTACTTCACATGAATGATATTGCTCGTTTGTTCGTGCGTTTCATTTCTATTTCTCGTACACTTGCCTTCACGTGTACTTCTTTCAGGAGTCATGGCTAACTTTACCTCGCTTAACCCTTTGTGCTTTTTTCCCCGTCAATTTAGTTACGACTTTTTAAAGATTGAAGTGTATGACGTGATGATCGCATGTTCATCCTCACATTTCTATTTTTTTTTTAAATATCTACATGAAGTTTTGTGTCGCGTCAAACTAACTTTGAGAAGGCAAACAAGACCTGCAAGGGTACACTCGTCATTCTATTCCTATGGCGAATATAGGGGGTTAATAGTGAAGAATACCTGCGGAAGTTACATTATATACATTCTTCTTCTAACAGCTGTTTCGGTTCGTTCACCCCCTCCCCCATGTCTATCCGTCTGTCTCTTACTCCCGCTGTTGGTCTCACTCATATTTTCCAGTCTTTAAGGAACTATGAAAGAGAAATATAATGTGACTTTTTCACATTTCCTTACTCCCCCGCTATTATGAGACTTCCCGGTCTCTTACTCTGGCCCGATATCCAGCCGGGCTAATGGTTACACGCCACGACAGGTGGACCGGGCCAAACACGCATGATGGGAAGTGGGGTGGAGGGAATATTGTGTAGTGCAAGATGGTGGTGATGTTGTTGAGGTGGGGGGGGGGGTAGGAGGTAGGAATGGGTGATAGGAGTATAATGGTGATATTCCTCGTGATTTCGACAAGCCTATACCCCACTCCTTCCCCTCTTCTCAAAAGCGTAGGTAATGTTTTCATCATTTTATATCAATTAGGTGTATCTGAGACAAGATACTGAGTAGACCAGAAATAGGATATCGTCGTTCACCTTTTACAATCTATTTAATATGATGGCACTATTATGCAAAAGTAAATTCAACTACTTTAGTATCATACCAAAGAAAATTGGTGATATTGGTGCAAAGATCAAACATAAGAAGCTCCTAACTTTCTCCCGGACACTGTATTAGCGAACCCCCCCCCCCCCCCACCCCAGTGACGGTTTAGTTCCACTCCGTTCCGTTCCCAGTTACCGTATTTCTTTCAAAATATTTCTTTCAAAACAATTAATGACTTTTATTTATCAGCTTGTATTATGTATTTCCTTTTATTTATTGAAATAAGTTGAATAGAATTGAATTGAATTGACTTAAAATTGAATATCCTGAAAAACCATCACACGAACAGTACTGCATTATTAACGTTTTATTGAGTTGAAAACCTACACCAGGAATCCCACCTATGAAGATCCATCTTCTGAGAAAGTTGCAACATCCCATTGTGACGTAAGAGGATTACTGCTGACTAATCCACACACCAGAGATACAATACTCACCACTGTCTTCACAAAACAGTATAATATCGGTTAATATAACAAGATTTATGTATAAATCAAATGACTGACTTAAATTGTGTCATCGCCTCAGAGGTTTCTCATTGACCTACAAACAGATCTTTACTGAATTATGTCTGCAAATAACTAATGATGCAGAATTGTATCACGCTCTTCCTTTTATGATATCTATAAAACATATCAACTTGGTGATGATAATTTTGTTTCTGAAAGGGAGGGGTCGTAGTTCCTAAGTTATCGACAAAAAGTACACGCTTGTCGTTTCATCACAAGAAGAGTTCGATCGCAAACGGGTTAAGCATTATTTTTAAACATTTTAATGATAATAATAATAATGACACTGTCTTATTTACCCAGGGTACCCTCTTCAGTGTGAGTGATGCCACTGCTCTACCAGAGGGCCCTACCATTATCATTATTACCATAGCGTTGCCAGCCACAGGTACCCATTTATAGACCTTGGTCGAGAGGGGCATGGTGGGTAAAAACATCTTTTCAAGGACGTAAGCACTGGGCGGGATTCGAACTCGGGTCCTCCGATCGGTAGTCGGGAGTCGGGAGTCTTATCCACTATATGCCAGTAAGTCCATCCAGATGGAGCAAAATGAAGCTTTTCCACTACAATGATGCCTCACTTATTATATAACAAGGAAAACTCTTGAAGTTATGAGTGAGAATATCCCATATTTTCTAATTATTTGCTGTTGTTTTTTAGCATTGCAGTTTTAATCGCAAGCATTATCTCAAATTAACACGAATGGAGCTGAGTCGTTTTGCAATCAACTTTTTATGGGAGTTCCTTCGGCACTGATAGCATCACACGATACTGTATGCAATTTGCATAATGGTTGAATTGCGACCGATATCACCGTTTAGTGAAACCATGTTATAAAGACCTTAAAATCCTACGACTTTTTTCATGTCACATTTTACTCACATGAAATTGTAATCATTTTCTTTGTTTGATTCTTCTCTTGTATGCAGTGCAGTTGAAATTATTATTTAGTTCGGTTTTATGGTTTACATATTTTGGTTTATTTATTTTATTCACGGAAGATATAACACTTGCTCTGAGCTTGCAGCTACTTTTCAGCAAGTCCGCACTATACAGTGTATAATTATACGAAATACATGGGTGTATGTTTGTACAGTCACTGGCAAGGCCCAGGTCAGCACAAGAACAGAGTATTCATCAGTATAAATTAAATTCAGTTCAGTTGTTTTCAGTTGATTTTACTTCCATCCAGCAAAAGGTATATGTAAATACACAGTATATACAAAGTACAGTATACGTCCAATAAATCATATGCCAATGCAGACATACAATCATACATCAATTATCGCTTTCACAGTAATTCGAGAGATGATGATGATGATGATAACAACCAAACGATGGAGATGATTGTGATGATGATAATGGTAATTCAGTCATCCTCGCTTAAGTCGAAATCAAAGGGAACGGGAAAATCAAATACTTCGATTTACGTGAATTTGATTTGATTTGATTTGATTTGATTTGATTTGATTTGATTTGAATTGAATTGATTTATTGATTCCTGTATTATCATTGTACATGAACATACATGTACATGTATACATACATTGTTGGAGTCATATACATATACATAATCATCACTTGTTAACAGAATATTTTTTCTTCATTGCCTTTACACAATGTACAGCAGAAACGTATCAGTAATACAAGCGTATGCAATGAATAATATAGTAGGGCTACAGCTTAAGCGTGGCTTGATTCGCGTGCAGCCCTCGTACATTATACACAATCATATATAGAAATATATACACATTATATAGAAAAAAAAATAAGGAGGGAGGGATGACTTGCGTAGAGATAGGATAGTAGAAAGGAGGAAGGGAAAAGAGAGTTATGTCTGCTTTCACTAAAGACTTACATAAAGTTAGTTCACCTGGATCAGTGATCAGTAAGGCATGACAAAATATTTCTCACCGAGGTACAAGTTAACAGTTACAGTTCATGGTTGGATACATGATTACATAATTATTTATAGATGAAATGCGGCGATACTTCTACGAAGGAATTTCGTGTATTATACACTAACATTGACAACGATATTACTGATATCGAAAAAGTAACATTGTTTTTCGAATTACATAATAGAATTCAAACTCATGTTTATATCTATATCAGGGTAAAATTTTTCTTCGACTTGCTAGCCAGATTTTCTTCTTGTGAGAGGTCGACTTAGGTGAGGATGGCCGTATTTCAAAAGGGATGTATAAATTACTTTATTCCAGAGAAAATAGATAGGCATGCAGAACGGAAAATGTGAATAGCTTTTAAGTTACGCGCTTACTCCGTCTCCTACAATAGGGGAAAGCGTGCAGTGTGTATAATGCAAAAATATTGCATCATGAACTCGTTAACCACGTGGGGAAAAAACTACGTGAATTTACCCCCCCCCCCCCCCCCCCCCCATTGACACCCGAGGTTGTGCTCGCGTATAGGAAATAACAACCAAAAACTGCATGGAAACATCGACAGCCAGTCGTGACTTCCTGCGGACAGAGTTCAGTGACAATGTTGACAACAGGGAATTATTCTCTTTTTCCACCTCCCAGATCGACAATGGCAATTCTATGATTTGTCACGAAAAAGTATTGTCTTTCTTTTCCGTGCGAGGACCGTGTAGACAATAATCTCGCCGCAAAACTATCCCGCTGCCGAACTTGCGCTCGCACCCGCTGCGATCACGCTTTACGAATTCGCGTCTACATTCCGATGATTGTAACCACTTTCTGTTAGCCTCTGTCAACCAGTGGTTTTAATCATGTGAGCTTTATTTTCCAGACAGTAATGTACTAACGATGCTGGTGATGACAAGTTTATGACACGCACATGATTTATATCAAGTCTCGAAGCCTCCATAGACTGCTAGCCACTGACAGGATCGCCTTCACTGTTTTGGCTGGCTGGAATAATTAGCGAAAGAATTTATTTCCTGTGCATGTTTTATGTAGTCGTAACGAAATAATAATCGTCACGCAAGTTTTTCTCGTCATTACACAGACGGCCCTCCCGATTACCATAGTTTACTATTGATTGTGTATAGGCCCTAGATGTGTGTAGGCATGTGTAAGTGTGTGTGCCGGTACCAGGGTCTCTTTCTGTCTGTCTGTGTTGGTGTGTGTATCTATGAGTAAAATATTGTTGCATGAGACTTATAAGAGACATACAACACAAAAAAGTGACAAGTTTGATGTGTGACTGTCATCGTGACATTCTATCATGTTGTTTACACTACATAGACGTCTCTAAAAGTGAATTTGTAATCGGAGACGCTTGAGGGGAGATGGGGAAGAATAAGCAAATTTGATTATAAACATTCAATGTGTGGGGAAAAAAAGAACGCCTATTTGTCAAAATGTCAGTTCGCTAAATTGAAGACGAGTGATGGGAGGACGTGTTGTCTGGTGTCTTTGAATGTCATCAACAGGTGGCGCTCTGCCTTAAATTTGTTTCTTCAGATGGGTAAGCGCTGTTCGTCACGTCTTCTTTACAACGGTCGAAAGGAGAAAATGAGGGATTTGGTCGAACTGTGATCGTTGTCAATTTAACGAGTAAATCTTTAGAACGACATTACCGTGGTTGCGGTTTGATATAGTTCAAGCACACAAAGGTACTTAACTTGTTTGCTGTTGTTTGTGTGTCAGTCCATCTATCTCCCTCCCTGAGTGAACTTTGCGACCGGGCAGGAGAGCTGCAATGCGTCAGTGTCGCCCGTCACTTTGAATCACGCCCCCTACTGTTTGATATCCTCCAGGCATTGTCGAGCCTTGGCGTTGCGAGTTGTTGAACATGTCGCTCCAATGGCTTTGACTGTGCTAATGATTTCATATTTTTCTCGTTCTCTTTCTGTTTTTCATTTCCCTCACGACGAGGGTAACCAGCCTTTGTTTGATGAATCAGTGTTTGATTTGCAACCTTGTGTTTATCATCGTTTCCCTTCCGGATTAATTCCCAAAGACTAATCTACTGCCGAATTGCAATTTATTTTCGCATTCCATCACGAAAGTTTAACAACAAAGTGACAAGCTAAAAGAAAGGGGAACTCGGAGCAGCTAGGGGAAAAAAATATAAAGCAAATCAAATACCATAGATGATGGCTGAAAACACAATCGGAAATTGCTTGGGTTTATGCCAAGGGGGGAAACATCGCTTGAGTTGTATCGCCACCCTTGCGCAAACTGTTTTCAAACATTTTCAGTTCAGAGACGAAACGCATGGACCAATGGTACGGATATCGCCACCATAGTAGACAGTCCCGCGGGATCAATATGCTAATGGCCAGAATAAAAAAAAAAAAAACTTCACTTTCATTTCTTCTCATGCATACTACAACCCTTGTTTGTCGGTACATTGTTTGTTTGATAGATACTTTATTTTCTGCAAATCAATATACATAAGTTACATAATCATGAAGATGCAAGAAGTATACAAAGTAAATTCAACGCAGAGTCGTTTGACTTGCATAAACCACGATACATATAAGTACATAATCATGAACATGTAGGAAATATATAAAATAAATTTAACACAGTCTTTTGACTTGCATAAACAACGATATGAAAGAAATATAATATACAATATGCATGTCTATGCAGCAGTGACAAGAATAACATTTATAGTTAAGAAACGATTATGCAGAGGGCCGCCATTATAAGCATTGCTTGAAAAGATGGCCGGCCCGAGGAAAAGATAAGGACGTACTAGATTCGTAACGATATAAATTCTGTTGCGAAGGTAGCAGGGGAAAATAAACTCTAGTGTGTGATGGTGGTGGTGGTGAATGTGTGTGCAGGTGCTTGAAGGTAAAGGTAAAGAGGTATTAAATGGATCAAATTTCGAGAATTGCCTACAAGAATTATAGGGTTCTGTAGATAGAGAAATAAAAGTATGATTAAGAAATAAACTGTAACCCCCCCCCCACACACACACACACACCCACACACACAGACACATAACAAGAATAATATGTTTAAGGCAATCAAATGCAATGAAAGTGAAATATTATACATTACACAAATCTTTACCCGGGGAACATGAATGTTTCCAGAAGAATATAATCAAACTAAAGAGACATTTTATTTCGTGCATGGCTGAACTGAATCACAGTTACATTTGTGACAATGATTGTCCATAGATGAAGAGGAAGTATGTGCAAAAGAGGGCTGAACTGTCCCTTTAAATCATTGTGTGCACGCATCACAAAATGGCGGAACACATGGGGCGTCTGTGTGCCCAAGGTAATGAGGTGACCGCCAGAAATCAATTTACAAGGAATGCCGCCAATGTCTCGCATTTTTTGCCCTTTTTTCCTCATTTTGTGTGTTTGCATTTTATTTATTTTCCTCTCTTTTTTGTCATTGTTTCATTTCTTTTTTATTTTCTTTGTCGGTATAGACGGAAGACATAAGAAGCGGATGAACTCCCAGCGGTTGAGATGTCTATGCACTTTCGACTCCAAACATTTTGTCCGTCTTAGGAGACGGCGAAAGCACGTACCCTCATTATGTGCTTATGTAGATGGTGCGAAACTGTATACTCCCGCTTCCAAATTTGATCAAGTCATCAACTAAACCGATGTATCCTCGCACTGGGGTTCAATTAGCTGTGTAGAATCTAATCTCACCGTGGACGACTGCAAGAAATCCAGACTATTCTATATATTGTCATCAAAAAAAAGATGAATACCGTGGTCCAGACAGTGAAGGAGGGGGGGGGGGGGGAGGATCGAGGGGAAACTGAACAAAACAGATCAAGTAGGCCCACAGGTCGTCGCCTATTCGAATAATTTGTTGTTGGATTTTGAGTCGAGTTTGACAGTGATGATTTACGAAGACACAAACCATTGACTTTGTTTCATGGTGATCCAGTACTCGGATGGAAAACACGCGGTGTATTGTGTTTTTTTTTTTTTTCGCTGCTTCTTGTTAACTTCCACATTTTAACTGCGCCTGGGATTCGCGCCAAGTCAAACCCACTTGTTGGCCATTGTACTTGACGAGCAACAGTCGCATCGAGGTCTGGACTGTTGATAAAATGTCTGAGGTGACACTTTGCAGCCAATATTTATTTATTGCATAATTGTTATTTCCACATATCTTTGGGATGGCTTTGGATCTATGTGTATCTGTTTATCTGTGAAAATTAGTTCGATTAATTTTCGATGCGTGCATGCAGGCGTCATCTCCATCATTCATTTAAAATGCTTGGTTTGTTTGTTGTTTTTTTCTCACTTACTCGGCAAAAATTCCTTAGACTCAATAAGAGTCTATTTCTTCTTCTCTTTGATACTGCTAAATTCTGTGTTCAACTTGGTTTTGTCTCTCAAATATCTCTCGAATGATATCCATTCTAATTTTTCTGTGTCACGTTTCCACTGCATAATATTCCGTCCTCGTCTCAAGCCATTTTTGTTTTCTTCGTAGTATACATCTTTGTTTTTTGTGTTCGTTTTCGTCAAGTTTTTCATCATCTCGATCGTCATCACTTGCAATGGCACTGATATCAAATAATTGTCACGCTGATTACAGTAATACTGCTTAGTAAAGTAAACAACGAGAATACAAATTAGGTAATTATAATGATGTGATAATGAAGATAACAGTGAATATAATGATTATCATGATGATGATAATGATAATGTAATAATAATAATAATAATAATAATAATAATAATAATAATAATAATAATAATTTTCATTATTTGTTATAAAAATATAATTTCAAATTACTTTAAGTATGAATGCCTGTTTGTATCAATGTTACGCTTGTCATTTTCATAATCGTCATCATCAAAATTAACTTGAACAATTATTGAACTTTTCAAGAGTTCTTGACATAACGTCTTCACGTATTTCTTCTTTACGTTCCCTCCCATTACGACCCCTCCCTCTCTCCCTCCCATCACCCCCCCCCCCCCTCTCTCTCTCTCTCTCTCTCTCCGCGCCCCCTACATTTAGATCGTACTGATGTCTCGCTGCTCCGGTCAGTGTGAGGCCTCCTCGTCGACCGACCCCGTGGTCAGCTTCAAGAGCCACCTCCGGAATCCCTTCAGGTACCGCTGCCAGAGCTGCCAGGACCACGTCTCCATCATGAAGGCCGTTCTACTCCGTTGCCAGGGCAACGAGAGGTTGTACGCGACCTACCGCTACATCCTGTCGTGTGAATGCTCAAAGTGCAAAGGAAGGAGCAGATAAGGTTAACTATTCGTTGTGAAATTAATATATGCGCCTCAAGTCGAAATTTCTGTTTATTTTGTTAAGCACTCTTGAAAGAACGAATATGACGGTTTTGTTGCATCTATCGATGAATGCTATTTTTATCGGCACGGATCAACTGAAGAAGCTTGTTCGTGCTAAAATGAAATAAACTGAAACCGATAATTCTAAGATTGTATTATAGATATTTATCTCTATATATTGTTTAAGCTATATGTATTATCAAAAGAAATGTGTCGAAATACCGCTGTTGATCTTGGTTCTTGTATTATGATCGATATCTTGGTCTTCTTTGAATAAACTCATGAAGTCGTTTGTTATGGTAATTATGATGAACGAAAAAGCTCGACTCTGTAGGTAAATTGTTATGCTAATGTGACAATATACAATTATAACATCATCCACTCTTCTTGCTTGTGTTCTTACAGGAACTTGAAATCTGCTTCCAAGGACATTATTTGAAAGAAACATCCGCTAGCTTTTCTTTTCCCGGCAAACCATGGCTGTGGGGAATGCATCGCTACGTCCAGTTGCCAATGATAGTAAGCTGTGGTGTGGAGGACAAGGCCCTGGCCTCTTGAAAAGGGAATTCACAGTTCAAATCCTTCTGCTCGACGCGCGCATGTACAATAGCAATAGATAAGTAAAAACGACAGCACATGCGGGGTCTCTTGGCGAGCGGTGATAACACGGAGGAACGATTAGACGATGACTGGATCTGTTTTAAAACCATGATGATTTGAATTCTGATTATGTCAAGTGAAGCTTAGATCATTGATGACTGCAACAAGCGATGAACACAATGTTTTAAGTTAAAAGGGAGAAGTAGGATCAGGGAATAAAGAGCCCCTTTCTGGATGTGTGTGGATCAAGAACATCTTCTTGAGCTGAGAGATTATCGTTCGATCACCATGGCAACCACGTGGCATTGGCGCCTAATGGACTCAAACAAGGTGCGACTATATTATAGAAAGTCGATCAAAATGGACCGATCCAATTATGGATAGCAGCGAGCACTTCGATAGAACTGACGTATGTGCTGTCTGCTTTGTGTGTGTCTATTTAATTATGAATGGTATATAACGGCAAACAATGTACTGTGATTTGAACTCTGTTAACGTGGTCAATGTATCTTGCTGTACATGTTGAAGGTATCAAATTTGCAATGGTGCGATCTCTGTACAAGTGTGAGTAAGTTGAATTTCATAATCCTACACTTCTTGCTGAGAAGGAATCCTTCATAGTTCCTCCTTTCTCTCCATCTTCTTTCATGATTATCTCCTGTAAAGAGAAGAGTTTAATTAATGTTGCATTGTACAGTTGAGTGTATGTTATACTCATCTGTACATGTATACAAATGGAAATGTTTGCATCAACCTTTAGTCACTTGTCATCCGTCTTGCATGTACTCTTTTGAGCTGCAATGATGCAAGTTACAAGTGGTCCGCTGGTGGAATTTCCACCACAGAATAACTGCACTGGTTGTTGTTAGCCCTAATTTGCATAATATAATATGCTCACACGCAAAAGAATGCCGATACAATGTATTTGCGTCATTGTTGCAGTTAGGCCAGACGTTATGATTTAAACTTTACTTCAAATGTCTAGTCTTTGCATACATGGTAGCATTTCTGTTCATTTCAATTCACTTCAATTCAATTCAATTCAATTCAATTCAATTCAATTCAATTCAATTATTTTCATTCTTCTTTTTCCAACAAAACATAACACAAAATAAATCAGGAATTGCAATCATAATCATAAACATTCGACTTTGCAAAAGATAAATGATACCGATAAACATAAGAATGAATACTGGCAAAAATACAAAGTTATACTTCAGTTGAAAAAAAAAGTTGTTACAGTTTGTTGTTTGTTTCTTTCTCTGTTTGTTTTTTTAAATGAGTGGCTGACACTTATTTTGTCGATGTGACTTCCAAGTTCCAAGCGAGGGAGCAACCACTGATTTCCAACGAGAACAATGGAAGCAACAATTATTCGGAAACGTGTGCTCGACCAACGTAGATGGGGCTCGTCCATCAATGTCGCTGGACACAGAGTGGCGGTTTTCGAGTCCGAGATGGGTGTTGTTCGAGCTATCATTTTCACGCACGACCCTGATTGAAAATGACCCTTTAAGGCTCTCACGCTTTAACGTTGGCATGGACCAGGGAGGTGACTCACCTCCCTGCATGGACTTACAATTCTATGTTACAATACACTATACTTCTGCGGCATGGACAGACAGCGTATTGAGAGAAGAAAGTTTCTGGATTGCCACTTGGTCTACTGTCAGATGGTCTACTTCCCAGTTCGTCTAACCATGGACCTACTCCATGGTCAAACGTCACTATACGGCTAAACCCATTAATTGGTCTACCATCAATTTTGTCCAATGCCCGTTTGGTCCAATCCTCACTTGGTATAATGTCGGTTTGGCTAATCATCATTTCGTCTAATGACCAGATAGTCTAATTGCAATTCGTCTACTTGTTTCTCACTCTCCTCCCCCCCCCCCCCCTCCCCCCCCCCCCAATTTTGTCTACTATACCTTGGGTAGGCCTATTAGCCCATCTGGAAGTATGGACGAACTGATGACAAGGTTAAGTGGCTATTGGACTAAAATTAAAAAAAAAAAAATAATCAGACGAACTGGTTGTAGATGAAACAGGATTAGACCTTGTGGGTTGAGACTGAACGGCTTTTAGACGAATTGGGAGTAGACAAAGACAAGTAATAGATTACACATTTGCATTGTATTCATACAATTCCATTTTACGCTTATTCGCAGTGGGAATACACTTGAAAAGAGAACTTCAGCAGTGCATGGTTTCATTGTTATCTATAGGGGTATTCTAGCCTACCCAGGCGTGGAATAGACCAAATGAGGGTGTAGAATAATGGACCTGTTAAACTAATCTGTTCAAATCTTTGCCCCGCCCCCTGCACATATTCGATGCATTTTAAGTACAGTTACCACTCCTAAACTGCGCTTATAACATATTATATTACATATGCATCAAGTCACTAAGTCGGGCAAGCCTCCGGCAAGCACTCTGGTTGTCCGGAAAAGACTTTGGTAAAAGATAAGGTATGCCTACAATATGAATAGATGGCAGGCCTATTTAGACTGACACGATTTCGCATGTTCTTTCTAATTTTGCTCCACACCCTCTGAGCGTATAAACAATGCCCCATAGATGTAAAGTTTAAAGAATCAGCCTTCTAATCCTGTCAACGCAGTAGAGAACCAAGTTGGTTAGTGATCCATTATAAAAGGAGCAATCAACGTCACTTATTACAGGGGGAAATCGCGGTAAAGTGCTAATTACGTCACTCTCGGTTGAAATGGGAAGCTGTGAATAGAGCGCCCTGTCAGTCAAACACGTGCATGCTACCAACCGTTCTTGTCATGTCAAGCAATGTAATAGAGGTTGATGCCTTTAACGTGGGACACTTGAAATTTAATGATCCTCTGTATCTTTGTAGCTTCACGTGCAGTTTGATCAGTATCAATGCCAAGGTTGCGGGAGATTCTTATCTCTCGATCTCTCGTGATACATGCGCCAAGAGATAAGAGGTATCCGGTAAAGAGGTGTAATGTTTGAGGACATCGCCATTAACAACTTCATCACGTAGTAGACGTAAAGTTCAAGTGAATGTTAAGTAGCAGTATATCATTGCTATCCTGACTTACCATATTTCGTTTTAGTTTCATTCATTTTACTGAAACAATATTTATTCAGGGTTGCTTGATCAGCACGAGTTGTTCTTCTTCAGGGTCCTTGGATACAATGATTCAGTAGCACAAACAAGTGACCAGTTTTAACAAAATTCATTATCGACAAAAAATGCCAAGTTAGCTGCAGGACAACAACGACAACAACAAAAAAGAAATCAAGCGGATAGAATTATATGCATATCATATTTTTTTATCTTTAAAGTTTGCACTTCTTTCAAGGCCTTGAATGGTAGCCTATACTATAATGCGCTGAATGATGAACATAGTAGCTGCAGCTTAACAATGGTACGACGAAGTTACAAAGTTGCATATAAATATCCTCAACGATGATAATTATATCTGAAAAGTACATGATAGAATATATTCGTGTGACTCAAATAATCTCCTGTAAGAAAGAAAAAACGAAACAAACAAAAGGCAGTCAAAACGTGATCTTATCTTTAGATGTTATGGCATGCACGAACGATATAATTAAAAAAGTGTCAATATGAAAATGTTTCAGTACTCGTTCGAGTTTGTTCTGTGGCGGTAAATCAAAATGTTTACTTCAAATCAAGACATTCTTCTATTAACCGAAATCCGAAGCTGTTTTAATATGTTTCTGTGTAGAATGTGACCAGTTATGATAATGAGTGATTCCTTGGTGACTTTTTGAGGCCCTTCGATCAGTCTAGCATTGTGTATGAATTTCTGTGTTCATTTGATAATAACAAAGATTGTGACGATATGTATGTACCTGGTAATTGACGTAAAAGGTAGGGCCTTCCATGTCACTGTTGTATGTTCATATGGACGATTCGCGAGGTGATCTCATATGCTGTACATGTCTTTTGCCAAGTGCTTAAAGTGTACTGAACGTAGTTAACCTTAACTGTAGTGTAAAGCATGATGTCATTGATAGACAACACTAGTAGCCTCCTTCTCGTGATGTTTAACGATATTCATCACGCGTAATGTTCGCGTGAATTTTCTGTAAAAGGCGGAAATGTAAACTTGCCATAACTCTTCTAAATGTATATGTTCTGACCCAGCAAGTCCTTTTGAAAATTTAAATTTGGAAATTATCATTAAATTGTCATCACTGAATTGGCAACTCTCATCAGTTGACTGCATTTCTAACACTTAGAATGAGATTAGATGGAACTTATTTTATCTTCAAAATCTACATAAGGTCAGAATGAAAACCACTAAAATTATCCAATCGTCAGACGAAAAAGACGCACGAACAGTGATCATCTTCATTTTGTGTTGCTAATTTGATCTTTTATAAACTTAAATTAGCAATGTAGCATTTGAAAACTGTGTTATATCAGAACAGGTTATCAGAACAGGTTATAAAAAACAACAGCAAAGAAACAACATTTTCATTGCTCTATACCCTATGAAACTGTAACGATTTGAATAAAAGAAACACTGATAATGATAAACAGAGTTATAAAGTATTCATTTCTCTGGTACCTATTTAATACAACGTTAATTATGCGACGAATCTGTTTTGATAAACGGTGGGTGTATACGTAGTATTACATGTATTGTTTAAGAGGCATTCCCGCTGAAACTCGTTCTGGTACCTGCCCCTGCTACTCCCTCCCCACCCAACCTCCTTTGGGTACAACCCTGTTCACTGGTACTGCGTTTAAAGTTTGGGTTGGAGTTCAGACTGCACTACGATACTGTACATAAGCACAATAATGTGAGATAGAGCTGTCATGGACAAAAACAATAAGAAATACAACTGATTATGTATAAAAAATGTTCCGTTCTGTATGTACAATATCAAAATCCAAATATGTGGAGTTAAAATGCGAAATAAACCATGATTGTAACAGTCTATACCTAATCGTCTACAAAGCAAAGTGTATAATGTGTGTGTGTGTGCGTGTGTGTGTGTGTGCGCGCGCGCATGCGCGCGTGTGTGAGTGTGTGGTGTGTGGGTAGGTGTGTATTTTGATGTAAAAGTTCAGGTGAGATATAGTCTTGGAAACATTGTGGTAGTAATCAATAAAAACTCACCCCAAAGCAAACAACCAAATAAACACACAAACACACAACCCTCGGAATAACGAAGCTTCGTAATAACACCACTAAAATGATATGTGCGGATTAACGAACCCTATTTCATTTTGGGATTAACGAACGTCGGCATACGGAATTTGTGTGTTTCGGAATAACGAACCTTAGCTTTTGCATTTTCGGATTGACGAATTAACCTTCGGGAAGAACATCATCTGAATAAGATTACTCATTAAGATGTCAGTGACAAGTTGAAGAGCATATGAAGAATTTGTTTGCATAAAAAACCGATAAGTCCATTTTTGAAGATTTTGAAGTACGGTCTCTGTCATAAAGTATAAAAAATCATACCTTTTAAATGATATATTGGTCACTACATATAAAGGGAAATTTTTGAAGTTATGGTCAAAAGAAGCAAAAATTTTCTTATTATTCTCTTTATTTTTCTTGACCTTTAATCGCAAATATCTCCATTTGGCAAATATGGACTTATCGGTTTTTGTGAACAAACTCTTCATATAGAAAGACAGATAAACAAAGAAAGAGAGAGAGAGGAAGAGAGAAAGAAAGAAAGAGAAGGAGTGGGAGAGGGAGAGAAAGAGGCTGGTGAGAAAAACACATATTGAGTGAAATTTGAGGAAAACGTACGAAGCTTTAAATAAGACCAGTGTAATAACTTTGAAAGGATTTTCCCCATTTTCCTCAAGCTTAGCTGATGTGTTCTATGTTGCATCCCCTCAATTCACATAAAAACAGGTTTGTATAATATGTTTTGAGGTTTCATTCTCCTTTAAGTAAATATTGCCAGTATAGCCCTACTATAGTATTTCTTGAGAAGTCATCTACGTAAGGGACAGTATAGACCCACCAGTCCAGAATCTGGAGCACCTCTGATCCCGCGTAAACCCTGCTGCCGGACCACGTCCATCCCCTCCCCATCCCCCACCCCGCAACACCATGCCCTATGCAGGCACGCATACGGTCAGCATTTTGTCATAACAATACCGTGAAACAACGACAAAAACATTTCAGTGTCCTTTCAGAAACCATAACATGGTGTGCACTACAACTGTATATACTCCGTATTGTGTCAGTTTGATTGCATTCATGTGATTATACGCACTCTACAGAAGAGAGAGGGAGAGAGAGAGAGAAATCGATACTCGGTGCGAAGAGTTATCACAAAACACTCCTCGTTCAGTCTCGAGGCCAAATAGAGAGAAACAGATGAAGGAAATTTTGATGACAACGTATAAAAGTGTCATCTATTTTTTTTTTCATGAAGATCAATCTCATGTGAACTGTTAGTTTCTAAAACAAAATCTGCATACAATAATAATAATAATAATAATAATAATAATAATAATAATAATAATAATAATAATAATAATAATAGAATAACAATAACAATAATGATTATAACAACAACAAAATAATAATAATAATAATTACATATGTAATATATAATATATAATATAATACTTAAAAAGCATTTCCCTTGTGACCAGAGATATAATGAAGATACACGTCAGCTTTCTGCACAAGGTTTAATGCTTGCGGTATCATGAAGGGTAATTAAAAATCTTTGTTTCAGATTTTATGGTTTCGTTGTGATAGGTAAAGAATGGCTTGATACAAGAGAGCATAATCATGAATTGAGCCAATATCTCTATCTATCTATCTATCTATCTATCTATCTATCTATCTATCTATAATCTATCTATGTACGCTGTTATTATATACCAGATTGATATTGTAATTAGCATTCGCTGTGGATTATAATCTGTGAACTCTGATGCCACTTTATTTATTTTGTCTTTCTCTCTTCTCTTCTTTTCTTTGCCTTATGTTGTTTTACAATGAAGACAAAATATCACGATTATCAAGACAAAATAGAAGCTCTATCTTTCAACATTTGAAGAATGAGAAATTTCCTTTGCAAACTGAAGTTGAAATTTTGCTTTACTTATAGGCCCTATAGCAAGACCGTTTATTACAGACAGCTGCTGATAATGTTAACCGAAAGATCATGCAGTCTGCGGTATCTTGTCGTCGGGGATTCGATGTTATGTTCCCCGCGGATATGTTCCGCAAAGACTGGCTTCAAGAAATCCCCTCCAAAGGAGGACCGTAAAAATCAAAAATTTTCATGCTATAATTTAAATCATCTGGACAGACGGATTTTGTGTCTATTAATAACGTAGAGATGAATGCATTTTCTAAGCTCACATTGATAAATTAATGAAGGTTAAGGAGCTACCCTGCACTATGGCACATGGATATAATCACTGGCTACTCTCTGCTCCTACCACCATAATAATCTTTGCTCCAACTCCACTGACTACTAACTCCGTACATACAGTGGGCCAGATACAGTACCGCCTTCTGCTGTTGTTTATATGTTCGTAATTGTTATTTTTATTCACATCTTTTAATCAAAATATGTATCATTTTGAATGGTAATTTATACATATATATCAATCAATGTCAAAACCTATTTTATTCTTATCAAGTAATAAAATTAACCAAATATTATGTACGAAGGCATTTTCAAAAAATACTATACTACGAACGAGGTGTCGTTACTAGGCAACATCCTCACTGTTTGCCTTCAACAATAGCGATACGGTCGGTGCGAAACCATGATACCAGCTCGGCCTCTGCTTTGGTTACATTACACGCACAACGCCAATCCACGTAGTCCCGAGGAGGCAAAGCATCGTAGAGCCACGTTCATTCGCACGTTAACTGTACGTAACAACACACGGGATCCGAAGTGAACAGACAATTGAATCTAATCGGGTCACGCCGGATTGCAATCGCGTATCGTGTCAAATAGAAAGAAAGAATAAACCTAAGTTTGGTCTTTTGCCTTGAAGACGAACTCCACAATCATGCACAAGCATCAAACTCAACAGAAAAAGCTGGAATCCGAAGGATTTTCAACAAAATCGAGGATGAAAAACTCGGTGGTTGTTGGTCCTCCCTCTGCCGGTGCATTCGTCGAACGACCACTCACAAAGGCTACTGCTTTCAGGAAATTTTACGAAAGAGGAGACTTCCCAATTGCTTTAGAACACGACACAAAAGGAAATAAAATTGCGTGGAAGGTAAGTGAATATTTAGTGCCATTTCAACTTAAGAAAAGAGAGAGAGAGAGAGAGAGAGTCTGGGATGGAACATTTAGTCTAACACGTTAGATCATAGACATGGATCAACTGTGGATGGCTGGCTGATGGATGATAACGGCAATTTGTAAATTGTAAATATCAAAACAATAATTTACAACACCAAATGGCACCAGTTTCAGACTCGAGCTCATGCAGTCTACTGTCTGGTAGTTGTGTCTATTCTGGCTTGCAGGAGAGGTGAAGAGTAAACAGTAAAGCAGGCTAGTTTAGAAATCTATAACATTAACAATAACAATTCATTCCTGTTAAGCTACCAAAAAGGCGCATGAATACATGTGTAAACAAACACGGGTGCAATTTTTGCATCACAGTTTTCACGTCACATCCCACCCGCCCCCCAAAAAATCATAAGCAGTGTTGATAGATGTAGAATTCTATTCATTTCTGATGTTGATTTGATAATTTAGCAATCGGTCTCATCACATTGATGACAATGGTGTGTGTAGATCAATCCAGAAATCATATTCTAACATTGATCTTGATCAATCACTCTATCAAGCTTTTACTATCATGGATGCTATTACTGTATAGTATTCTATAGGTCCAGAAAATAGTGTTCTGTACACTGTAGATTTCTACATCTTGATGGTAGTAGAATTCTGGAGCTGGACGATACCAACCCTAATAGATTTCTAGTTCTATATGCTTGGTATTTCATGTTGTTTGTTTCTTTGCATTTGCAGGTTGAAATTGAAAAGCTGGACTACCACCACTATCTGCCAATGTTTTTCGATGGTCTCTGTGAGACGACACATCCATACGAGTTCTTTGCGAGGCAAGGTGTGCACGACATGCTTGAACACGGAGGCGGCAAGATCCTCCACGTCATCCCACAGCTCATCATCCCGATCAAGAAGGCTCTGGCAATGAGGAATGATAAGGTGAGTGCCCTTGCTGTGAGCAAGTACAACGTACATTGTACAGTATTGGTCTGTTCATGGATTTGATGTTCGGTATTTCATATTTGATTCCTTGTTATGCCAAGCAGTGACAAGACATGACTTCACCTGACAGTGTTATGCTGAATACAATTGTACATTTTCTGTGTGTGCGATGGTAATTAATAGGTCTATACACTGTACAACAGAAGAGAACATACAGTGTACATGTACATGATGTGACTACCAGTTTCTAAAGAGGATTTTTCCCACTTGTAACTCTTGGTATGAATGGTGTTATTCAGTTTTCAGCCCACATGTTTGTATTAAGTAATTCTTGGTAATTTTCTGTCTTCAGATAGATGTTAGTGTGATATGTACACGTATGTACGTCATTGAAATGTGCACCAGTATATTTACACGAGTTGTGTGAAGTAATAAGTCCCATCATGTCTTATTCATGTATGAGGATGCCTAAATTTGATCCTTTTGGTCCTGCTTTGTTTGCGCAATGCAGGTCCTGTGCACAACGCTAAAGGTCATGCAGCATCTGGTCGTGTCTGGAGACCGAGTAGGGGAGGCGCTGGTGCCGTACTACCGACAGATTCTCCCTATCCTCAACATTTTCAAGTCCAAGAACCTGAACTCTGGGGACTGCATCGACTACGGACAGCAGAGGCGAGAGAACATCGGCGACCTGATCCAGGAGACGTTGGAAGCCTTTGAGAGGAAGGGCGGTGATGATGCTTTCATCAACATCAAGTACATGGTGCCCACGTATGAATCAGTTGTTCTCAATTGATAGTCTTCATGGACAGCTGTTGCAAAACTGAATCAAAGAACTGTTGGAAAATTAGCAGCAACTTACAAACTCTCATGTAAAATTGTGAATATATATATTTATATTATTTCATCTTCCCCATTCCCCCTTTGCCCCGTGTCCCCACATGCAAAATGTAATTTGACGTCATTTACAGTACTTGGTACTTGTCACAACTATTTTCGGCATGTATGGAAAATGGCACTTAATTGCTTTTGCATTATCATTCAAAATGAATAAAGTGGTGGTGTATTGCTGCTGCTCTATAGATGGTAGCTTTGTACATAAATGAAGAAGCAGTTATAATGCTAGAGTGCCACAATACAGAGTTGAGGGAAATTATCAAATTCAATGACAAATAAAGATTTGTGATTGAAGAATGTGTGTTTTCTCATCGAGTATGTCTGGTGATACCTACATCAAATTCTTTATTGAAAATACATCCTCTACTTGTATTTCTGTCCCCTCTCTCAGCGCAGAGACAGCATCATAGCCACTTAGGTTTATCTGAGGCGCAATAATTGTTAGTTGCCCCGCTCTAATGTGCATCCTGTACTTTTTTGGCAAATTCTTAGGTGGTTGGTGTAAACTGCACGCACTATAAGTGCTTAGTAAGGGTAAGTCTGTTCCAGTAGTCAGCCGCTTACATGTTCATCACTCCAGGTACCACCCAGAGTTCTGTAGGCCATCAGCACAGATGTGTTATTCAACTGTGCAGCACCATGGAGTGGATGTAATCATTAGAGATTTACAAAGCACAAAAGTTATCCAAAGCACAAACATCTGTGTAGCAGAGCACAGAAAACATCCCACTTGCCAGAGCAAGTAAGTAAATTGGCTGAGTTCCTGTTTTTATTATGAAGCAATCTTGTTCCAAGTATGTAGCTTACCGGTACATCTTCATTTATTTCCAACCATTGAAAGTGAAGAAAAACTTATGTAGGTCTCTTGTATTTTCCCCTAAGCAGGGTCTGTGACAACAAACATACAGGTACAGTATAAACGGCTATCTATTTTGTATTCACCAGTGTTGACAGAATTGTATTCTCTTTCTTGTCTTTAAGCATGCACAAAGTTTTAATGCTTCAATAGTGCGCTATCGTCTTGGGTGCTATCTTGTGAAACAATAAATTTTGACCATTTTTATTCCCATGGCTGAATCAGGTCAATGTATTGGTATGTAATGTGTTCAAGGCAGCATTGTACTGCAGTCTGGAAACATTCCTTACGAGACTGGCTGCCATTTGTGTGGTCTACACCTTACAACTTGTATGTCGCAAGGCTACCAGTTCTTGAAAGGGAAATTTAGCATTCTTGGCCAAATGAAAATTTTGGTATAAAATTCCTTTTTGCTTCTTTTATTTTTTCTTCTTTTTTGAGGGGGGGGGGGGAATGACTGCTGTATGTTGTTACTTCAATCTCCTCTCTGCTCCCTCTTTAATTTGGTTTCAAACTTAAATGTACTTCTCTTGTTTTCTTTTTTCTTTTTTGAGGGAGGAGGGATGGAAGGAGATGCCATGTAGTGCTATTTGATGATCCTTGAAATGAGACATGCTGCTAATGTCTACCTAAAATGTTTAATCAGTAAATAATCTGATGAAACAAGATTTTAGACTTGGAAATATGTTGTGTACACAGTTCATACTGGTAGCCATTGACATTTACTTTATTACTTTCATGCCTCTTGTCGATCATTTTCCCCAAGCTTAGATGGAGGGCTCCAAACAGGCTATCATTCTAAAGCTACAAGCCAACTCATTTCAGTTATGATGAAAGTGAGAAAGTTATTACGTAGAGATCACTTCCATGGATTCTGTGTTGGATGGGCAATATTTTTTCTTGTTCTTTTTTTTTTTCTGCTGTGGACGCAAGAAAGTAATGGTATCACCTTAGACTGTATGTTCTTCTGTATCACATTAGATATTTTGAGCAATTTCATAGAATTTCACAAGCAGATATGTATTCAGAGTTATTGAACTGGATATCATCACCTCACACTCATGTACCCCATCGCTTTCTGTAGTACATGCTATGATCTTGTGTGATTACAGCATTCTTTCCATTCTGAACCGTGAATGACTTTGCTATGAGCCATGTACACTGTACTTCATGGTGTATGAGTGTGAAGAGCTGAGCACTTTTGATATTGTAATTGAGGTAATGATTTTCATATGTCTCAGGATATATTCTTGTTTTGCCCTTATGTGCTCTTTAAGTTGGTACAGTAGTGATGTAATATAAATCAGGAACATTCATTTCTTTTTAAATACGCCAATTAGTGTATTGTTAACGTATGAAAACTTGTAGTGTCTATGAATTCTATTGTGAGTACAGTTTAATCTTTCTGTTGATTGCAGAACAGCTGTGTTGTCATTCCATTCACAAAGTGCTAAGGACAAAGAACAACCTATCTTATGCATATCGTCGCCTATGCAATGTTAACTGCTCAAACCAAATTGCAGTCCGTCCACCATATTTTTAAAAGAGACAAAGAGATTGATTACAGAACAAAATGTGTGATACAAATGTATTTTGAATACACTATGTTATTTTTTGTTTGTCAATGTGATGAGATTGTAAAGCGTGGAATAGTGTTAACATTTTCTTGACATTATACTATATCAAAACATGTACTTCCTGTGTGCCTAAGATGAAACTACAATCTTATTTTGGATGCTCATCAGCTGGTAGAGGTTGTCAGGAATTAACCAAAAAGGTTTTAATGCTATACAGACTGGATGGCATTAATTCTTTTTTTTTTTTTGTTCTTAACTGAGAAAATGTGAAACTGAGCTTGTGATGAATTGTTAAGGAACAAAAAATTGATTGTGATTGATGAACTAGCAAAAACATAAAATACTTAGTACATAGTTGGATTTAATGATTGTGTTCTGTGTCAAAAAAGTATGTATATCTATGCAAGCCAATGTACAATCTATTTGTATTTAGGACTACAGTATTGCATCTTACATTGAACTTCATGCTGTAGGTGTGAGCTGAATGCTGTCTTTGGGTTAGGGAAGTACTGTAAATGGCTCATACTTGAGATATATTTGGAAGAAAATGCTTATTTCTCATGTTCTGGCAATTTATGTGGTGGTACTACAATTGTATATGGATTGGCTTATGTATATAAAATTAAATCAAAGTCATGTATTTGTGTAACATGGTTTTGTTTTGTTTATGAATACAATAAAGATGTTAAAAAGTTAGCAGGTGACGATTTCTTTTGCGTCGATGTATTGTGTATTTTGCACGTTTGTTGATATGAAATAAAATGTATGTTGGGAATAGTGTATGTATATATTTCATGTGCTAGTATATAATGTGTGTATGGATGTGTGTGTGGGTGTTTGTGGGTGTATATAAAATAGGCCTACATGTATGTAGGGGAGGGTAGATGGCTGGGGGTCTCGAAGAAAAGTTTGTGTATACTAAAGTACGTGATAATCATAACAGGAAGTAGAACAATAGAAAGAGTACTAGTAGTTAAAATGAAGCATTGGCCTATAGCACATGGCATATGATAGGAAGGCAATATTGTGAAACGTAAGGAAGAAAACACTCTCTCCACGGGTCTATATTCGTTCAGCCCATGAATGCATTTAACATCCTCATTAAACATTTCTGGACCATCCTAAAATCTTATTGACATTAGTAAACATACCATAGGGCCTATAGCCCACAGAAAGAGATCTGGGCCCTGTTTCATAAAGCTGTTCGTAAAGTTACGAACAACTTACGAGCGACTGGTGATCAGTTCTGATGTGCTATACTTATCAGAATTTCCATAATTCAGCACAAGAACTAATCACCAGTCGCTCGTAAGTCTTTCGTAACTTTACGAAGAGCTTTATGAAACACTCCCCTGGTAACAGAGTATGTTCTTTCTAGAAGCCTTCGTTCATCGAACAGCAAATTAAATGTTCCACGTATAGTATGGCCTACAGCTAGGATGGATGAGTGGATGGGATGACATCTTTCGTTACACAAGCACAGTACTGGGCTTTAATTTGCTGGGCCATATATTTCCATGAGATGTACTACACAATTATAGCCAATCTTTTGAGACTCAAAACACAGCTAAATTCACATTTCTTCCAAATTGTTTTCTGATTCATTAGATTATCATACGTCACCTACAACAAGCATAACACCCTTTATATTTTCGTTACTCCCCGTCGTAAACATGTCATAAAAGAATCAAGAATTGTGAAAATTTATGCTAACGTAAACTGGTCGTATTATTGTGCACTCCAATGTATTACTCATGAATTTAAAACAATGGCGATTAAACAGACAAAATAACATTTTATAAATTATCTATTGCGACATTACCATAGTTACCACTGTTATCGTTATCATTTTCATTTAGGGCCTATATTTACAAAGAAAATTACATTCAGAATTATAACATAAGACCTATAAAGGTATGAATAAGCTTCTCAATTAACTCGAGTGCATCTATTACGATTTGAAATGTAAATTAAGATTGTTAAAAAAGAGCATATGCTGGAAAACACATAAGATGTAGCTTTTCTTTCTTCATGCTGCTCCTTATACAGGCTTTTCAGTATGCTTTTTAGTACCAAATTTATGCTCTCACGGTGAAATACACATGATGTATACTAACAGTAAAACATAACCCAAAATTCGAAAGGTTGAAACGACAGAATATCTTGGAATTTATATCTACGCTGAGTTGAAATGGAATATTCGTGTAGATAAAATGTGTCAGAAATCAGTAGATTAATGGATTTTTTTTTTCTTCGGAAGATTAAGACATGTTGTAAATTAATCAAGCTTGTATTTGATTACAGGAATCCGTTATTTTCCACACTTTGGTTACAGAAACGTTTTCTGGTATTCCGCTCTACAAGGTTCTCTGTCAGCCCTGCCAAAGCTACAGAATAGAGCAGACCGTATATGATTGCAAGAGCAAATCCATTTTCTTTTGTTTCTACTCAACATAATCACATTATATTTTGGGCTGGGAATCTGAATACCGCTATAGAAAATATATAGTATGATGATTTATAAGATATTGCATAATGTTTCCCAAACTATATGTCTGATAATATTTCTAGAAGATTTCTGAATTATTCACTTCGTTCAAATCAGAATTTGAATCTCCCTAAGCCAATTTCTAATAACTGCAAAAGTACTTTTTTTTCTACAGGGGAATATCAATACATAATCGATTGCCAAATGAAATTAGTAATGCATGAACTTAAAGATCTTTTCAAATGCTATTATCTGATTACTTAGATAGAGAATTGCAGCAAACAAACAAACAAACAGATACAATGAAGTACCAAACGTAACAGCCGTTTTCTTTTTCTTTTTTTTTTTGTGGGGGTATATATTACGAGACATATTTCTTTTTTAAAGGTTTATTCTCTTCCTCTTCTTTTCTTTTCCTCGCTCTGCTTTCTTTTTTTTTTAACTTATCGATCTCTGCTGATTATTGTTGATTCTCACTGTATTAGTTCTGTAAATGATTTTCATTGAGGATTTTTTTTTCTTTTCATGTTTTGTGTATATAGTGTATTCTTCTGGTATTGTAAATACGGGCCCTGTTGAAGGACAGTCATATTTTGCAGATATGGCTGAACGGGCAATTTCCCGTTTCTTCACATTCATTTATGCAATGTATACGCACAGTTTGTATATATTTATCTGAAGACGGAAATAAAAACAACAACTACAGCAAATACAAGAAAACAACAAAAACAAAAACACCGACGACGATGACAACAACAACAACAACAACAGGAAAGTCTACATTCGCCTTCTAGTATCTAGCCGGCGGGCATAAAACATAAGACCATACTGATAAAATGTTTTATATTCTTCCGTACCCCAAGCACCGATAGGTTTCGGGACCCATTAGCAACCATCTTATTCTCTTTCATCTTAAATATTGATGAATGTTCTTTTCTTCTTGTGCACATAAAGCAAAATGCAATGTGCGCGTGGCATGCGTAGTTGTTTCTACTTACTAGTATATTTTTGGTCCGTTTATAGCATCTTTTATAGATTTTAATCCGTCGACGAGAGAGAGCAAAAAAAAAAAAAAGAAAAAAAATAAGAGTAATGAAATTAGTGCAAACATATAATTCATATTTTATCATGCTCAAAGTGCATCACAGTTGATACACTCAGCAAAAAAAAAAGTAAACACTTTTTTGAGTTCATAATTTTCATAGAAGATTTTGATGAAAATCAATGTATTATGATATTCCATACGAAGGCAATTTAATTGGCTCTCAGCCTTCAACTTAGTAGGTCAATATAAAGGGAAACGTTACGCATGAGTGAACACATTTGTTTTTGTCCTCCATTAGGGCACAAAAGTAAGAACTGCAAAAATTGACATATTGTCTTTCATTTGCAAGTGCCCTTTAAGATAACAATGATAACAAAAGACCAGTTTAACACAATGAGAGACATAAATGAAATAGGAAAAATAAGTTTTCGTTTCTTTATCTCTTAATAACCTCAAACGAAATCAAAGCGGGAAACTTAAGGGGCAAAAATAAGAATTTTCTGTCAACCAAAACTTCAAATGACACAGGAAGTAGGGGCACAACGATGATTACATGAACAGATTATCTTTATGTCATCCATTCACTTTAGTAATTTAAGAATTTATGAGACAAATTCAAGAACCGAATGTAATTTAAAATTTTCCTAATTTGACAAATAAATTCAAAATCCTACCATTTCGTTAATATTGCTTCTCTCATTTCATTTGAATTTGATTTGACAAAAATTCTGTATTTTCCTCCATAATTTTTAGGCTTTATTGATTTTTTGAGCTTCAAAGATATTATAGAAATCATAATTGTATATATTTTTGCCACTGAATTCATGTTTTTTGTTGTGCTAAATTTGTCTTTTGTTTCTATTGTTAATGGAGGAGCATTTACGTATATATGAATGACAAATTCCGTTTTTCAATTTTTACTTTTGTGCCTTGGAAAAGAAAAATAAGTGTTCACTCATGTGTAAGGTTTCCCTTTTCATTGACTTGTATCAAGTTGATAGCAAATGAAATTACCTTTCAGATGGTATGTAATGCATTGATATTTTGCCAAAAATTCTATGAAAAAAGAAATATAAACTTGAAAAGTGTTTGCTTTCTTTCTTCTTTTTGCTGAGTGTATATGTCAGTATTAATGACAAAGCATGGAGCTAATATCATATTTAATTATAATATAGATGGATAATTAAAAAAATAATTGTCTGTATGGAGCGGTGGCCGTTTACCAAATACATGTAAATACAAACGGTTATTATCCAACCCCAAGGTCTACATAAATATCTCACATGAACTTTATTCGCTATACTGGACCAGCAAACACGACAGAGTTATATGACAGATGTTTTATTACTTGCCGGAGAGTATACACAACCACGTCAGTGCAGAACATTTATAGGAAGGCAAGTCCATGCTATGTGCAAGTGCGTTTGTGTGTAGGTGTGTGTGTGTGTGTGTGTGTGCGCGCGCGCGCAGGGGCAGATCTAGGAATTCCGTAAAGCGCCTCTACAAAATTAGAGGGGGCGCATAGGGACTCACCCCCCATTTTTTCTTTAATTTCTTTTGTTAAAAAAAAACAACTTAGTGGGCGCGCACCCCCGCCTGGATCCGCCACTGGTGTGTGTGTGTGTGCGTATGTGTGTGTGTGTGCGTGTGTGTGTGTATGTGTGTGTGTGTGTGTATGTGTGTGTGTGTGTGTGTGTGTGCGTGTGTGCGTGTGCATTTGCGTGTGTATGCTTACATAAACCACAGGTATTTGTATGGATACGCCATCTCCCCTCCCCCCCCCCCCCAAAAAAAAAAAAAAAAAAAACCACACACACACACACACACACACACACAAAAGACGGGAAAAAGGAAAAGAACGAAGAAAAAAAAATGGAAACAGAACCAGAACTTAGCGTGTTCCGCTTCGTACGCCCCTCCAAAAATAACAGAATGAACAATAAAAATGAGAGGGGAAAAAAGAAAAATGTATGGGAAAACCTTTAGAATTCTCCTGGCCTGAAAAGGCATGTCAAGGCTGACTTTATTTCTTCCCCCGAGAATGAGATTGAATTGTATACAAACGGAACACGCAAACGCAAAAGAGAAGAAGCTTGGAATTCCCAATAGTTAACTGTCCGTAACATATTTAGACGTATGTGGTCAGTAATGTAGTAACATGAGTTTGAGTTGTGAGACAAGATAATGGCAAAAAAAAAAAAAAAAACCCAAACATAACAAATCGACTGAATCCAGGGTTGTCCCCGATAATCAACACGTGAAATTGCATGCCTGAGTGTGTAATGCAGTTGTGCACCAGTTCTGAGATTCGAGAAAATCATTTGACGGCCGGTACATAGTCAATGTCTGAGAGAAGAGAGCATAAAAAATGATTGTTATTCTGGGCTTAAAAAGAAAAACAAGAAATAAGAGAAACTTTTATACACGGAGTAAACTTTTTAAAAAAATATATATATTATTGTGTTCTGTTTATGATGTTCTGAGAAAGATTTGTTTGATCCTTTTTTCTTTCTTCAGAAATATCAGTCATTATCATGGGTAATCTGTGTTTGTACACATAAGCTACGTGATTGTATGAAAGTTACGATACTCATACGATGTTCAGTGGAAACTCAGTATAACGAGATCCAGACAATGGTTCTTTATATCAGATATTTTGTTATATTAGTGTCAATAAACAACGTAAAGCAAAGGAAATCAATAATTTGGGACTGGATAAATTACTAGTTTGTTATATCATGCGTTTTATTATACAAGATCTCTTTATATCGTATTTTCCCCTGTAGTGACTTTTACAGGTTTCATCATTCAGCAAATTTCAGCTGTATTCCAATCGTGCAGATCTAGTTTGCCAGAAATCCCGCTTTGGTGGTGTGAGCAAAATATCACATATAATATGTTATTCCGTCAGTTTAATTATTATTCCGTCAGTTTGATGTTTCTTCCTTCACTCAAAAACTCCATTAAAACTGAATAAAGGTTAAACAGAAAAACAATAGGGGCGAACTGTACTATTATGTGGGTGTGTGTGTGTGTGTGTGTGAGTGTGTGTATGTGTGTGTGTGTGTGACAATAAAGTGAATCTGGTTGTGAGGGAGAGAGGCTTGATGGTTTCACGAAAGATATCATTCTCATTTTGTTCAATGTATATTTGATGTATGTTTGATATTTTGTTCAATGTATATTTGATGTATACATTTTGTTCAATGTATATTTGATATTATATGTGTTTATGAATGTGTGACAAAATCAAATTTCCATGCCATGTTTTTATACATAATTTGGACAATAAAGAAATGAAATGAAATGAAATGAAATGAAATGAATGATATTCGAGAATAATAGATCCTGTTTTGTAGACCTGTACTGGTATTCATTTGAAATAAAGCTGCCCTTTCCTTATAAAAGAAGAAAAAATGAATGGGAGAAATTGCAGTTATACTTCTCATATTTACAATACTCAAATGTGATTGATATTGGCTAGTTGCCAGGATTGTATTTATATACAGTTGGCAGGTGTAATGCACATACATAATTATATACTGCTGGGGAAAATAGGAGTGGGATGGGGTGGATTTGCCAATTTACTTTAGCCCATATTATTCTCCAGATACATATTTTTTACCCTCGTCATGATGCCCTACTCCCATTTATTACTTTCAAGTTGACAAAATGACCTTTGCACCCACCTCCCATGATGTATCATGGCAGTCATTAATAATGATAGCATTGTGCACACATGTCATTTCCCAGTGAATCAGCTATTTCTTTGAGCAAATGCTGGTACAGTCGTGTACAACAGCATATCATCATTTTTTTTTTTTTTGTTATCTCTTTTTCATGATATGATTTTATGACAATGTGGGACCTGCAACACATGGACAGATACTGCAAGTATAGATAGCCAAGGCTTAAAGGGACTGTACAGTACTGGTTGAGGTGGGGATTCATGTTTTGAATATTCCCAAGCGAGATGATGAGAAACCTCTTATGAAATATGACAGAGCATGTAATTTTAAGAAGGATTCAATGTTTATTTGATGAAAATTGGTTTTCAAATAACTGACATATACAAAAAGGTGATAATAATAAAAGGCGACAGGCCACGCCTTTTATTAGGATCTCTTTGTTTCACATTGTTTTTGGATATCTCGGCCATTTCAAAACCGATTTTCGTCATATAAACTTTTGATACCCCTTAGAATTGCATTATTGCATGCTCTTTGACATCTCATAGAGTGGTTTCTGAATATCTGGCAAAACGTTAAAAGCTAAATCCTCACCCCAACAAGAACTGTACACACCCTTTGAAATAGAAAAGAAAAGATGTTTTTAATGATGACTGAATATTCGAGGCAGGGTGGGAAATATTTGATTATGTGCAATACACTATATCTACATGACTCTAGTGATGTTTTTGAGTGATACAGTGCACTCCTGTTAAAACGAACACGGTTATAACAAAATTCTGGTTACAACGAAGTAAAAATTTAGGCCGCAATATTACTCGCTCTATGTTTTTTATCGTTTATTTGTTCGGTTATGAAATTTCAATATAAAGAAAGAAAACTGCTGGTCCTGAGGACTTCGTTATAATGTAAGTCCACTGTACCTCAGGATTATCACATAACATACAGCAAGAGGCATAATAAACATACATTCGAACTGCACTTGAAGAAATGACATGTGAAAGCAATTTAATGTTAAGATAGATATAATCTGATGCTAAATTGTAATCTGTTACACAACTCAATATAATTCACACACTGAATTTATCACTCTCTCTTCAGCAGACATGAGTACTTCATGTATGCATATGTATCTTGATAAACATATTTATTCTTTTTTTTTGGGGGGGTGGAGATGAGGGAAATTCACAAAGTTAATTAAAAGCAACTTTTGGGTAAACCACCTAATACAGTATGCTGTTCTCTTCACTTCTCTTAGATTGTTTTGTAAAAATTACAGAATGTAAAACAAGAAGACAGGACTTAGACAAAACTGGCAGACAAAAATTAAGTTCTGAAAGAAATTAGTTGATGACATGTACACATTTTAAAAAATATACATAAAATCTTTTACTGAAAATTAACGCTGTCCCACAAACTCACATTGGTAATGGTATTAGCAGCTCGGAGAGCACAATACATGGATCTCTATCAAGGTTTTGTACATTAATCAATTACTGCTTGTTGAGAAAATCCAAAACTACACTGGCATTGATTCCACAGCTTACAAGCAATCACGGATCCAAGGCAATTTTCTACACAATATCAACTGAGACAGATTAACTTAATTAGCACTACAAAAAGAAAGAGTGTCATACAGTGGGAACATACCATGTTGTATGTCTCTGTGTTACGAAAAAACTACATAATATCTGAAATACCCAAAATAGAAGACATTAGCATTCATTCTTCATACATATACAGAAATACTTTGAGCACAAAGGAAAAAAAAATGGGATAGAAATTAGAGTACTTTTATTTGACAGCATTTACTGAAAATGTGTTTAAATTGAAACATTTGGGAGTTTTTCATGTTTGGCAAAGACAAAATATTGAGGTCCTATACCAATGCACATCATTTGTTGCTTCAGTTGAAAGTTCTTCCCTTTAGATACTTCCATAATTCTTTTCAATTCAATTTTCAAAAGAAGGAAGCCTGTTAAAATCTATCAGGAATACACTAAATTCTTCAGTTGACAAAGGCACTTCTTATTTAGAGTCCAACATTCAGACATTGCTCAAATTACATATAAGATACAAAAGATTTATATTCCACATGAAAACACACACATACACACAATATGATCAGTTTACAGTGCTTCATTTGGTCAATAATGTCAACACTTTAGCACATGTGTGATACTTGTTACACTATGACCATACACCTAATGAAGTGATTTGTGCAGAGAAATAGTACTTCTTTGGCATTAACTCAAAAAATTCATCAGCTGACTTCATAGTAACACCAAGAAATGATACAGAGTGGCTAGAAAAAAAAAAGAGAAGCATGGCTTACATTTCATGATCATGTTTACAAGGTCATTGACCCTTACTGTGCCATGTTTATGTTTACTCACCTCCCATGAAGTCCCATGATCTAGTTTACAAGTTACCATGGTAACTCCAGAGTGCTACAGTATGCATGCATTTTCTTGCAATCTGCACATAGTCACTGTCTACGGTTACATATCTTGGTGGAATGTGTTGTAAGCAGGATTAATTCCACAGTATATGAAAATTATACTACACTCCCCTCATAAGAACATGGCATGATACAATGAAGTAGAATTCATGGCCCAAAATCATTAGTTAGATATCTTTATACACCTTATTTGTTTGGATATAACGAGATTTCAATATATTGAAAGAAAACTGCTGGTCCCGAAGACTTTGTTATAACAGGATTTGCCTGTATTCGCCAGCAAAAAATTGTTTGTTGGAATCGACTACTGTACTCTCATACAACTCAAGTCTTTGAGTATACAGTATCTAACATTGTGCGATTTAAATCTTGGAAGTGGCTGAAGAATTGCTGGGCACATTTAGGGTTAACTGTGAATACCTCAACCAACTTGATGATTTGAAGAGTTGTAGATAAGATCATGCCTATGAAAAGCTGATGAAAATGCAGATGAAAAAATTATAGTTACTAAATCAAAAACAATTTTTTTTTCCCGATTTGGCACATGCTGTTCTGTTAATAATTCTCATTTTCAGACATAATTGCATTGTATACAGAGACAAAATAAAAAAAAGCTATGACCTTTATGACAAGTTTATGTTTTGAGATTCCTTTTTGACGTCATGATCCATCAAGTAAAATGATATTGATGCCGGGAATGGTTTGGTGGTTAAAAGGCTCGATTACAACTTGCTCTTCGCATGCCAGCCAATCCAACCTCCAGGATAATGCCTGGCCCTGTATCCATGGAAATGGCAAAAACACACACAGAAAAAGATGTATGAAATTCATCAACAGAGGGCAGGATAAACAGCAAGACAAGAAAGAAAGGAGGGGGGAGGGGAATACAGATAAACAGACACAGACACTTGAGCCCGAATTCACGAAGGTGGTACAATTAAAACCATGATTTAAACCACTGGAGCGCCAAGTGTCGCATAACCTATTTCGTTACATAATCAGTCATTTCGTTGATGAAATGATCGTTTCGTAACTAAATGACAACATTTCATCGACGAAATTATTATTTTGTTGACAGAATGAACATTTCGTTGACGAAATGACAATTTTGTTAATGAACAATGAATATTTTGTTGATGAAATGAACATTTTGTCAAGGAAATTGTCATTTCGTTGACAAAATGACTGATTTCGTAACAAAATAGGTCATGCAACACTCGGCGCTCCATACAAATTGTCCATGGTTTAAACCATGGTTTCAAGTGTACAACCTTCATGAATTCGAATTCATAAGTCAGATAACATCAGAGATTGAAGACTGGAGTTCTAGATATCAGGCTTTGTATGACACTTAAATAGCCAAAGAGATAATTTTGAAACTGGTTGAAGGGATGGTATAGTTTTGGTTGAGGTGGGGATTCCAATTTTAACTTTTGGCGAGATACGTACAAACCACAAATGAAATATCAAAGAGCATACAATCCTTAGAGGAATTCAAAGTTTATTTGATTAAAATTGGTTTCAAAATGGCTAAGAAATCGAAAAACAAAGTAAAATAAAGTAGTCCTTATATCACTTTTTATCAGGACCTCTTTGTTTCTTTATCTCAGTCTTTTTTAGAAATCATTTTCATCAAACAAACTTTGAATTCTTCATAGAATTGTATGCTTTTTCATTATCTCCCAAGAGGTTTCTCATTATTTCACAAAAATGGATCCCACATTCTTTGTTCAATTTTCCACAAATAAAAAATGAAAAAGTTGCAAACCTAAAACCCCATCTCAACCAAGCCTACCACCATTCCTTTAAGAGCTAATATGCTATCAAACAGATGACAAGACTCACTTGGAAAAGCCTTTCTCCCTGGCAATCTCTATGGCTGTCAGGCTTCGTCTCCCACTACGGCAGCTGAAGACGATACTGGCACCGTTATCTTTGGGTCTCGGTTTCCCGTAGCGCTGCTCAAATTTGTCCTCCGGCAGCTCAAATGCCTGTTTTAGCTCATCCACTGTGAGTGTACGTCAGAGAACATTGTAAAATGGAAACTCAGTATAATAGGATCCATAGCACCGAGACAATTTGTTCTTTATATATCTCATATTTTGTTATATCAGTAGTCAATAAACAATATAGAACAAACAAAATAAATTCATTAAGACCTGAGAAACTAGTTTGTTTTATCAGGAATTTTGATACATGTATATCACATCTCTTTATATCAAGTTCCACTGAAACACCTGACTGCACTGTGTTTCTCATGAATTATAAGCAGCAACCAGTATTCGCATTCTCTTGGTTCATATGGGGAGGAGCTAGTTTGAAAGGCAAATCATATTTGATACCACATAATTCATCTCAATGTTAATATGTTGAAAGATGGCATGACAGAATATCATGCCATCAGCTTGCCGAGATCCTTCAAATTCCAGGCATAATTGTGCACACACAGGAATGTAATCTACTCCATGGAAGAAACTTTTAAAACCATTTTTGCTATAACTCACTCATACAGAGTTGCTGCAGTTGTAGTTTGGTATGTTATTATTATTATTTTTTTTGTGAGTAGGTCTTGTGTTTCTCACCATATTTTCAATTCAATAAAGACACCTACTGTGTAAATCATCCTCCATTTATTTGTCTATAGTTTGATGATCAGTTGATTACTATTTACCATCATCAGTTTTACTTCTTCATGTAATTATCGCAAATTATGCATTGCTTCTCTCATACTATACATTGATTCATACATTTATATTTCATATTATATAACATAACTTGTGCTTCTTTACTTATTCAAATGTGTATACTAAGTTATATGCCTTTCATTTGATGAAAATAAAGTAATTGAATTAAAGTGAAGTAATATGTCACTTCCAACGTATACCAGGATGTCTGGTTGCCATGGCAATTTACTCACAGGGGATGTTCAAGGCACCATACATCATTCCCGTCTCTTGCAGCTCCTCCTCTCGCCTGACGTCGATGAGGGTGATATTCTTGCTCTTGATGAGGCCGAGGAGCTCCTCGTGGTGACAGTTATGGGCGTCGCCCGAAAACGAGCACAGACATCGGATCAGCGTGGTCTTGGGCATGTCTGCCCACCCCCCAACCAAAAAAAAAAAAAAAAAAGAGAAAAGAAATTGCAACATTTAATATGTTACACATATGAAAATATCCTAACAAAACACTACATGGACAAGAATTACAGTCAACCTTGTGTAAAAGTAAAATAAAACGATCTAAATAAAATGTGGGTCCCACACTTTATTAGAGTCGCTCTTTTAGATATATCTCAGCCATTTCAAAACCAACTTTCATCAAATAAACATTGATTTCCTCATAGAATTACATGCTCTTTCATATTTCACAAGAGGTTTCTCATTATCTCACCAAAAAAAAAATGTTAGAAACGTGAAATTAGGTCTCAACCAAAACTACACAATCACCTTAACTGTATGTGCAACTACTCTCCAAAATCTACCCCTAACCAAATTTATTCAACAAAAGAGAGTATAGGCCTATATCTCATCCAAAACCATCACACCAGGTGAAGTGTCATGTCTCATAATGCACTTACTCTACTACATGTATATGGTGTAGTTAAAGGTCTGGTCAGCAGCACAAAGGCCAATTTATCCACCCATAGTGAACTGGACAGCACATTATTTACACTACAGCTCTTCAGTCTCAGATATATTTCACTACACAATGGCAGTCATGATACGTCCGATACCTTAGCCAATAATGTGCTATCAACAACAAACACATCCATCCAGAAGAGATAAGCCAAGCGCATCTGCAAATAATTGTCCAGGTTTCCTGCGTGTGTTTTGCCAGCCAAATTCAATTAAGATGATAGTCTGAAGCTCATAAATAATGGATAGAGCCTACAGCTGTACATGATTCTGTTCTATAAACCTATACGCTAGACTTGAACATTTTCATTTAAAACAAAAACAACCGAAAATTATCTACAAAAATGCTCCTCTCTTGGGTGAATAAGCAATATGCCTACACATGGTTACAATGATGCAGTTGAGAAGAAATGGAAAAAGAAAAAACACAGCTACAGTTTTATATGTTCCTCTTCTTTTTTTAAAAAGTTGTCTTAACTTTGCCTGGAATCCTTCAAAAATAATAGTCTATTACCTTTTAAAGGGACTGTACAGTACTGCATTACTGGTTGAGGTGGAAATTCATGTTTTGAACATTCCTATTAAAGTGAGATAATGAGAAACCTCTTATGAAATAGGAAAGAGAATGTCATTTAAAGAAGGATTCAACATTTATTTGATGAAAATTGGTTTTCAAATGGCTGAGATATCCAAAAAAAGATAATAATAACAGGCTACAGGCCACGGCTTGCATTAGGATCCCTTTGTTTCACCTTGTTTTTGGATATGTCAGCCATTTCAAAACCAATTTTCATCGAATAAACTTTTGATACCCCTTATAATTGCATGCTCTAAGACATCTCAAAGAGTGGTTTCTGAATATCTCACAAAACGTTAAAACCTAAATCCTCACCTCGACCAGAACTGTACACACCCTTTTAAGAATACAATATATCAAAATAGATAAAGTATTTTCTACCACAAAACAATCCACATATAGGCCTACATGCATATCCTCTGGATGACTGCTGAAATTCTTCTAAGCTAAATCTCCGTCTTGATGTTGTTGTCTGGAAAAATACAGTGTAGTTGCTGTCTGAAAAAAAATACAGTGTAATTAAGTTTACTAAAATATTTTGTACAGTAATGTTTAAAAAAAAAGTAAACTAACAGCTGTTCACTCAACAACATAAACAAACAGAAAAACAAACCAAGCAAAGCAAACTCGAAAGTCGAAATTAGCTCTAGAGTATATCTTATGGATGTGTCGTAATGAACGTAAGTCTTACCGAGATGAAAATGTTTCAGGTTTTGTCGTAAAAAGCCCGTTTCGTCCAACTCCAAACTCGAGTTGAGAAGAGCAGTTTTAAGGTTCCGGCTGGTATTGGCAGTAGAAACCCACTGGTGACTGTTGTTGTTTGCAGCAGTAGCAGCAGCAGCGTAGCAGAACGACGAACGTGCGTGGCGGAGATGCGGCAGTGCACCCTGGCCCTGTTTGGCTACACCCGTCACGTTCGACACCAACCCCTTGAGCGAGAACATATTTCTAAGCAAAGACATGATTACGATGAAAGTGCCGTAAAAAACATGCGCAACATAAAACAGGTGGTAAAATGCGCATAGAGGAGCGACCAAAGTCCAAGTGATGTTAGCTATTGGGGCTCAATGAAGCGATTTTATTGACCAAATCCAGGCTCGTCATCCGGCATGAAAGCATAACCGGGAATGGTGCGCAATCAGTTTTTCGTACCATATCGACGTGTCGAGTTTCAGGCAATAGCTGGGGCGACATAGACACGGAGTGACAATACGTAAATACTACACCACTCTTTGTGAGAGACCGTGCGAGGCAAGTCCGATTACGTAAGAAGTTACGCTTCGACGGCTCTGCCAACAAGGCACGTGAACTGTGTATGTCAATATTCGACAGAGATCCGCTCCGGACAGAGAAAGTGCATTCCTTCATACTTTATGTTACCTTTACTTTTCTAGAACGATGGTGTAGGTCAGCGCCAATAATCATAGCCTCGGCTAATCTGAATTTTAAATATGGGACCATAAAATTGCAGGGATGTGTGAAAAATGTTTGAGACCAAGGATCGATCGACCTATACGATAGTTCATAATAAAACATATATAGATAAAAATATAATCCAATGCAAACGTAAGCAAAACATCGTTGTTTCTTTTCTTTTTTAACATGGGGTGTCACTGATGAAAGTTATTTCAAGAAATGTCAAGAACTAGTGGATGGTCTAATGCCACATGCACAAGTCTCCGCTGGCTAGCTACCGTGGCACACTGATTTTATTGATTTTCTCAAAGCATTACTTTTATATCGGTCAAGCTAACAGTTAATATTAATAAATCTAAGTATATGATTTTCAAAAGCAGGCGTAGAAAAATTGAAATATTTGGTCAATTGCCAATTAACGAATCCGTTTTAGAGTCAGTTGATTCAATATCTTTTCTCGCAATCTGTATTGGTGAAAACTTAAATTGCGGGAAAAAACACATTAATAATGTATGCACTGTTTTAAGCAAAAAAATAGGACTTTTGTACAGAATACGACACTTCGTCTCTAAACAAATACTGCTACTGTTATACAATGCTTTTATTCTACTTCACATAACCTACGGATTGGAGGTCTGGGGCGGAACAAACAAAACTTTCTTAAATCCTATTCTATATAATTCTACAAAAGAGAATGTCGAGAGTGATAACATTCCAAAGTTTCTGGCATCACTCAGCACCTTTATTGTATGAACTAAAATTATTGGATGTATTTAAGGAACATAGATACCTAATTGGAATATTTACCTATGATCTATTGAACGATAACCTACCTCATAAGGCATGGTATTATTTTTCTCATATTGGCCATACATACGAAACAAGAAACAAAGAAATGTGCAATTTTAAACTAAAAACTGTCAGAACAGAATTAGGGAAGCGATCAATAGCATATTCAGGTGTTAAGATATGGAACAATCTTTCAACTGATTTACGTTATACATCCTCTCGTAAATTTTTTTTTTGTAAAGTCTTCAAGAAGAATTTATTGGAAGAATACACATAATTGGAATAAATTTGTTTATTTTGTAATCTGATCCACAAAGCAAAAACTTCAATTCTAGTAATATAAGTAATGTAAGTACACTTATCAATTTCAAAATGTTAATCTTGTACATAGTGTAAATACACTTGTTTAAATGTAAATAATTTTCTTGTTGAATTTATATATTCTTCTTCTGTATTCAAGGGCCAACGTCCACTAGCGTTGCTATTTGTTGGACCCTTTTACCAAATTTGTAACTATGTTTGTACTTTCATATTCATATTGTTGATAAGTTTGATTCTATACTTTCATGTCTTGTATTCCTGTTAATTGAATTATTATTATTATTATTATTATTATTATTATTATTATTATTATATTCTCAATGATTGTATAAATTATCTGTGATTGTAAACTTGTAAACTTGAACTTAAATCTGGTAATAAAAATCATTCATTCATTCATTCATTCATTCATTATTCTCCATTAACGCTTTCTAAAGGATCTCTAACGCTCTAGAGAATCTCTTCGCAAAGGAACATAAAGCTTATATATTCTTGTTGTGGGGCTACTTTAGTAAAGAGGAAGTAAAGTAATGTTAATATGAAAAGTTATAACAGGACAAACTAGACAGGATGACAATCAAACTAGCTGCTGACACGTTACATAATAACAGTTAACATGTTTTCTCCTTTCATGTACATAGAATTTTATCGAACTAATGAATTTCCCCTCTCTCATTTTGATCATCTTTATTAATGAGATGTGCGAAAACACCTGTATGTATATGTTATGGTTTATATCTTGTTTTAGAGAATGAATTCAAAGACTAAAACAAAAACAAAAAAAAGGTGGAAAACGAGAAATTTCAGATGAAAAAAAAAAAAACCTACAGAGTGTTGCATGCACACAGCTCTTTAGAAATCAGTGCCCTCCATGCAGTAATTAGCACATTTCCATAAAAAGCTGTCACGTACTTTATCATCCTTGGTCCCACTTTGTTCAGATTTGTACTAATCAATTCAAATTTTGAAACTTGCTATCAAATTCGATTAGGGTCTACTTTTCTTTTCCCATCATATTCTTTTAATAATTCAGACAATTCACAATTTTTTATCAGTGCTTTTGGTGTTTTTTTTTCTTTCTTTTTTTTTTTTGATGAAAACAAAGCAAAATGCGGACGATATGGGGCATTTTTGTGTGTGTGTGTCTTTTAGGGGCCAGAAGAAACAAAAATCATCAAAATTTTTATTATTTTGTCAAAAAGTATCTGTCAATATCAATATGTTTATCATTAATTGTATAGAATATAATGCGACCATAGTGCAGGGGTGGATATAGCTTTGTGATACGGGGGAGGCGGGGGGGGGGGGGGGGGAGGTTGACCCAATGACGATGGATCATGACCCCCAAAAAGAAAAGGAAAGAAGAATAAGAAGAAAAAAAAGGTCTTCACATTTTTTGCTGCCACTTCTCTCCAAAAAGATTATACTCGTAATATTAAAATATAATAATAACAATAATAATAATAATGATAATAATGGTGATAATAATAATAATAATAATGATAATAATAATAATAATAATAATAATAATAATAATAATAATAATAATAATGATAATAATAATAATAATAATAATCCTATTTTTTCTTATATAAACCATCCAAGGGGAAGTGTAAGTTAAACCACCTAAACCCTATCTGTGGCTGTACATGTAAAATATATATACAAATATCGACTGCTTCAGAGGGGGATGGTAAAACTATTTGCACCGGGGTGATTTCTTAAACAGTGATATGCCCCGAGACGATGTCGAGGGGCATGGCACTGTTGAGAAATCACCTTTTCGTGCTCTGTACAAGCATATTGCAAGAAGCTTTACCTGAGGGATATAATATGTACTGTGCTGTGTGGGTTGATATGATCTACATATTCCAAAATGCACACTTCATACTGCCACTGCGCAATGCTCATTAATCGGCGTTTGAAGTTCCTTATGCCTTTCTACCCTTCCGCAAGTAGCGTATATGTGTATTTTCATTAAAAAAAAAAAAAAAAATTCTCTCTCTTTCTTCCTTTCCATTTGCCTCACATCCATTCATTCAATCTTGCATCAATCCCTTCTCTAATAATATCTCACACATCAGGGCGGAACCAGGAATTCCGTAAAGAGGGAGCGCGTTTACAAAATTAAAGGGAGGGGGAGCACGCACTCCTCCCCCATTTTTTCCTTAATTCTTTTTTTTTTTTCAACAAAAAATAAGGGAGGGGGGCTGCGAACGGTGCGGTCCTCCCTGGATCCGCCACTGCACATGCTTATCTGTTGTCCATCTGCATTTTACAGACTCATTACAGATATTTTGCCTATCCTACAATGAGAATATACGGTTGTACATACACTTAATTAATCCAGCAAGCTTGTAAAGTATCTAGCTGCACTTGACTATAATTCAATACTTAGCACATTATAACAGTGTACATGTAGTGTGATAAAACATTCTGCTTTCATTTGTTATATACATGTACATACATTTACGTTTATTGTACATGTATACAAAATTTTAAGTAAATTTGAAGTGAAAGTCTAATCTATGCTGATATGTGAATCAGAAGTAAACTGACATAAAACGCAAAGAGGACCCGAGGCACTTTACTTTGCAACACATTTTTGTTGTTGTTGTTGTTGTTTTTATTCCAGTATCACAATTGAATATTCATGTGGGTGAACATACATGTACAGTGAAACCCCGTTGTAACGAGGTCCGTGGGACCGGCGATATTACCTCGTTATAACCGAACTCGTTATAACGGGGTTTCACTGTAATATGATCATTGTATCCATTACATCAAAAATAAAGACGTTCAGTATTTTACGATGTGTCTGATATTCATTTGTACTTCATGACATGCACATACAGCTGTACACGGTACAATGTCAATGTACAAAAGTACCTTTAGAAAACTGCCAAAATCTTTTACAGGGTTCAAGGAGATCTTTGCATGAAAGCAGAACACTGTCTGAAGTTCGCTGCATCTCGTAATCCTTGGTAAGAACCCTATACATGATCAGGGGCGGATCTAGGAACTCAGTAAAGAGAGGGCACGTTTAAAAAATTAAAGGGGGACGCACACATCCCTCAACCCATTTATTTTCTTTTTATTTCTTTAGTTTCAACAAAAAATAAAGGGGGGTGTGCCTGGTACTGTCCTCCCTGGATCCACCACTGATGATCCTCCGCAAAGGTCAAAGAAGAAATGTACCCCACCCACCCCTAGTACTACCACTCTTAAAGAGTTCAAAAATTCATGAGAGCTTTTTTTAAAAATCATTTTTCTACTTTTACAATTAAAAAAAAAAAAAAAAATCATTTTTCTACTTTTACAAATATGGCTCTCCTCCGTAGAGGGGAATCCACGAAGCCAAACATACAAATCCCAGACGATAAGATACAGATGGATCTTTTGGTCAAGCAATGCTCTAGTCATATAAACATCACTTATCATAACCAGTAACAATAACCCAGTTTGGAGTTAGCTCATGGGCGCATTGGCACAAATGACCTTTCTGTTTTTTCTGTCGGTTAGGAGCACTTCACTCGTTTTTAAAGCGACATACAATGTACATGTAATGCATAAACTTTACGTAACAATCTATGGGGTTCATAAATCCTACCGTATAAACAATGAATGAACTTACATACATCAGATTACCAGAATGATCTGTCAATTAACACTTGGGAAAGCATGCATTTCCATATTTTATTCCACTTAGGCAATTATTCAACTTATGCTAGGTCAACTTAAGCGAGGTTGACTGTAAATCAAAAGTGCATGATGAGTTTTCAGCCCTGCAGTCATGCACACACACATGCACGTTAGAATCAAGAATGACATTCTGCTTTTCCATTACAGGCTGCACTGCATTACAAAATTCAGTATGCTACAAACACAGTTAAGAATTTGGTGCACAGACCATCTCCAAAGACTGTTTGCGGATATCAGTGCAAAATACATGTACAGTCAACCTTGCCTAAGTCAAATCTATTCGGAGTGAAGAGAGAGCTTCGACTTACATGTACAGAAAATTCGACTTACAAATAAATGAGGGATTAAAATCAATAGAATATAAAGGGAAGAGGACTTGAAAAGACCTTCGACTAAGGTGATTGTTCGACTTTAGCGAGGTTGACTTGAGCAAGGTGGACTGTAGTTATCAACATACATGTACTTGTACACTGTACTAAGAATTCAACAAGGCAAAGGTCTACTCCTACTGATACAGCTGTACTGGTGGTAATGCACATCTCTAAAAAATACTGAAACCAGGTATCTTGCAAATTGTATTTGAACAGAATTTTACTTTTCATATAACTCTGGATATCTTTGTAAACAATGCACATATCCTGATGTGAAATACATTGTACGTGTACAACCATACTTCGTATCTCTCAATGCTGAACAAACATACAGTTGTATGTGTAGCCTTATCTTATCAAACAGTGTTCATGATTGGAAAAAAAAATGTTCATGATTGGAAAAAAAAAAATAAAACAAACAACTCCAAGCAAAGTTTGCAGCAGAAAGAGAGCATGAGTAAGGGATGCAAAATGAGTGTTAATTAGGGTCAACTGGGAAAAACTGTTCATATCTTCATAGACTGCTATTACATTGTACCATGTTAAAAACAGCTTAGTCATCAAGGTACACTGTATGGCACGTACATGCACTTCCAATGAAAACAACAACAAAACTCGGGTGATCATACAGTACATTGCAGCACTGTATTTTGTTGCTTCTGTCTATTATGGATTCCTTTTTGACCTTTCTTGGATGCAGACATTGCAAAGACACACTCCTATAAATGAAAGTGAGCAATTTCAACTTCAGGGCAGTTGCAACACACGAGATACCCAGTAAGTGATATCAAAGACACACTTTTCTTTTTCAAGTACTGTAAAAGCGGAAATTTTCGCGGTGCTGAAATTTTTGTGCATTTCGTGCAACCAGAAACTAGCGCGAAAATAAAAGCACGCAAATATTTTACTCGCTATATGTGCCTGTGCGTGATGTCTTGATTTCGTGGCATTAAAAACACGCGAAACTCTTCTTACCCGGCCAAGCGCGAAAAATTAGTCACGAGAAAATATCCACTTTTACACTAAGTATAGATTCTGGACTGCTTTTGTTAGGCGTTTGTGTATGTGTGCATTTGTGTGTGTGTGTACTGGTAATAGTACTACAATGTATGTACACAGATGTACACTAACACACACTACATGTGTAAAGAGGTGAGATGGCGCTTTCCCACGATCTGTCCAATGCGGATGAACAGAAAATAGACCAGTCCAGAATCTAGACTGTGAACAGGTTGGCCACTACATGATTACTAATGCCTTCAATATACAATGTAAGTGTGCACAATGATTGCTGCATATGGAATTTTCATTTCCATAAAGTTATTCAATAAATAAAAACAAAGACTACATGTACTTTCAAAGGTGTTCTCTTTCCTGTAACCTGTCAATGTGTGGTCCACTTGTAATAAATTGCAAAAGAGAAAAGAAAAAAAAAATGAAGTAAAAACAAGACAGGCTGTGTAGACAAACATTAACTAATTATCTTGATGAAGTGAAACATTATGTCCCCTGCATTATATTCCTAATGTGTACTCCGCACACAAGATATCATCACCCATTTTCCAACCAAGGGTACTGTGCTCTGACAATGTAAACATTATATGCAAAATGTAATGTGAACATAATGTCACATGACAAAGACAAGCATTTGAGGAGCCGATCAGTGGAACACGACGGTATATTAGATCGCTGGCCGACAGTCAAATGGTCATAACTTTCCCGTTCATTTGTCATTGTTGCCTGGATTTTTCACTCAATCAGTCACTTGACACTGTACTGCCTTTTTGGAAAACATTCATCCCTGGGGTACTTGTAAGCAGTCATCCTAGAGTTCTTGTTCATCAAGGCATTTTCACATGAGGAATCGGTGCCATGCATTTGAAAACAACAGCTGTATACTGTGCATATTTAAACAAGAACAGGAAGAAAAATATCCATCTTAATGACACACCATTTAGTGTCCAGTCTCCATACAAATGTCCAAGAGTTCAATGCAAGGCCAACTTTCCATATACATGTATGCAGTTGAATCATGTCTACCAAACATGTCTAGATTTCCAGAACAATGGTCCATATGATATCATGATGGTGTCACAGTGCGCTCAACATTGGCATTGACGATGATCTCTGCACACAGCTGATTCAATGTTCTTTCTGTCCATTCATGTTGGCCTCATATGACATGGGTATCTGTGACCTGAAAATTAAGGATAAAGATAAATGAGAACGAAATCAACATCCTCAAGTTGTTCTATTACTGTACACATAAATTACTACAGTTAGAACATGCATTCTAAATATGGTTAGAAAGGACCAGATAAGCATATTATTGACACTTGTCTAAATCATAAAGGCAAATGTACATACTTCTATGTCTAATTTGAAGTATGAAGCATACTTGTACTTGTCTGTTCAAGAAAAATCAGCATTTTCCCTGATTCATTAGAATTTAGGTGAGTGAAAAAAAGAATAATGCTTGCAATCTATGCAGGCTTAATACAGCTTGGACAGTCAAGGGTTGGTATTCAACACTGAACTGAACTGTTACTGCCTGCATGCATGCATTAGCGCCATACGCCATACGCAAAAAACAGGCATTGACAAAGTGAATGTAAGGGTGCACGCACACTAGGCCTGCAGACGATGGCCAAAAAGTGGCTTAAAAAAGACTCAACTGGCAACTATCGTATAACAAGCAAATTTTAACTTTTTTAAAAAGTATACATCCTGACAATATCCCACGTGAAATTTACCCAAAAAAATCTAATCGGAACATGCTCAAATGACGTCATCAAAATGGCCTCTTAAGAACTGCAATTTTGCCAGAGTAATTGTCACTTCGACATCTGTAATAATAAAAATGGAATATTTCGGAAAGGAAGTAATTCTAGCTACAGTAATGCTATTTCTCATGTACCTCAGGTCATCAGCCATCAATTATGCTCATTTTCAGTTGAGCTGGTGAGTTGTACGCATACCAATAGCGTTTCTATAGCAACCTTACACTGACGTAGTAGAAATAAACAAAAAATTCATAATAATTTTCATCTAATTTGTTGAAATATAATAAAAATTCCTAAATATATGTTTTATGATGTGTCTTGTTGGTTTCAGCGAAGTGCCGAACCAATTTCCGTCTTACTCATGTGTTAATACGGGGGAAATATAGTCATTGCCATGGTAACGCTTTCATGAAAAAAAAACCCTAAATGATAAAATGTAATTCTTTCTACGCAAATAGTTATAAATTAAGCTTAATAACTTTCAAATAAGTAGGTGCCCAGTAAACGTATCCAGTCACTAGATGACTCAACTCATTGTAAGGCTAACCATGGTCACCAAAATTGTTTCCATGGCAACGAGGAAGAGCTTCGGAAACAGGTTTACGCAATGGAATGAGAGTGCAATTTCAACATATCTGTCAAGTGTCATTTTGCTTGTGTATTCTGTTTATCAAAATACATTAATATGGACATGATGGATGTCACATTTGAGGTAAAGAACTATGTGACAATCTGTATTAATTACATTGCATTTCTTGGAAACAATCGTACCCTTGCTATAAGGCACGACAGCATGTACGTTTGAAACATATTATATATTCGCGTCATAGGATAATATATGTTTTCTATATTGCCAAGAGGATAAAGGGCATTTTGGGGACACACGGCACCGGGTCGCCCTTCAATAAGCACCCTCTTTATCATGTAGATCTTGTAAGGTAAATCTTCTTCTATCATTTCGATGACTTTTCATTGATGTAAGAGTATATTTGCTGCATTGCCGGACCTACTTTTAAAACCATTCACGTTAGAACAACTGTATTTGCGTTGCTAACATCTATATTTTGTAATAAAGGCCGTTAGCGTAGGTGTAAATTTAGACACCTCCCAAAAGCTTACCTTTGAATGTTCACCTTTTTGACAATGTAGTTATTGTAGAGCAATGCTTCCTCTAGTAATTGGTTGCATTTTTGGATACAAAAGTGCCTTTGCTATACGGCACGATGGAATTTCGAAAACATGTACGTTTGGAACATATTATATTTGCGTTATATGATATTACAATGTTTTCTATATTGCGGTGAGGGTGGAGTATTTTTGGCACATCCCACAGGGTTGCCGTTTAATGCGCACCCTCTTCACTGTATAGATCTTGTAAAGTTAAGTCTCTTCTATCATTTCCATTGCTTCCCGGCGATCAAAATTGTATTTGCCGTATTGCCGGGACTACTTTTACAACCATTCACGCTAGAACAACGGTATTTGCGTTGCTAATATATGTGTTCTGTAACAAGAGGGCTAAGCTTAGGTGTGAATTTAGACACTTCCCAAGGGATTAATTTTAAATGTTCACCCTTTTGATAATATATTTATTGTAGAGCAATGTCTCCTCTATCAATAAGTTGTATTTCTTGGACACAAAAGTGCCTTTGCTGTACGGCACGATGGCATTTTGAAGACATACACGTTTGGAACATATGATATATTCGCATTATGATTTCATATGCCGTGAGGGTGGGATATTTTTTGGCACATACTACAGGGTTGCCATTTAATGAGCACCCTCTTCACTGCATAGATCTTGTAAAGTTAAACCTCTTCTATCATTTCCATGACTTTTCATTGTTAAAAAGTGTATTTGCTATATTGCCGGAACTGCTTTTAAAACCATCCACGCTATAGAACAACGATGTTTGTGTTGCTAATGTCTATATTTTGTCTTAAGGGCCCTTGAGCGTAGGTGTACTTTGGACAATTCCCATTGGGTTGTCTTTTAATGTTCACCCTCTTGACGATATGGATATTGTAGAGCAATGTCTCCTCTATTAATTACAACGCATTTTTGAAAACAAAAGTGCCCATCGAAGTTTGAAAACATGTATGTTTGGAACATATAGTGTATTCGCGTTCATGATATTCAATGTTTTCAATATTATTGCCATGAGGGTGGTGCACTTTGGGGGCACATCCCACAGGATTTGCATTTAATGTGCATCCTCCCACTAAATAGATATTTTTTGAAGCAATGCTTTTCCTATCATTTCCACGACATTCATTGATATAAAAGTGTGTAGCTGTATTGCTGCAACTACTTCTAAAACCATGCACGAAGAACGTCGGTATTTGCGTTCATAGTATCCATGTGATGTAATTACGGGTCTTGAGCGGCGGTGTAATTCTGGAGATTTCCCAATAGATTGCTTTTGAATGTTCACCCTTTTGACAATGTAGTTAATGTAGAGCATTTTTCTTTTTGTAATCATATTGCATTTCTTACAAACAAAAGGGCAATTGCTCTACAACCGTAACGATCGGGAGATGTGAAGGCATGGGAAATTGAAACATATTTGTGCTATACGCTAGTGCATGTTTCTATATTGCCGTGGGGTTAGATGATTTTGAACACATCCCACTCGGTTGCCGTTGAATGTACACCCCTTTGACTATATGATGATTGCAAAGCAGTGTCTCTACCATTCAAAAATCATGAAAAGTAAAGTGTCTTTACTTACCACTCGGCAAAACGACTTTACATGCATGTACAAGTGAGTTTGCTTTGGCATAAATGCATGTTTTGTTAATCTGTATCAGGACCACGACGGTCCGGGTAGGGGTAATCTGGGCACTTCCCAAGGGCTTGACTAAATATATATTGTAAAGCAACGTGTCCTATATCACCTTAATAGCATTTTACGAACATAAAAGCGCATGTGCTACACAGGCGAAAGAGCTTTTCAGATGTATGTAACCATGGAACATTTTTCTCGGTTGTATACTGCATGTTTTTCATCGCCTTTAGGATGCATGGAGTTACTTTGAGCACCTCTCCTAAGGTGGTCTTTGCAAGTGAACCCTTTGGACTGCATAGATATTGTAGATCAATGTTGTTATTTCATCTCTAAAAAAAAAAAAAAAAAAAGTGTCTTGATATGGCAGGAATCCAGTTCAATACAATTCAATTTAATTTTTATTTAATTTTCAACAAGAACAGAACGAGACATCACTTTCTTTGTAAAAGAAAATGAGGTGCGTAAAACTATGTCGAATGAAAAGAATTTACAATGATTATAGCACCATACGATAATTATACATAAACGTAAAACTCAAGTGATAGTCATAAAATTCAAGGAACGTTTTTTTTTTTTTTTTTTTTAAGACATGCACTTTTGGAACGACTGCAATTGCGTTGATATTTGCGTTACAAAGGGTCATGTATAGAGGCAATTAATGTGGGTACTTCCCATATAGCACGCTCCCTTCGAATGATAACCATTTTAACTATGTCAGTGTAAGTCAAAATTGCAGAGCAATATATCGTCTGTTGACTCCGTTGAATTTCATTAAATAAAAGTTTCTTTGCTAGAGGACCAAAGGGACTGTTAAAAGGCATGTACCCATAGAACATCATTATGTACTTGCGTTGGTACATGATTATTGCATGTCTTAGACTGCCTTTGGGTGGGGTAATTTTGGGCGCTCTCCACGTAGTTGCCTTCGTATGTGAACCATTTTCACCCTATAGATATTGTAGAACAAAAATTCTTCTATAACTTCCACTGAATTTTAATGGAAATGAAACTAAAGGGACGTTATGCACGGAGTTTTTTCGCTTCAAACAGCTATATTCACGTGTGTATAATTATGTTTTGTACCGAGCCGTGAGGGTATAGGGATGAATTCGGGTACCTCCCTACGAGTCGCTTTGACTGTGCACCACTTTTTAAAGATAATTATACACATTGTAGGAAAATGTCTCTGTTAATGCCAATTCTATTTCATGGAAATAAAAGAGTCTTTGCTAGACGGCCAAACGACTTGAAAATAAAATCTCGTATGCTTAAAACAACGGAAATCGCGTTGGTTGATGCATGTTGTGTAAATGGTCGTGGGGATAATTATGATCGACTGGGGTGACTTTGGGCGCTACCTACAGGGTTTCCTTTGACTGTGCCATCTTCAATATCTCAAACCCCTCAAGGATGCAAGAGATGAATCATCAAGATTCGAGCAAACCACCCTCCAAATAGAGTTAATTCATTACAAATTTAGACAAATTATAGATGTTGACACTTGTTTAATTTCGTACTTTTAAGCTATCATTATCTGTTGGATAACAAACTCTAATTTTATGATATTATTCATGCTGGTTTACTAAGGCTGTAAAGTTTGTGTTTGGTGAAGAGAAACTGAAATATCATATTTGAACACTTTTGATATGCTCATATCGGGCACTTTGATGCATTAGAGTATTCCGTTGGCTCGGAACCCTTTGCATATTATGCAAGAGGCCGAGATTATATACGTGGAAATATTTACATCGCACTAACTCACATTGCAAACATAGGTTTCAACATTTTCGGTGTTCCAATCTGAAACCTAGAAGCATTGTTTTCATGGAAACACTGTATTTTTATCATTATGGGAGCTAATTTGCATACTATGCAAATGAGGCCCAGACTATATGTACATGGAAATAGTTGCATCGCACTAACTGACGTCGTAAGCATAGATTTCAACACTTTCGGTGTTCCAGTCTTAATCCCAGAAGCATTGTTTTCATGGAAACACTGTATTTTTATCATTAGGCCTATTGGAGCTAATTTGCATATCATGCAAATGAGGCCCAGACTATGTACATGTCATGGCGAATGTTTGCATTGCACTAACTGACATTAAACATAGGTTTCAACACTTTCGGTGTTCCAATCTAAAACCTAGAAGTATAGTTTTCATGGAAACACTGTACTTTTATCATAATGGGTGTTAATTTGCATATTATGGAAATTTAGCCACTATGCCCCACTGGATTTCTTGGGACTTTGAGTAAGGTGTTTGGGAGCCCATAACAAGTAGCACTGCAGTGGAATTTCCTACTGCAATTAGTATAGTGGGTGAAACCCTATTTTGACTGGACTAATGTGATCTATGACAAAATGTGTACAACGGTATCCAGTTTCTGTTAACAGTGCTTCATTTCTTTCAGAAGTACAGTAGTCCATCGAGTATAATGAGCTTGCTTTGATATCGTACAGAAATCCATGCAAGACCCATTTTACCGACATTGATTTCAGTGAGATCAGTGTCAATTAGTGTTTCCAGTTTCACTTAGCAAGTCCTCGTAACTGAAACATAATAAAAAAAGTGAGATAGCGAGACTAAAACCAGTGAAGTGAAAATGAAACCAATGAGAAGTTTGGTGAAACACCCTACAGGACTGTAAGAAAGGAACAGCCATGAACTAACAAGGGGGCTGAGGTGGAGGAGGGTCTCGTCTTATATGAGAAATTAATCTATGTTCTATGCCTAATTGGCTTGAAAAAATGTCAGATTGTCCTATGATTGTGCCAAATGCAAAACGAAAAACAACAAAAAATCCAGCTACTGAGATGGAATATACATAATACACCACTAATAATGAAAATTGTGATATCTGGACAGCTGTGTTATAATGGCTACAGGCAAATTTGAGTGTAACCATGGTAGCTACGGTCTCTCACAGGTTAGGTCTCAACTCTAGTCTATTAAATTTACATACTTATGTAAATTTAGAATGGTGTTTATCGTTGAGAGGGTGTTGCATTTTTTGTTTGAGAAAAAAAAATTCATCATAAAGTTGCCATAGAAAAGACCTAATTTGGGCTCAGATTTTTTGAAAAGAGGTCACAAATGGGCCCAATTTTGTTTGAAGAAAGGCAGGAAATAAGAAATACATACACTGGCAACTTATCTAATGATTATAATGTCAGTTGTATAATGAACACTTGAGATATCCTAAAATTCTCATTGATTTTTTTTTTTTTTGGTTTTGGGGTGGCCATATTGATGACGTCATTTGAGCATGTTCCGACGCAGAAATTTCGGGTAAATTTTACTGGTAAATTTGTTAAGAAATATACTTTCAAAAAATTACAAAATTTGTTTGTTATACGATAGTTGCCAGTTGACCCCCAAATTCAGCCTCAATCCGCAGGCCTACACAGCTCAGCTCAGAACTCTCTGCTCATAAGAGTCATTAATCATGTTAATACAATTCCAAGTTCACAACTATTGGTATTATGGTACAATGTACACGTACGGTACTTGACAACCGACCCTTTCCACACTGTCCCATGCATTCCTTACCTGAATGCGACACAGCAGCAGCACAGGTGAATACTGTACACATAGGATTTCCCTTAGATATGCATATGATTACTATATGTTAAGTTACCTTGCATGCTACATTATCGCATGTAAATTTATGATTACGTAGATCCTACACTACATGTATGTAATGCAGACCTACCGGTACTGTACAGGTACGTACAGCAACTCATGATCATTATTAGCCCAGGGAGGTGTTACAGAGATGGAGTGGCAACTCTTCGTAAATTCATGCAAACACATGTTTGGGTTCAAGGCGTTACAATGGGATGTCTAGCATTCCACTACGCTTTGAAGTCATGCTCGGCACCGCTCTAGTTGCAAGACGAAGTTCGGAGACAAAGAACGCATTTCACCTTTCGTTGAATTACAAGCTTTATTTCACCGCAAAATTTTACATGAAATACTCGAATTGATTTAGAACAGTTTAGGAAAGAATTCAATGTTATCAACATGTATTTCTAGTTTCTTCGTTATTCGCAAATCGAAATGAAATGAAAATAAGGCCCTCTTAAAAACCTAATATTTTTCTATAATGCGCACATTTCCGCATGTTAATTTTCTATCTTTTAATAAAGGATATTTTGATCTTTCAAATAAAGTATTCCGTTAAAGCATGTTCCAGCGTGTTTTTAAACTATTTGCTGTTAAAATTGTGAGTTTTACACTGCATTTTGATTCGCTGCTCCAATACAATGTACAAGGTACACAAATTCATTGTTGCCATCACATTGAAAGAGAGAGCAAATTGCAGTAGGAGCAAATATTTCTAGATGTGAGAGCGCTAGTCCCGATTATTGATGCTCTCTTTTGTCAAGGCACATGGGTAACACCTGCAGTTGAACGCATAACTTCTCGGCGGTGCCGCGCATGACTTCAAAGGAGAGCAGTAGTTGCCTCTCCTTCTCTAGCACCTCCCTGATTAGCCCGACCAGACGCCGTGCGCTAGCGCGACTTACACTTGTTGTGAAGTCGGGAATGTTGTGACTATGACTACAATGGAGGAGATCATGGACAGAGAAAAGAGAAAGAATAATGTTGTTTTCTACAACATACCTGAGTCCCAACAAGAACAATTGCACGACAGGGTTGCGGAAGACAAGAAAGCAGTCCTAGACATCACCAAAAATGGCCTTAAAGTACACAACATCCAAATAGTTAAAGCCATTCGCCTTGGAAGTAAACGGCAGAGTAAGACGTCAAAACCCAGAGCCCTTCTGATCCATTTGGAGAGCCCACACATGAAAAGTGAAGTACTGTCTGCATCTAGGAGGCTGCGACAAACAGACAAATGGAAGGACACATACATATCCCCGGATATGACAAGACAACAAAGGGAGGAAAGCTGGAAATTAAGACAAGAACTCAAGCAGAGGAGAGAAAACGGGGAACAGGACCTAATGATACGTCAGGGAAAAATTGTGACAAGATGGAGGAAGAATCAGCCAAAAAAGGTGAAGGGCAACAGAGACAAAGGAAAGCCAAGTGAAGCGAATCTTGAAGCGTATCCACCGGAAAGCACTCAGGATTCAGCTCTACATAAGCCACACTACATAGATGATGATAATGACATTCAAGTAGATGGAGTATTTGGAGCAGTAGGCGGGTCTCCAAAGACCCAATGACTCGGCCATAATAATGGAGGACCCATGGGAGGACTAGAGCTTAGATGTGTCGAGCACAATCATCAGAACAAATTCAAGGTATTATATACAAATGCAGACTCTCTTATAAACAAAATAGATGAACTGCAAGTACTTGTTGGAGAACATAACCCAGAAGTAATTATGATATGTGAAGTTATCCCGAAATCGGGCACCCTAAATGTATCGCATGAACTGATTAAAGTTGAAGGATATGATGTATTTACAAATATAGACAAGGAAAATAAGCACCGAGGCCTAGCGATTTACGTCAGTACAAATCTCAAAGCTCGAGAAATTTTGTTTGACTTGAACTACACAGAAAACATTTGGTGTACTATCCAACTCACAGGAAGTGACAAGCTTCTGGTGGGATGCATCTACAGGAGCCCATCTAGCAAGATGGAAAACAACAAATTATTATGCGAACTCATGGAACTGGTTAGTGAGAGTGGAGAGAAGTACAAACTTATTATGGGGGATTTTAATTATCCTGATATTAATTGGAAGAGAGCACATGTGGACTCTACTCTCAATAACTCATCAAACATGTTCCTCACTGCTACACAGGAATCGTTTCTTCACCAGCATGTATACGAGGCTACACGCTTTAGAAATGGACAAAGAGCCAATGTGCTTGATCTAGCATTTACCAATACTGCTGATATGATTACTTCAATTGATCATCTGCCTCCACTAGGACTGAGTGATCATGTGTGTTTATTAGCAGTGTTAGACATTCTGCAGAAAACAGAGGAGACAACAAAGGAGAAAAAACGTGTAATCTATCAGAAAGGAGACTACATAACTATGAATGAAACACTGGAGACAATGGACTGGGAAAAAGATCTTACAGAAACGAGCTGTGAACAGGCATGGAATATATTTCTACAGAAAACAAAGGAGTGTGTTGATAATCATGTGCCTGTACGGAAGCACAGTAAAGACAAAAGACGAAATATCTACATAACAAGACCCATCTTGAAATTATCTAAGAAAAAGACACGTTGCTGGAAACGCTATAGAGATGATAATAGAACAAGAGAGGAAAGGGAACAAGATTTAAAGGATTATAAACAAGCAAGAAATCAACTGAGGAAAGCTACAAGAGCAGCTAGCATCCACTTTGAAGCAGACCTCGTAGAGAACATTGACAAAAATCCCAAAGCCTTTTGGCGTTACGCCAACAGTAAGGTGAAGAGTAAGAGTCGTATTGTGAATCTCGTGAATGAGGATGGTCAACTTGCTCAAACCGACAGTGAAATTGCAAACATTCTGAATGAATACTTCTCTAGCGTATTCACACAAGAAGACCTGCAAAGTATATCTGATATACAAATACCTGTACAAATGGACTCACCTATTCTCAGTGAAGTAAAAATATTAGTGGAGGATGTCGTAAGCAAACTAAAAACGCTCAATGCTAACAAGTCAGCAGGTCCAGATGGGATGCATCCTAAGGTGATGAAAGAACTGGCGGAGACTATTGCTGAACCTTTGACATTGATCTACAGTAAATCTATGCAAGAAAGTAAACTCCCACTGGACTGGAAAAAGGGCACCGTAATACCTCTTCACAAGAAAGGCAGCAGAACACAAGCCTCTAACTATAGACCAGTAAGCCTCACCTCTGTTGCAGGAAAAGTAATGGAGAAAGTTCTTCGAGATGCGATAGTTACTCACTTACTTAGTAATGACTTACTCTCACATAGTCAACATGGATTTACCCCTGGAAGAACGTGTGCAACTCAATTACTATATGTACTAGAAGAATGGACACGGTTGCTGGATGAAGGACAGGTGATTGATGTTCTCTATCTCGACTTCAAAAAAGCATTTGACAGTGTCCCACATGAAAGACTGTTACTCAAATTAGAGGCATATGGAATCAGAGGTAAACTCCTACACTGGATTAGAGCATTTCTGACAGGAAGAGTACAGAGAGTCTTCGTAAATGGAGAATTATCCAACTGGTCACCAGTAACAAGCGGGATACCGCAAGGCAGTGTACTCGGACCAGTCCTCTTCCTGATCTACATTAATGACCTACCACTTGACGTGAGGAAGAGTAAAGTAGCCCTATTTGCTGACGACACAAAACTGTATAGTACAGTGAACACACCAGCACAGATCAATGACCTCCAAGACGACCTAAACAATCTACATAGATGGTCTGAGAGATGGCAATTGCCATTTAATGAGGACAAATGTAAAGTACTCCACATCGGTAAGAGAAACCCTGAGGGAAATTACCACATGCAAGGGAAAAATCTGCAACCAGTAAAAGCCGAAAAGGATCTTGGAGTGATAATTGACTGCCAGCTGAATTTCCATCAACATGTGTCATCAGCGGTTAGTAAGGGATATCAACTACTGGGAGTTATAAAGAGAACTTTCTCACAACTAGATAAGACAACTCTACCAATTTTGTTCAAGACCCTAATTCGACCACACCTAGAGTATGGCAGTGTTCTATGGCACAACAGGTACAAAGAAGATGCAATGAAAATTGAAAGAGTCCAGCGGAAGGCAACCAAATTGGTTCGCGAAATCAAGGACCTCCCATACCAAGACAGACTTAAGCATCTGAATATGTACTCTCTGTTCTACAGAAGAAGAAGAGGAGACATGATTGCTGTCCATCAAATCATGCACGGACTTCTCAACATCTCACAGGACCACTTCTTCTCCCAACCTACAAGTAGAACCACAAGAGGGCACTGTTTCAAGATCCAGAGAGAACATTGCAGATTGGATGTTCGAAGCAAGTCTTTCAGCAAACGTATAATACAGGACTGGAACAGCTTGCCGGAACATATAGTGGTCTTGCCAACAACTGAAAAATTTAAAAGATATATAGACAAATATTGGTGGGAGCATCATTTTGATCTCCCATGACTCCACTCCTGCGCATGTCGTACTGTGTCGCACTTAGTTAAGTACAGGCCAAACAAGAAGTAGTGATCGGGAATTACAGGCCAACGCCTTCTTCCTGTACCAGATGATGATGATGATTGTGTACAGCGACAGGGCTGTGTATAGTTAGATCATTATATACGCCCCACCTATATACTTTTGCGTCAGTGATCATACATTATGAGCATATCCATCAGAGGAAATGTGCCCGAAAAAACCCAATACTACGTACCTGTACATACTGTAAATACCCTAATCTTGTAGGACTCATATCTGGTCATCGGGTTTGTCCGGTGGTGGTCCACAAGGCTGCACCATCTTCTGTAACAAGTTGAATTTCACTCGCGCTTTTGTCTCATTTTCAGCGAGCGAAAAATAGTTGACCAAATCCTGGTGCCCGAGATAGCTGCTGATAGAATCCCGGTGCTGGTTGGTCAGCCATTCCCACTTCGTTGTGTCCGAGTGACCAGTTCCGATATATTTAGACTGCAAATGTTCCAGCTGACTGTGGATATTATATCTATCGCCCATTTTCTTCGATTTAAAGTCAGAAATCTATCGCGCAATATGATAGTTGAATGGTGTTACTGTAGCTTCACATTCACATTTCGAGAATCGTGTAGAAGTCGTAAACGCACGCGTTGTGTAGGCCTACCCGTGTCATACGTTCGCCCAAACACAGCTCGCCCTCAACACGCTCGCACATCGTGCTCGGTCGCTTGTAGTTCGCCAGTTCGACCTGGTCGAGCTGAGGGTCGTCGTCGTCTTCTTCCTCCTCCTTCTATACTCCTCTTCCTCCTCCTCCTCCTCCTCCTCCTCCTTCTTCTTCTTCAATTTTTCTTCTTCTTCTTCTTCTTCTTCTTCTTCTTCTTCTTCTTCTTCTTCTTCTCCTTCTTCTTCAATTCTTCTTCTTCTTCTTCTTCTTCTTCTTCTTCTTCTTCTTCTTCTTCTTCTTCTTCTTCTCCTTCTCCTTCTCCTCCTCCTCTTTAATTCTTCTCCTCCTGCCTCCTCCTCCTCCTTTTTCTTCTTTTCCTTCTTCTGGTCCAGTTAAAGTGTAGTGGGAATGTGATGGAAAGTTGGGCAACAACAACAAAACAACAAGAGAAAGTATATTTCGTTTATCAAACGTATTACAATGGTTATCATGAAAAAGTTTGATTTTTTAAAATTTGAAATGAATAAGATTTTTATAGGTCTTATTTGATCAATATGGCACAGAGTTACAAAGTTATCTTCAAACGTTTCTTCCCCGACGGTTGGATATAAATTTAAATGATAGTCATTGCTAATGATCATCCGTAATATACTCAATTTATAATTGTGGGACCCAATGATACAAACGTTTAAAATGGCGACCATCTGGATTCTCCCAATATCTTGAGTTGATTTTTTTTAGTGTGTTATTACATCACAGAGATTTTCTCCTTAAACGCGTTGCTTTCGTGTGTTTTACAATGATTATTCTCACGCATTTACCTACGTGGGGCTTGGAGCCGAGGATTGGTGGGATGCACCCTATATATTATAATTTCTTGACTCTTAGAACTGACAAAAAAGAAAGAAAGAAGAGAAAAGAAAAGAAAAGAAAATCGGCCATGATCACACAGTTAAGAAATCCATGACTGCTGGACATTCCTTCCGTCCATCGAAGGGGATGGAGGTCGGAATTGACCCCTGACCCGACATGAGCACTACTGCCCCCTCCCCATTATTTTCCCTGGGTCATCCAGAGACCCCCGCCCAATCACTCACACATACACATTATATTATCAGTTATTTGTATTTTTTTAGAACGTGACAAGTTTTATTTTGTTTGTTTTGCTTTGTTTCCTTTTCCATTTTAGAAGATGAGTGGATAGCCCAAATTCAGCTGCACTAGCTATAGTTAGCTGATCTTTCATGGGGTTCATTGGATGTATTGTGGGCATGTCGGGTCTATATCCCTCGAATTTCATAAAAATCCAATCATAACATTTCGAGTTATTGCAGACAGACCGGCATAAAAAGAAATAACCCTTTTAGCTGAGCTAATTAAACCAAATTGTGTGTGTTTTGTATTAGTACATTCAGAAGATGTAGACGTAAAATTAAGGATGAACACGACTTGCTGATCTAAAATATCCAAAGAGATTTGAGTGTAATTGATCGAGTAGAAACATCATTTTAATTTAATTTAATTTAATTTAGTTTAATGTACCTGTATGCACTTAAGTTCTGTCACAACCTGTCTGTGGTATAACCACTGTCATAACGGCAGCCGCGTTGTTCATCTAATTCAGTTTATGATATACCGCCCTCTGGTGCCTAGTGTCCATACAGTACAAACAGTCCATCAATGCGACGTGACTCTCTCAAAATGCGTGGAACAGTAAAAACTCTCTTCTTCCCCCACACACAAGCGAACAAACAAACTAAACAATTATAAACACAATAATACAAAAAAGCACTATAATGCATAGGCAAAGATAACGGGGTCTGGTGTTACCAAGCCACACCTCAAATCAATGATGAAAAACTAGTGCAACTTCAGAGCAAATAAAGTTCAACATTTATTTTGTTAGATTTTTGTTTCACATCCGTTGTTTGTGGGTGTTTTAGGTTTGTTTTGTTTGATTTTATCATTATGTCCTAATAAGTTCATCCCTTGTTTGGCTTTGATCAGTGTTAATGCTGAAAGAACTGGCTTAAAGTTGAGTGTTTATTTTTTTGTCTATGAATAGAAAAACACACACACGAACACACACACGAACACACACACACACACACACACACACACACACACATATATGAGATTAAAACCTAAAATGGCATTAAAACGCTTTATCCTGGCGAGGAAAGCGCATGTTTTAGAAACAAGACACCAAACAGGTTAGTCATCGCATTCTTCATCGAATAGAATATATATATATATATATATATATATATATATATATATATATATATATATATATACATATATATATATATATATATATATATATATATATATATATATATATATATATATATATATATATATAATACATGTATAATATAAATGACAAATTATTATATATGAAGAGTTTTACCGCATAACGAGCTAACTCCATTTTTGTTAAGCTGAGATATTGTGATTAAAGCTTCCAAAAACAAAGAATTTAAATTATCAGAAAATACAGCATATTTCTAATCATAATTTCTAGAATATTCCTTTTTATGTCACAAATGATGTATTACTGGAAAGGTTTAATTATGTTCTATCTGATGACGGACTTACACTGAAATTTAAAAAAAATGGCCCTTAGCTCATTTTGCAATAAAACTCTTCTATACATGTATGTATATACTATGCACTTATACACCCCTTACGCATACAACTTTATCATGTGAATCGATGTCCATACATTTACCTATAATGCATCAGTATCATGAGTTTTTGCAGTACATCATAGTAATAGATATTTCAGTTGAGAACAAGAAAGAATAATTACAGAAGTCGAAATTTGCAAATTTATTTTATTCTCCAACTTATGATTATGACAAATCCAGAACAACCTTACTGAATCATAAATGACGCATCATAATTATGTTACTATAGAAATATTATTGCTTACTTCTAAGCTGAACATTATGCGCCAAAACGCATTTTTTAATGTTGTTCACTCATTGCTTATCTATCTCGAAAAAATTAAAGGTATTATTATCAACTGTTTATTCCTACTATCGTCCAGAAATCAATATTCTAACACTGACTTAAGATAAACCAAACTTTTTACACTTTTACACATTTCAATATGTGATCAATCAAAAAAGGATGATTCGATAATAACAAAAAGTTGAAATCTGCTTAAAGATTAATTTATCTTGATAATCAGCACACACTTTATCACGCATAACATGGGATAATAATGATTTCTAAAATATAAAATACACTTCCCTATCATCCCACTCAACTTCTACTTAAAGGCAAATTGAAATGTCAAATCTCGATATAAAGCTAGTTAAGTACATTTATAACGATTTTTACAGCCTCTGTTCATTCAGCGTAGATAGCAGAATTCCAGACCACTTTCAGCAGCTTTGCCTTCCCCGGAACTGATCGCAGGAGAAAGAAATGCATTCCAGTTACCACGGAGCTTCAACCCGTCCGGAGTCTGTTGAGACATATATAGAAATTATAGATATGATGATGTTATTCAGTTATTTTGTCCACGAGGAGACTGCAAAATACAAGCTTGGCTTTTCAGCATGTCTCTTCCATTTCCTGCAACTTTAATTTTAATTCAATTTCATCTGCCTTTGTAATGCGTATATAGTATTGATATCTTTTTTTTATTACTACATTGTATTGATATTGTGTTATTTTGTGCATGTAAATGTTTTGCATTGTTGGAAATGAAATAAATGAAATGAAATAGATAAATAGATAGATAGATAGATAGATAGATAGATAGATAGATAGGTAGATAAGTAGCTTCGGGCCTAGACAGATAGATATATTGATAGATAGAAAGAAAGATATATAATAGATAGATAGATAGATAGATAGATAGATAGATAGATAGATAGATGTGATAGATAGAGAGATAAATAGACAGATAGGTAGGTACATAGAAAGAAAAATGGATACATAGATATATATATATATATATATAGAGAGAGAGAGAGAGACAGACAGACAGACAGACAGGGGAGAAAGAGAAGTAGGGGGAGGGGAAAGGGCAGCTGAAGAGGTAGATATTATAGGATAAAAAAAGGAAGAGATGTATCTACAAAATGTACGAAAAAAAGGACGTAGGAAATATAGGAAGATAATGAAGACAGAGAGAAAATGAAAGAGAGATGAATGGACATGCAGAGAAAAAAAAGAGAGGGAAAGAGGGAGAGAGAGAGAGAGAGAGAGAGGGGGGGGGGGGGGGAGTAGAGAAAAGAGAAGCCAGAGATATTAACACCAAAAAGCTTATAGCCTTATTATTAGCCACAGTAAAAATTTCTTTTAAATCATAAAACATATACGTCCTTACGACATAGTCATTGCATGTAGTATACACAACAAATCAACCATGCAGGTGATCTCTGTTGATTTATCATATATACACGGATTACGTTGGACAGATAGTACGAATAGATACTTTATGACCAAGTATTTACTTGAGTGTTTACACTCTCCTCCTATAGTAATTCAAATCTTATAAGATTCTTACGAGTGGGAAATCGAATTTCGTGTCATTATCATTCACAAACTTTCTCAAACAGCAACAAATAAACAGATCTGCTTCGCCACAACGGTATGAAATAGGCAAAATTTGAATGTATCATGTACATTGTACAAATATGACATATTTTGATTCACTGCGCGAAGTCTCCATATCCAAGGCGAGTAAAACAAAAGCAACAAGTAAATAAAAAGTGTATAGGTTCTCTAAATACACAGAGAATTACTGAAAACATAATAAAAAAAAAAACAAACCACAAAACAACAACGATGAGTCATCACAGACGTACAAGGTACCTCCCACCCCCCCCCCAAAAAAAAAAAAAAAAAATCCGTGAAAGATATGCCCTCTGTAGGTTGGACATAATAAAAGTCTATTCGTATCGGTTTGAGTCCGATTTTGTTTGATAAGTCATTCGAGTTTTGCACCGATATCGACACTCGAATAATTCTTGGGGAGGGGGATTCGAATCATGTGTGAACATTTCAGTTGTAGTAAATCCATCGGATATTGCAAATCAAACATATTGATGCACATTGGTCCATTCACATCCAGGTGATCTAACTTTGTGTATTAGCGAAAGCAGACAGACCTCTCCTCTCTCCCTTCTTCTATCCTATCTCTATGCAAGTCATCCCTCCCTCCTATTTTCCTATATGTTAGTATGTATTATGCACGAGGGCTGCATGTAAATCAAGCAATGCTTAAGCTGTATAGCCCTTCTGTATTATTCATTGCATCGCTGATATGTTTTGTTGTACATTGTAAAGGCAATGAAGAAACTTACTTTGTTAGCAATAGAATGCTTATGTATATTATGTATGGCACCAACAAGCTAGGTGTATGTATCTGCATGAGCAATGATATAACTTCCTTATTTTTCATCCGATTTTACTCAAATTTTTATCATTGAACTCGTAAGATTTTACTCTTTTTTTAAAAACAGATTTACTTATATTTGGACTGGATTTCCCCTTTAAGCTCCACCTTTATAAACAAAATCATCCAGATCATCTTTATTCATATTTCCGCTGTGCATGTGACATCCTTCTCCTGCACAGCCCTTGAGCTGAACAATCATAGTGATGTAACTTGACCATTCATTGCTATTACTATACCTGTAGGCCTACTTCTCACATCAGAATCACGCGCTCCCTTTTTTATGCAAATGTTTCTGACAAGTTTTGACGAAGAAATTAATGGCAAGGCACATAAGTACATCTGCCTTTTGTTCTGCTCAAATGTAACAGGAGGAAATATTAAATGGGTTAGTCAAATACCGGTTAGTGATTGGCTAAACACAGTCACGTGATGGAGGCACATTGGTTGTGTTAGCCCATGGGCAGAACATTTTTGTAATATTCTCCCATGGGAAAACATTTTCACGTAACAAATGACAAGGACCCGCAAACAGTGAATTTGGCTCTGCGCGAGCGATCGAGTGTGTTGTGCTGGTGGTTGACGTTACGAACATGGCTTGGTATTGACTAGCTTTGACTAACCCATATAATATAACAGATGATGACTTTTGCTGTCGGGAACATGTACCAAACGTTCCACCCTCAGCGTTTGAAATGCTATTTCGGGAGGCTATAAGTCCCTCGAATTCGTGTCGGGACTTATAACCTCCCTCAATAGCATTTCAAACCCTTCGGGTGGAACATTCGGTATGTTCCCTCCCCCGCCAGTCATCATCTACATAATGTCACAGCTGAAATATGAATAAAGATGTTGTAGAGGATTTGTTTTTAGAGTCGGGGCTTAACAGGGTGAAAAAAAGATAAGAGAAAAAAAAATACATTTTGGTTTTTTTATTTCATGAAGTGTTCAGCGATTTGGTTATGTATGTACTTTTACAGACAAAAATGCATCTATCATGGAGGTTAACATTATTGCAGGGAACTTTTAATGCACAAATATCTCGTTACATTTCGTACTTTCTCTATTTCGTAGGTCGTCCATCTGTCTCCTCGTAGCATTCTGCGCAGTCTTCCACGCATCTGTCCTGGGGCCCCACCCCCTCGGGACACAGCATGGTGCCTCGTGGGCAGTCGCACTTCGGGTCACACACCTCAATACAAGCTTCGACCGTTTTACCGCATTGCGCCGGACCGCACGCGGAGGCGCACTCGTTGAAGAACAAGTTGTTTGCACAGACGGACTGCCTCTGCGTGGTTGGAACGACTTCGGCTAATACATGAATGAACAAAACAACAACGACAGCAAAATAAGAAATGATAGAAATGACGCGATGGTTTGTTATGAGGTCAAATTGCATATATCAGTATGTTTCATATTTCTCTTATTCTTCCACAGTGTTTCCTTACACTATGTGATGGAAAATGTAGGATAGAATGATGGTTGTTACTGGTGCTCCAATGCAAACAGTCCGGTGTTAAATATGAAACACCGAGCTGGTGTTAAATTTCTGGTGCTGATTTTGTGGTGTTGAATAAACACCTCCGGGTGTCACTTCAAAATACATAACTGTTTTTTAGATAGGTAATTAGTTACTCTTCTTGTTGATTTTTAAAGGGTGTGTACAGTTCTGGTCGAGGTGAGGATTTAGCTTTTAACGTTTTGCGAGATATTCAGAAACCACTCTTATGAGATGTCAAAGAGCATGCAGTTTTAAGGGGTATCAAAAGTTAAATCGATGAAAATCAGTTTTGAAATGGCTGAGATATCAAAAAACAAGGTGAAACAAAGAGGTCCTAATAAAGTTGTGGCATGTCGCCTTTTATTATTAGCACTTTTTTGGATATCTCAGCCATTTGAAAACCAATTTTCATCAAATAAACGTTGAATCCTTCTTAAAATTACATGCTCTTTCATATTTCATAAGAGGCTTTTCACTATCTCTCTTAGGAATGTTCAAAACATGAATCCCCACCTCAACCAGTACTGTACAGTCCCTTTAACTTCAACAAGACGATCAAAAAACAAAACAAAACAAAAAAAACCTTTCCGATAAAGTACTTGCTTTTTTTTAAAAAGTTGTGAACGCGTTTACACCACAGTAACACCAGTTGATGTGGTATCCTATTGACACTATGGGCAGGTGCGTTATACCATTGACATTAACACCCAGCAATATCAAATCAACACCATGCGTTGTCATTGTTGAATAAACACCAAAGCAGTGTCAAATAACACCACGAAGTGCCATCAGTGAACACTTTTCAACACCGTCACAACGTAATTTCTACACCTGTCGGTGTTGTCCTCTATTGACACTTGATCGGTGTGAGATTTAACACCCATGGTGTCAAATCTAACACCGATGTTTTTGCAGTGACGTTATATCATAATGCTGATATTTATTCATCATATTTGTTAGTACAGCTGTCACCTCATCTAGAGTAATGCACGGATAATTGTACTGATGACATTACACCACGTGGTATTTAATCTAAATTCCATACAAATATTTCCACTCCACGGCTGAATATACAAATCTGAGTGTAAATATACTTTATATACGAGAAATGTACACACACACACATATATATATATATATATATATATATATATATATATGTATATATGTTGAGATTTCACATATTGGCTCGACGAAGAAATGAAGAAACAAACTGGTAATGCATTTCTGGTCAATAAAGCATGAGTTTATTCGACTCAAATTTTCGGCGTCCTACGCCTTCTTCAGGAGTCTTGACACTATGTGAAAACTGGGCATTTCCACATAAACCACACTGTGTGACCGTGTGTTTGTTCCATAAGGGTTGCTCCTGCGACAATTACTCCCATGAAATGTCTGCACGTTAAGTCAAACATAAATTCTACTTCCAAACGTAAGCCTAACCCTAATCCTCACATCAAACTAAACCTAAAACCCTATCACAACCCTAACCCTAACCCTAAGTCCATGGAGAAAAAAAAAAAAACAGAAAAGAAAAAAAGATCGGAGCAATTGTCGCAGGAGCAAATGTCGTGTCACCTCCTTTTATGCATGTAGGCCTACATCCACCTCCCTGCCTACATTCATTCTTCTTCATTTTCTTCTGAATGACTCAACAACCTCGTTCTATGACCATTCACATCTTGTTTGTTTGGTATGGGATGTGGTTGGAAGTTGACGTCATAAAAAGAAATTAACGCGAGGTAATAATTTATACAAGACAAGACAACATCCTTTCGTGTGTCTTGAATGAACGCTCGCACAGGAAGAAGACTCTTCGAACAATGCGTCACGTGGTTTAAAATATGGACGATAAAGCACTAACATAAATATCAGACGGCAAATAAATCACTTGACCACAAATAAAGAGGAAAAATGAAAAGATAGAAAACTATAAAAAAAAAAAAAGAAAGAAAAAAAGATGCCTTTTATCATGATCTTGAATTTCCGGCGGGAGTGTCATTGATATAAAAGGCGGATATCTTATATTTTACGATCCAAAATTCACACTTCCGCTTTCGTTTTAATGATGAACATTAGCCACCACACACATATCTGGTGTTTTTTTTTTCCCATTGTATTTCAGTTCAGTTCAGTTCAGTTCAGTTTTTATTTCTGCATTTCAAAATCAATACAAATCAACAAATCAACAAAATACTTACATAGTCATTTACAGAGCTAATATTCGTAACGTTTGGATCATACATACATTTTTTTTTTCAAGAACGAATATTATATATAAAAGGAAGCAATAGGAGATGATAAAAATGAAATGCAGGGGACCATTATCATAAGCTAAGCTTGACGAGGAAGATGGCCCCAGGTAAAGAGATACATAAAGAAAATCTTGCCACTCATAATACTGAGTGGGGGGTAATTGTACGAAGGGCGTGCGGTGCAGTGCGGTGTGCATTGTGCTGGGGTGAATCTTGGTTTGTACGTTGAGTGTTATTTTGTGTATCAGTGTGATGAGGTGAATGTTACTTCAGTTATGGCCGTGAACTTATTGTTTAGGGTGTTTGTTGACCAGGTGGTATGAATACTTATATATCAGAAGTATACTGGATTATGAGGGTGTTTTTTAGTTCTCGTTTGAAAATGTTCAACGACGTACATTGTTTTAAATTAGGGGGTAAAGAATTCCAAATATCTGGTCCAATATGTTTTAATGATTTTTGAGCTAAAATGATTCTGGGGTTTTCGAGATGGTAATCGGACGACTGACGTGTTGGATATGAATGAACAGTGGAATTTGGAGTGAAGAAGCCATCAATTTTTGGAAGACAATTAAATGTTTATTTATACATAAAAACAGCAGTTTGAAAGGTGTGAAAATCCTCAATTTTCAATGTTTTTAGTTGACGAAATAGGGGATTGGATGGGGATAAGTATTGGGAATTGGTAATTAAACGTACAGCACGTTTTTGGAGAGTAAAAATTTGATTAATTTCAGTTGAGCCACAGTTTCCCCAAACGATATTGCAGTATGTGATATGTGGTAAGATCAATGCATTATATAAAATAGTCAGGGAATTTTGAGAAATGAAGTTTTTCAGTCGATACAAAATTCCTACAGTTCTTGAGACAGACGTGTGGATATTATGAATGTGATCGTTCCAAGTTAAACTCGAGTCAATTGTGATTCCTAAAAACTTAGTAAATCTTACTTCAGTGAAGGATAAACCGTCAATATTAATATTATAACTGCTGTTAATGTTCTGTGAAGCAGTAGGTTTGAAACGCATAAAATTTGTTTTAGAGACATTAAGGGATAATTTATTACATATAAGCCATTGGGAGACTTTGTCTATTTCCGTGTTAGAGTATTAAACAGTGTTTCGAGGTTCTCATGGGAGTAAAAAATTAATATTGGTGTCATCCGCAAAAAGTATGAATTTAAGAGTTTTTGATGTATTTATTATATCATTGATATATACAAGGAACAGTAGGGGGCCAAGAATTGATCCCTGGGGAACACCACATATGGATACAATATTAAAATTCGGAGAGTTAGATGACTTAAATAGTACATATTGCTTTCTGTTGGATAAATCAATAATCCAAGAAAGTGCTAAACCACGAATACCATATCTTTTTAATTTGTAAATTAATATATCATGATCTATGGTATCAAAAGCCTTTGATAAATCCATGAAAATTCCTATAAGGTGTTTTTTATTTGCAAAAGATTCAGTAATCTTATCTAACAATTGAATAATTGCTAAATCGGTGGAATGACCCTTTCTAAATCCAAACTGATTAGGTATAAGTAGGTCATTTACATGAAGAAAAATGTACAGGCGTTTATGAATAATTTTTCCAGAATTTTAGAAATACTAGGTAATAACGATATTGGTCTATAATTTGTTAAAAGAGAAGGGTTGTCTTTTCTTTTGAAAATTGGAACTGCTTTCGCAATTTTTAATGAGTTTGGGCATATACCAGAAGACAGTGAAAGATTGAAAATGTAGGATAAAGGTGTGGTTATTTGTTTGATGATTTTCTTCAGTATATAAACACTTATTTCATCATGGCCACTAGATCTACTTGGCTTTAATCTGTTAACAATCTCCAGTATTTCTTCCTCATCTGTTGGGGTAAAGAAAAGGGATTTGTCGCAGTTTGATGGAAGAAATTCAGTAAAGTTTAAATGAACATGTTTGTTTTTTATTTTTGAAGCTAATTGGGGGCCAATATTTACAAAGTATGAGTTAAAAGCCTCAGATCATCAGGGTTTGTGAGTTCTTTTTTGTCATTATAAAAAACGGACGATGTTTTCTTACTATTTTTACCTGTTATTTCATATATAGTTTCCCATAAGCCATTTACGTTATCCTTTTGATTATCAAACTTATCAGAATAATACATTTTACGAGAAATACGAATCAAGTAACTGAGTATATTTCTATATTTTTTGTAATCGGTAAAATGTTTTATATTGTGGGTAGTAATCGCCAATTTGTACAATTTATTACGGGTTTTTATTCAATTATTGAATTGATGATTCCCTTTGTAATCCAGGGATGTTTGTTCTTTCTACGTGTCTTTTTTTTATCTAAAGAAATGTTTTTTCGATAATAATATAAAAGTTTATCTAGGAAAATGTCATAAGCTTTATCGGCGTTATTTTGGAGATACACTTCTTGCCATTCTTCCTTCGCTAAGTCAGAATTAAGTAATTCAATATTCTCGTCTGATTCTTTTCTGTACATTATTGGCCTGGGTTTTGAAATACTTTTGACGTTTTCAGAATAACGAAGAATAATGAATATCGTTAAATGGTCGGATATATCATAATATAAAATAAAATATTGACGTATACGCCAATACAATCATTTCTGAAGGCAGATTTTACACCATGTGTTTCAACACTACGCGTATCTGGAACGGAGGGGGGTGATGTTCGTTACTTCGAAGTTTCATGTATCCGAAAAAGAAATAAGGCTTTTTATTCCGAAACGCACAAATTTCATAAACATATGGATGCTCGTTAATCTGAAAAAAAAAAAAGGGTTCATCAATCATGTCAAACCGAACACAACATTATGTGGCGTTATTCTGCAGGTTCGTTGTTAGGAAGGTTCGTTATTTTGTTCATTAAAAAATGAAGCAAAGTTCGTCATTCCGAAGGTTTATTAATCAAAATTGAAGGATCGTTCATCCGAAAGTGAAATAGGTGTCCGTTAATCCGAAAATGAAACAGGAATCATTGTCCCGAAAATGAAAAAGAAGAGTAAAAATGCGTAGAAATCGGACAGTGGCCTCTTTAGAACGTTATCTCTCACGGTACAAAACAAACTGTCCGAATTGCGAAGATATTTTCGTTTTCGGATTAACGAATATTCGGTTTATTGAATCTTTATTTTTTTTTGTCATTTTCGTTCCTAACGAACCTTTGGAATAAGGAATAACAAATATAACCATTTTATCACAGGGATATATTTCTGGTGACACTTTCGGGTTCCATCAGCTGACAAGCAAAAAGAAAGAAAAAGCCTTCAGCGGCAATTTTCTTGGTACAACTTCCGGGATTAATCCGTTTCAAAGCAAATTGCGCCGGCCCTGTATATCACAAAGGTATACATGACTAGAGTTTGAATAATACTATATAATGGTGCTACACGCGACAAAACGTACCCTTACCAGTGCTTACAGTATGCGTCTATTGACGTCAACGTTTGGAGCAGTATTCATTGATTATTGATCGCAAACATAGCGGAGCACAGAATAGTCCAGGCTAGGCTCCATAGAAAGTGCACCTAACCTTGTTTTTTGATATATACAATGTTTTTTGATGGTTTCTTGTCAATTTGAGGGTGCTGATTCCAAATCCGATTGATGCCACTCGCGTAACCTTGAGCATTTTCGGCAAAACGCAAAAATCCAAAATGGCCGCCAGATATGCTAATTTGGCCTTGATAATCCCAGTTATGTCAATTTTATGACAAATTATTCCATCAAAGTTTTTTAAATTTTTGTTCCTTGAGTAATTCTACTTGCACATGCAAGAAATTTTTCATTTGAAGAGGTACATTTAGTATTTTAAGCTTATTTTCAATTCAAAATGGCCGCCACTCCTATACTCATGTACTATATGAATGGCAAAAAATATGCATAGAAATAGAAGACGAATTTTCAGTCACATACCTCCCCTTTTATCAAGTTTTGCATGTGCAATGCAAATCTGATGAGTGCCACTAGCAAAACAAGCAAACAAAAAAAAACAACAGAAAGTCTATTGTTTTTTAGGCTTATTATATTCTTCTTAACACAAAACTTCAAAATGGATGCCACTCAAATTTCCAATTAACTGTCCCGTTCTACATCATCTAAAAGCGATATTATACAAACTTTTCAGTCCCCTCATCCGAGAAAGAACATGAGGCAGGGGAAAGTGGAAAAAGGGACCACCTCACTTCCTGTTGTCAAATCTCTGAAATGAAAACAATGCCCCAAAGTTTTTAATGTTAATCCAGATGAATTATATATGGTAGATGAATTTTACCACCGTTTTTTTTTTTCGGAGTGAATGTGTTTGAGTATAGGCCTATGATGTCGAGGGAGACTCTGAGATCTGTACAGTGCTGCCTCATTCTGAAAGCAGTGTTATAACAACTTCACACTGCTTGTCTTTAATATTCAGCATTTGCAGATTCAGGATTGCTCTCGGTAACCAGACCAGCTGTGTTAGGACTCTAAATGATGGCTGTAAACTAACTCCAATAGAGGTCTTTTTAACATATATGTGGTGACATTATATTCACTTCACGTAGGAAGTTTGCAGATGATCTTGCCTTTACGTCTCATAGAAAGTCCTTGGATGACATGAGCCGAGTACTGACCCATCTCAAGACAACAGTGGAGTACTTCATCTTCTGGAGACTTTGCCCCAACCTGTCATGATTAGATTATCATCACACCCATGCCTTCCATCTTAGTAACCATCTTGCCAACGCTATTTTCAAGGTAGCCCTCTGTGGCAAGCCTTCCAAGCATAGGCTAAGGAAGTCCACCCTCCTTCACTGGCACTCGATCACTCTCCCTCACACTGGAAGGAAAGGATGGCAAGTGTCACCAGTACCGTCAACGCATACCCTGACCTTCCAAACACGATAGCATGGGGGGGGGGGGGGGGGCATTTCATGAAGCGTTTTGTCTGACAAATGTGTCCGACAAATTTGCTCTCAGCCAATCAGATGCAAGGATTTAATAGCTTATAACAGTTTGTCAAAAAGAAAAGATCTGACAAAACACTTCATGAAATGCCCCCTTGAACAACCTGCCATCAATGCGCCTGAAATCCCACAAGCCTATACAGATTTCCCTACTGTAACTTGTAAGCTTTGACCCCAAAACAGGTTGGTGCAGATGCTGGTCTGACGTCATCTCTGATACCACCCAAGTTACCTACAACACTGTCTCTGGCCTGCATGGCAACAAAACCGCAGGGCTTCAACGGATGGCGATCAAGCAAGTCTTCATGTCTTCATCCTGTTTCTATGGCAAATAATCGCCCTCTGACCCCTGAGGAAGTGCTGAACATCACCAGATGTGGTTGCAATTAAAACAATTGCAGGACTAATATGCATCTTTAGCCTGAGAATTCTGCAAATTTGGGGCTGATGTCGCCTGCTTCTAAACATACAATTAAAGGGTTCTTTAAAGACAATAAAAATGACAGTTTTAGTTTTAAGACAAGACTGAATGAGATCATGATGTCAAAGTGTATATTATCAACACCTGGGAACTGTGAGAGAACTGAAAGAGGTATCTCACATTGCTCCTTGGTTGATGTTTAATGAACAGTTTGTACGGTATTGCATTAGGACAGTTTCGTTTATGCCTTCAACAGTTTTTGTTGTTGTTTTAATTCAAGAAGAAAATCAGGTTTGCTCGATAAATCAAGGCGGCACTTCTAAATTAAATCATATCAAAGTGATGGAGGTTATGATCCATTTCGAACTCGCCTCACACTCTTAAAACATCCGAGTCAGAACTGACCCGGAACTGGGTCCGTTGAGGTCACACACCGTTCCGGGTCAGAAATGACAAGGAATGGGGTCAGATGTGACCCATTTAGAGTCATGAATTGGGTCAGGGTGAACCCATTCGGGGTCTTCATGACAAATTCCATTCATTTTTGACCCAGAACGGTGTGTGACCCCAACGGACCCAGTTCCGGGTCAGTTCTGACTCGGATGTTTTAAGAGTGCAGGACTGCTCCCTCCCCCCCCCCCCAACTCCTTGCTGGAAAAAAAAAAACTACAATGTAAAGTGTTTTTAGTTGTGTCATTAATGTCCGATGTGTTTTTGTCTGCAACCATGTATCTCTGCACTTACTGTATTTTTCTGTACTTTGTTAATATGGTTTTAGGGGAATGTATATTACAAGCTTTGCTTTCTAGCTTCCCCTCCATTTTCAACATTATTTGATAAATACCATGTATCTAGGCTCCTAAATATATTGTGTTAGTATTACATTTTAATATACAACCGGCATGTAGAATATGATGGTATATTGATTCCTTGCGAGACATTAGTGAACTAATATTGTTGAGACTTTTGTTGAGACAAAATGAAATATATAAGAAATTGTGTTCAACATCGTAAGGTTTATGAATATTAAATGCTCATATTATATGTACGCCCCCTATATATTGTAAGTGACACCCAACATATTGCACAATGTCATGCAACACTTTATGATAGCGTAGGTACGGGACTGGAAATACAGTAAATTTGTTCTATATTTCCATGCAGATGTTTTGCCATTCATATAGTACATAAGCATAGGAATGGCGGCCATTTTGAATAAAAAATGAGCTTTAAATGCTAAATGAACCTATATGAAATGAACTTCGCTTGCAAATGCAGATGGAGTAACGCTAGGAACAGAAATATACAATATATTATATACGGTCGAATTAGCATATCTGGCGGCCATTTTGGATTTTTGCATTTTGCCGAAAATGCTCAAGGTTACGCGAGTGGCATCAATCGGATTTGGAATCAGCACCCTCGAATTGACAAGAAACCATCAAAAAACATTGTATATATCAAAAAACAAGGTTGGGTGCCTTCTAGCCTGGACTAGAAAGCGTGATGTTTATAGGGAAGATAAGATGACGTAGGAAGAAACAAAAAGGATACAAAAAAAAAACAGAAGTAAAGAGAGGTTTACAGTTAGTATGCTATATGAAAGGAAATAAGTCCTCTTTAGATAGACAGAAAGTTGGAAGAGATGTTCTAATATCATTCGTACACATACTTTATATTGGGTTCGATGAACTGTCCTTATCAGATGAATGAAAGTCAAATTGACATGTGTACTGCTTTGAATCACGTTCTTTTTTTTTATGGAAAAAGATAAACTATTGCATTGAAACATTTAAACAAACTTTGAATGGACATAGATACATAAATGTAGACATATTGACATGATACTATCAATAAAAGACAAAAGCAAACAACGAAAGTTTTTTGGACTAAGTAAAAAAAATGGATGCATATTATAGAATTGATTACGCATCTTTGAGTGTAGTAAAACCTCAAAATCAGAAGAAGAATGTTATTCATTTATCGTTATCTTTGTTGTTGTTGTTGTTACTTCGGGTAACATCGATAGATTACATCGATTTTTTTTTTTTTTTTTTTTACATAGACCTCAAGATGATTTTAGACTTTTGCATTTGAACGTCTATTAATATAGTAAGTGGATGAGGAATAAGTGAAGAATGGTTTCAAAATTCATAACAAATCATGATGAACAAGGATGATGACATAGCAGCTTCATGATTGGGTGCTCAAAGCAGGCAGAACAAACGGAAAAACATGCATAAAATTAGCTACATAGGTGAACTTACAAAGCAGGTGGAATTGGAATAACATTACTATGTTACGTTACTAGAGTGATTTTAGCTTTCTATGTCGTCAGCCTTTATATGTTTTTGGGGCTTTTCAGAGTATAGAATCCAATGAATTCCACAAATCTATACATGGCACTATTGATTCATATACTTGATGATGTGCTTTTGTATAAATTGTCTGGAATGCCTCTTTAAATTCATGCAGACAGAACGAGAAAGGGTCGAAGAAAAAGGTGAGGGAGAGATAGCTCAGACTTACGCTCTGGTGGAGGAGATTTCCTCGGGGGTAGGCACTGAAGAGACGGCACAGCAAGGGCGATGACCAACGCAACCACTACAAGGATCTTTACCCCACTCATGATGTCAGAGATCTGAATGGTACACCTGCGCTCAGTAACGATGTGAATGGTGTAGACTCGACTGGGCTATAGATCTAAAGTGAAGCTGCCTATAATCCTTTCCTATTTTCTACGAGCTCAGTGTTGCGTCAATTCCTTTTCAAGCGGTGGTCACTGGTGTTTGTAGTGAGGTAGTGTTTATGAAGCGCGAAATGTAGAAAGACCGATATCCGCTGGTCGTGGGTTATAGGGCTATCATAATATGAGTGATAACCAAGTGAAAATCTATTCGAATGAAATTTAAGAAGTTCAGGTAATTTCTTTTCAGAGTGAAATTCGAGAAATCAGTAGATCATTTTAAGTATGAAAGAAGTGGGACGAGTTTATAGGGAGGAAGTTTTGATTTGTTATATTGAGTAATAAAATTGAATCTCAAAATGGCCATTTTGGTCACGTGACTGCATGTGACGTTGTTCTTTGCAATTTCAATAGCCATAGGCCCTATCGAAGGCTCACGAAGTAAGCATAGCAGGCCAGGATTTTCTCGCGCTTTTAATCATAAGGATTGTGATAACGTCTTTGATAATGGTCGATGCGCAATATTTTCATTTTAATGTCTCTTCAGCCAAGTCGTAAAACACAACCCACATTTCTGGTCTGAAATAAATGGAAGTGTTATGCAAGTGATGTTGTATCTGCCATGTGAATGAAATGATTCGTGTAAACGACCCAATTCATGCAGTATGAAATCTAGGAAAATCCAAGATTACACACCCCATAGAGTCACGAAATTTCCCCAGCTCCTTGTTTCGAGACCGTTCTTTTCTTCTTTTTTTTTTCACATGTCGCTTTCCATAGTGCGAGTATCAAGGCGAAAATGGGTGGCTCCCCAAAAATAAACACAAATTCGGACCTATTGTTCTGTCCACTTTGGCACCGTTTTCTGAAGACTGCAGCCATTTATCCCGGGATTTACCTGCTGCAAACAGAATTATTTGCACTGGATCTATAGTCACGAACACTGCGACGAAAGTGTGGAGTTAAAATATATCACCTCCTATACTTAGTTTTATTTTTTGTTAAGATCAATCTTCTCCATGACACAAGAGACAGGGTCCTATATCTTTTGTGTCTGTCTGTATCTGTTTTTTTCTTTTTTCTTTGCAGATACTGAAGCCATTGATTCTGCGATTTGCCTGAAACAAACTGAGACTTTGCGGGAAATGTACACACAAACTAATATTGTGTGGTTAAAATGACTTAGGATTACATCGCAGCACTCTCTCTCTACTTATTTATTCAATTATGGTGGTTGAACTTTTCAAACGTTTTCTTCAATATTTGATGATTAAGTTTTGCACTGCCAACGTCTTCTCATTCAAATTAAGAACAAACACAGTATAATAAGTGTACGTAAAGCACTACAAAAATCGCAAGCAGTTGAAATGACCTAAACTCGAACTCAAAACTATTTCTTTTTTATACCTCTGATATATTATCAACAAGAGATCAACGACTTTAACGCATTATATAGTTGCGAATGAGCCTTTCTATATGTATAGCGTGAATTTCAAGAATCGTATTATTATCTTAACTTAAAATTATTTCTTATGTCATCTTTGATGTATTACCTACGAGATATCAACGACTTGAACGCATTTTACAGTTGCAAACGACCCTTTCTATGTATAGCGTGAATTTCAAGAATCGTATTCTTATCTTCAACTTCGATTCTGCAGTATTAGAAATGAAACAGATTTTTGATATGTCTACATCTAGACTGAAATATCGACATGGTTTAAAAATATATTTGCAAATGTAAAAATGGTTTTATTTTCTGTGTCTTTTTTTTTAAAACAAAAATTGTATGTTCCGATTACACAATGCTATACTTTCAACGTAAAAAGCAATGGTATAAAACAGATTATGACATTGATCAATGAATGGTCTGTATTCAGGTCTTATATTCAGAATGTATACCCTTTTCTGTCATGCGGCGGAGCTTATCTAGGAGAATATATTTAGAATAACATATCTGTCTAAATTAGAGCCAGATGCACCGCTATGTCGGATTATTCTGTCTTTTTAATTCTACAAAAATGATTATATGTCAGTTTTTATGTCATTTTTTTAAATTTTTTTTTAAAGATATCAACTCGCCTTCAGTGAAATTGATTCAGTAGGCCTATATCGAGAACATTGACTTTCTTTCTGGGGACCTACTCTTACAAGCATTAATTTTGCTTCTATGTAGGTTCCCACCACACACATATTATTTTACTTATCCGTCATGAATGTAATGTACGTGAGAATGAGTTCAATATTGATTTTGTGCCATGTGAATGCTATTTGTATGTATACTACACTTGTATGTGTTACCTTACATTGTCGTAGATGGATGTTATAAACACAATACGGTATGATTTGTGTGGAAACTTAATAAATGAAATGAAATGAAATGAAATGAAATGAAATGAAATGAAATGAAACTATTGTTACGGAAGGAGGGAAATCCTGGTGGGGGAACAACATATCACACATTCTGACACCAAAACAAATAACCACCACTAGGAAATCAAACTTAAAGTAACGAAAACTTTATTCTTCCCACGCCTCCTCAAACGGCATGGTCCCAGCCTCGAGCCATCTTGTCTTCCACCGTGGGCCGAACAGGCCACCCCACTTTGTACCAACATGCATTTTCATGACACTATAATGAAATATATTATGATATACACATATTAATGCCTTTCAATAGTTTGCGATTGATCAGTTTGCGGGTCTCAGTGTAACTGTTGTTACCACGTCGCGTCGCGTCGCGTCGCGTCGGAAGAAGCCTCCGCGGGACCTTTTGGTTATGGTTGGACCATCCTTTGTTTTGAAGGCATGTATAAAATTTGAATAATGTTTGGAAACTGGTCTGTTGTGTGTTAGCTTGTCGCATATAAAAGCGGGATCTGAAACAGAAACACAAGGCTCTTATATTTCACATCTATTATTAATTTCCTGCATTCAAACAGCCAACAGTGGAAACGGTCTTACTTGATTTGATTTAACGAATGCTATTCCGATGATATATAGTAATGTATTAGTGTAAATGTAAGCTGTTCAGAAGAGGATTTAAAGACTTGTTAATCCATTCTAATAGAATGGATTAGTGCAAATGTAAGGTGCTCAGAAGAGGATTAAACGACTTGTTAATCCATTCCTTAAGGTAACCCGACGCACTATACACTAACCCGTGCATTACTCAGAATATACTCGAATACTCGACTACTTCTAAGAACCGCGCTCGTATAACCATCACGTAGCAAAAGGATTTCTGCGAATTGAATCGTGTCAGTGTCTGAAAGTTTTCTTTTCTTCTGATAGCTGCTGAATGTATTCACTCTGATTTTTCATGATGAAGAGAAGCGTGCATTACATCCAGACTTCGTATTGACCCTTCCCAGAATGACGATAATAATGATAAAAAAAAAAGGACCCACGCCCATTTAGCTCGAACATCGCATAATTCATTCGAGAATAAACACGATTGACCGGTGAGTCTGATTCTCAGTGCACAGCTGAGAAGAAGTGTAAATATGTAGTTGCTATGGAAACAACCGCCCAAAGAAGGAATGTGACTCTCGTTACAGTGACCTGTATCTTCTCTTTTCATTCCGTCCTTTCCGCAAGAGGAACAAGGAGACATCATTCCTCGGCTTTCTTTTAACTCGCTGCTAAATACGGAAACAAGACTAGGATATCTGCGAAACCAGTGGGAATTACCAGATGTTAAGAAGTAGACGGACCACATTCACGCATTCTGAAAAAAATAACAGACTCAGAGTAATTGCTTCCATAAACGTGTCAGTGTTTTACTCCGTGGCAATGCTGCTTTACATGTCATTATTTTTCCGGTTCTTCTTTCACCAGAACTCAATATTATGTTATCAATGTTGGCGCATCATACTTGCCCTTCGCGGAATTGGATTTTTCACTTTTATCTCCCCCCCCCCCCCCCCACCACGTCTTTCATCTTTCATTTCATCTTTCATGCATGGTCATACAACATCTGAATACAAACTTATGCATCAATTCAATTTCAAAGTATATCTATATTATATCTACAGGTATATTAGATATGACTTTAAGCGGGCATCCTTGGTAACGCGTTGGCTATGTTATGACCTGATATATTGTTCTCTCAGCATAAAGCTCACTTGACAAAGTGCAGGGTGCCGAAAAATTGTGTGCTTTTGTATATAAACTGTTGGTACATGTATTGACAGCATTATGGATTTTTGGAGTTCTGGGCACCGTTTCACGAAACTTGTCAGCGCTGACAAGTTGTCAGTCACTGACAATTACCATAGTAGAAGTCAGTGACAAGAGCGTCTCAACCAATCAAAACCAAGGATTTTACTGAAATAGTCAGCGCTGACAACTTGTCAGCGCTGACTATATTGCTGAAACACCCCCCCTGTTCTCCCAAGTTATTGATGATATTGATTACCAACACGTGGACTACGAATTACTTAACACACACACACGCACACACACACGTACACACGCACATACACACAAATATACATTAGGTGTATATATATATATATATATATATATATATATAATGTATATATTCTGTTTGCAGATGACACAAGTCTTTTTTATTCCCACTCAGATCCTTATGTGTTGCTTGATTCTGTGAATAACGAACTGCAACTGGTATTTGAATGGATTCAGGCGAATAAATTATCGCTCAATATAAACAAGACGCATTATAAGGTCTTTAGTAATACAATAAAGTTTCTTCCAGGTTCAGTATTAGTGAATGGTTTGCAGTTAAAATGGCCTCTACAAGAAGCTGGCGACTGAGCTGCACTCAGCATTCCAGCTGGAGCTCCAGAAGAGCGAACAAAGGATCGAACGTCTTGCTACGACCTGTGACCAGCTGACAAAGAAGGTGAAAGATCTCGAAACATCACTCGACGAGCAGGAGCAGTACTCGCGCCGCCAATGTTTGAGGATCTATGGCGTTCCTGAGCACAACGGTGAAGACACCGATGACCTCGTCATTTCTCTTGCAGCCAAGATGGGTGTAAACCTGGACAAGCACGACCTCGACCGCAGCCACCGGATCGCCCCGAAACGCTCATCGGCCACAGCACCGTCTCAGTCTACACGTCCGAAGCCCCTGATCGTGAAGTTTGCGAGATACAATGCCCGTCGCTCGATGTTCGCTGCCAAATCGAAACTGAAGGGATCTGGTATCGTCATCCGTGAGGATCTGACGACATCGCGACAAGACCTGTTCTACAAAGCATCTTCTCACCAGAACACCAGGTACACGTGGTCCATTGATGGGAGAATCTTCTCACTGACGAGAGACGGTCGGAAAGTACCAGTGAGGAACTCAAACGATCTGGAACGACTGGACTAGCGTGAGGTGTAGTTATCAATTGTTCATTTCTGTTTGTTCGTATTTGTTTGTTATGGACAGAGCTGTAAATAGTGATTTAGATTTTGACAGTAATTTTGATTGTTCGTACATAAATCTCAATGAATTTTGTAAAATACATCATGATATTTCTCAGTTTAGTTTATTACATTACAATGCGAGGAGTCTTAAGAGAAATTTTGATAATATAATTGGTGATTTGACGATATTGAATTTCCCGTTTTCTGTTATTGGGATTAGTGAGACATGGATGACTGACAATGGTAGTTTGTTTTCTTTAGATGGCTACACTTTATATAATTCTAATCGAATTTCCGGACGCGGTGGTGGAGTTGCGTTGTTTGTTAGAGATTATTTGAAGGTTTCAGTGATAAACAGTATATCATTTCATGTCCAAGATGTGGAGTCTTTATTTGTAAGTTTTGAATATCAAAATCATAAAAATATTGTTGTTGGTGTAATATATCGCAATCCCTCTAGTAATGAAAAGGATTTTCTTAGTGAATTTGACAGTATCATAAACGAAATGCGTAATATTTCCAAACATATTTACATTATGGGTGATTTCAATATAAATTTATTACATTATGATACACATCCCAATGTACAAACGCATTTAGATTCATTATACTCTCATGGTTTATTTCCTGTGATAGATAAACCAACCCGTGTAACTAAGGATTCTGCAACTCTTATTGATAATGTTTATACTAGTGTTATTAACGAAAACGGTTTATCTGGAATACTGTTATCAGACTCTAGCGACCATTTCCCAATCTTTCACATGTCTAGCATCAAAATTCATTCCAAGGTTTTACCCAGTCAGAAATCATCTTCGCGATATATAACCTCTTCAATGATTCATATCTTTCTTTCTGATTTGAAAAACACTGATTGGACCGATGTTTTAACCTCAAATGATGTTGATGTAGCGTATGATACGTTTCTCTATAGTTTTTTGTCTCTTTGCGATAAACATATGCCCCTGAAAGAGCAAAAGCCCAAGATTCACAAAAATTTGAAGAAACCATGGATAACTCGAGCTTTGCTCAATTCTATTAGAAGGAAAAATACTCTTTTTAAGCGATTTCATTTTTGCCCAACTGTTGAAAATGAAATTAGTTATAAAAGATATCGCAATAAACTTAATTCGTCTTTGCGTTTTGCGAAAAGAAAGTATTATTATGATAAATTCCATGCATTTAAAGGCAACATGAAAAAAACCTGGTCTTTTTTGAATGACTTACTTGGTAGAAATATTTCGAAAGCATCACATGGTATTTGTTATAACGGCAAAGAGTTACATGATTCTTCCGATATTGCAAACACATTCAATGATTTTTTTGTGAGTATCGGTACCTCATTATCACGATCACTCCCTGTTACCGATGTGAATTTTTCCAGTTTTATGCCGAAAATGTTCGATAAATCAATGTTCTTTAATCCCATCTCTGAATGTGAAATTATCGATGTCATCAGGAGCATCAATCAAAGTAAAAGTCCGGGATATGATAATGTATCTATTGATATTGTTAAACCAAGTATATATTTTATAAGTAAACCTTTGACATATATATGTAATCTATCTTTACAAACTGGTATTTTTCCGTCGAAAATGAAACTAGCTAAAGTAATACCTGTTCATAAGAAGAATTCTATGTCTGACTGTGGGAATTATAGACCAATTTCTGTACTGCCACTATTTTCTAAGATACTCGAGAGACTTGTTCATAATAGACTGTATAATTATTTGACAAGAAATAGTTTGCTTACTTCTCAGCAGTATGGATTTAGGAAAAATTGTTCCACTGAATTTGCAATTATTCATTTATATGATAAAATTTTGAAGTATATTGATATTAACAGACATGCAGTCGCCATTTTCATGGATTTGTCGAAGGCTTTCGATACTTTGTCACACTCGATATTGTTATCAAAGTTACAGTATTATGGCATTAGAGGTATACCCTATCTTTGGTTCAAAAGTTATTTGAGTAGCCGGAAACAGTTTTCTGTGTATCAAGGTCACTCATCCAATCCCAAAATTATTTCATCAGGTGTACCCCAAGGTTCGATTCTGGGACCATTGTTATTTTTGATTTACATAAATGATCTGGTCAATTGTTCACAATTTTTTGACTTTGTTTTATTCGCTGATGACACAACTTTAATTGCCTCCCATCAAAATTTTGAGATTTTGGTCAGTAGGATTAATATTGATTTGGATAGAATATATAATTGGCTTATTTGTAATAAATTATCTTTGAATATTTTGAAAACGAAATTTTCTGTCTACAGAAACAGACAAAATAGAAGATCATGTTATGATAATGTCCAACTTTATATTAATAATACTTTGATAGAGCAATGCTCTGTTGTCCAATACCTTGGGGTACAACTCGATGACTGCTTGACGTGGGATTCTCATATAAATTTTGTCTGTGGTAAAGTATCCCGGATTGTCGGAGTTATGAATAATCTGAAAAATATATTGCCTTGTAATGTCCTTTTGTTATTATACAACACTTTCATTTTACCTCATATAATGTATTGTAATGTGTTATGGGCTTCGTTACATCCCTTTAAAGTGTCAAGAGTGCTACGACTCCAGAAGAAAGCACTCCGCGTTTGCGCGAACACTCATTATCTTGCTCCGTCAAAACCATTGTTCCTCCGCTTTCACACATTGAATGTCCATGACTGCAATGTCTTACAAGTTGCTTCTTTGATGCACAGGTATTTTACCAAGAGCCTTCCCCCTTACCTCGCCGAAATGTTTTGTTTGAATGATAAAGTGCATAGTTACAACACCCGTCAGTCATCCAAATTCCACCGCTGGAAAATGGAAACAAACATCCATTCAAAATCAGTTCGTCACCTCGGTCCGGTCATTTGGAATTCACTACCGTCCAGTATTCGAAATCTACAATTTAACAGGTCTTTTAAAAAACAACTTAAAATATTTCTCCTCGCTAAATACTAGTTTCACATTTTTTTCACACTTGATCCCCTATTTGTCTAATTCACCCAACACTGCGTTGCATTTTCTGTTATTTTCGTGTTTTCCAACTCCTCATAGTCAGGTGATCCCATCACTGCAAGCCCTCGAGGCTTTTACGGGACACCTTTTTCTTTCACTTTACTCCACTTCTCCCCTCTTGTTCTTTTTCTTTTTCTTTTTTAAGTCTGACTTTTTCAAAAGTCTGACTTGGTACTATAGTTTATTTCATGATGACCTATATGTCATCCCTTTGTGAATTGTATTGTGAACTATGTTATATTTCGTCCTTTTTAACTGTATATACTGTAAAGGTAGAAAGAAATAAAGGAGAGTCCTATGCTCTCGGTCAATCAATCAATCAGTTAAATCAAATAGATTCAACAAAATTTTTAGGTATTTATATTGATAGTAATCTTTCTTGGAAGGTTCATGTTGATTATTTATGTAAGTTGTTGTGTAAAAACGTTGGAGTTATTCACAAATTGAAGTATACCTCTTCCCCAAGCCAATATTGCATTCCCTCTATTCAACTCTGTTATTACCTTACTTAAATTACGGAATATTGGCCTGGGGGAATTGCTCTAAGACTAAAACCGATTCGTTATTTTTGATTCAGAAAAAGGCCTTGCGGATTATAAATCATGCACTTTTTTTTATCATAATGAACTGTTTGTTTCCAGTAAATTACAAAAAGTTTCTGATTTGTATTTGTATCACGTTGGAATTTTTATGTATAAGTTGAGCATTGGCGATCTTCCTAGTTTATCTTCTTCAATGTTTGTTAAAAACAGTGAAATTCATAATTACCCTACAAGACACAGTGGATCATAATTTTTTATCACTTTTCCCCCGTTCGTACAGTTTTAGCCCTTAAGACAATTACTTCTACCGGTCCTTCTTTCTGGAATGAGCTAGATTCTGTTCGGCTGCAATCAAGTTCTCTAAGTTCCTTTAAGCAAAATCTAAAAGCCAATTTTTAAAAATCCTATGTATAGTTACTTGCCGTGACCATTTGATATATCTGTTCTTATTCGCAATGATGCCTCGCTCGGGTGACTTCATTTGACCACATTTCTTTGACCAATAGTGCAATTTTATGGAGCATTGAATCCCTGAGTTTTACCTTGAACATCATAAACTATTTTGTACATTCCGTATAGAGTTTATTATAATCTCGACATACCGATTTTCGCTTGTGTTTCGTCATTTTTCGTAATTAGCATGTTGTACTAAACGCTTATACTATTTCTCTGGAACCTACACCCTACACAAACATTGCTTTTTAGTAGGTTCCTCATATTTACACATCATTATATTACATGTCCTTATACATTTGTGAAATCATGTCTAAAATTGAATGTTGTGTTATACATATTCTACTCCGAAATCAAATGGAATATGAAATCTGAATATGGAATGTGGAATATGGAACTTGAATTAAAAAAATAAATAAAAAAATAAATAAATAAATATATATATATATATATATATATATATGCATTTATACGTAAATATAATTATATGTATACACATATATATTTACATTAAAAAATGTTCTCATCATTCTGTAATAGAAAAAAAAATCTGAAAGAGAGTGAATATATAGCACCTCGGTGTGGGCGAGTAAAGGTGGCCCCACACTATGCGTTTTTTTTCGATCGCAGTGCTTGCGATCTGTTGCGGGTGCCAGATTGCAATCATCGAGTCGTATAGTGTGAGCGCAACGACCGCAAGGCTTGCGAAATTTCAGCCGGTCGCAAGGGTTCGCAGAGGCAACCGCAGACGATCACAAGGTTTTGAACATGTTCAAAATTTGACAGCAGCCGCAAGGAGGTCGCAAGGCTTGCGGACGCCTCCAAGTCGCGAGAAGTCGCATGCGGTCGAGAACCGCGTGCGACTTCTCGAAACCGCAAGCAGTCGCAAGAAAAAACGCATAGTGTGAGGCCACTTTTAAGAGCAAGTGGTAGAGCGCTTGAGAAAACAAACACAAACAAACAAACAAACAAACAATCGTGCGCACCTTGTTCAATTCAACTATGAAAAGGTTCATCTCAAAATGTCGGAGGCTGCTATTAGCAGTCACAGAAAATGAGAAAGGAATATATTCAATGATCCTACATTGAATATTCGTACTTGCATTCATATCAGGCGGTGGTTTGACCTGTTATAGTTTGTACCAGGTGTTCTAAATCAATTCCTATACTTTGGATCAAAGTTGAACTGTACTAACTATATACACCTGTCACGTACTAGATTGCACTTGTTAAAAAGAAAAATAACAATCAGGCTAGGCCCCTTGGTCAGTTTGTGTGAATGTAAATGTTTAGATTACAGTTTTTGCACATGCTATAACCATATGTAACAAAGGCTAGCCTTGGGCTAACATTGTTTGTATAGGAGATTATCAGAAATTTGAATTATGGGTACGGTATTGTGTTAGCTATTTGGATTACAAATTCCACCTTTAGACCAAAGTCTATTGGGTTCTATAACAGGCTTTTACACATGCTATTGTGAGTTCTGGCTATGGGTTAACAATTGTTCATCTCTACATCAAAATTTGTGCGTATTTAAGTGGTTGAGAAGTGTACATTTGAACATTCTGGGCGTACACGGTAGAAAGTTTGCAGAATACTATTATAATACAGTGGCCGCGGAACCGGTCACACACTTTTGGTTCGTTAAAAAAAATACTATTATAATACACACACACACACACACACACACTGAAAAACGTTCCGCGGCCCCTGCATTATGTGAGAAAAATGTACAGGGGGGGGGGGGGTCTGATAACAAAGCGCCAATCTTCAGCACAGAAAAAGTTTCAGCACTGAATGACACTGACATGGCAAAGATACGTTTTTGTGTGTGTGTTTTATTTCAAACAAATATTGAGCTCATTCACATCTTCACACAGTATAAACTTTGTACTTTGACTTCATAAGTCACTAACAAATGTAAGTGGAGCTTTGAATTGCAGAACTTTGAATAATTGCAAAGTACATATTTCATAACAAATATACAAAAGCTGTCATCAGTTAATTCAATATAAAACCTTGGGAAAGTTAATTGGTACTCTGGTCTGGCAAGATCTGCACACATGTAAACTAACTCAAAAAGAAAGAAAGTGCAGAAAGAAAGGGTTTCTATTGCTCAAAGGACACAGACAAAGACAATGACGTGTGTATTATTGCCCTATCTATAACAGGCTGGCAAAAGATTTGTCTTGAGCACAAGTTAGTCTTGGTTATAGCACGAGTATGCTTTCAGCCTAAGTCAAACTTTTTGTGTTAAAATGAGACAAAGCGAAGCCGACGTGGTCGTGAGTGTTGGTGTGGTATACATCCCCAAGTAAATCTTCATGTATAGAATGAGATTTTGTTTAAGTTGTGAAATAACTTGAATTGACGAGGGAAAAAATGCGCAATCTATGAGTGAAAGTTAAGATATGTAAGACAACGCATCACAATTATTATACATTTGTTTGAACATGTTCATTAATGAATGATATCTAAACTTATTCAAGTCATTCTTAACTTGATCACTACATCATCACAAGCATTTGATTCCTAAAAACTTGAAAACAAGATACATATCAGTCAAAATGCTGCCTTCATAATTGGTTATGAAACATCATCCAGAGTCCAGAGTCATACTTTGCTACAAGTTTTCGTTGTGTTTTAGACTGTTTTCAGCAAGATATTCATGACTTCCGCCATCTCAAGAAATAAAACAAGAACAACAACATTTAGTAGAAGTATTTCCACGGATTTATGAAACAATTGCATGAGATATAACAGTGTTCACTGCATAGCATTCACAGAAAATTTCTCAAAATCATTAGCTTTTGATGGTAACGACAGAAGAACAGTAAAAATGAAAAGATAAAAAGGATTAATTATAATATCATCGACGAGTGCGTCTGTTGGACGTGTAAATGCAATGATGTGAGAAAACCTCTGGCAGTTTTATTAAAATCACTCACACTGTTCTTACATGATGCCTGTTACTCCATCTTCCAAGTAAGTGCCTCCATCTCTTTCAAAATTCCCAACCATGGAAGCTTACAAAAGGTAATGCTCCGTTTACACCAGGTTCCCAACGGCCACGGCAGTCACGTTTCAGACCACCATGGACTAAACGGGATGGACGGGAGACAACGCGATAGGACGGGATGGGCAAACGTAATAGGTCGTGCTTGCCGTGGATGCCTGCTCATATCTTTAAACTATCAAAAAATTGCCATGGTAGTCCCGGTGCCAATGAGAAACAGTTAGGTCAAAGTAAAACTATAGGTGAACGCAGCAAAACGTGATAGAACGTGATATTCAATAACAAAACTTAAATGCGGTCCGTAGTGCGACGCGAAGGAAATTTTTGAGCAGTCTAGCCAGACTAGACGCCGTGAAGACGTCGTCTGATAGTTACATGTTCACCTTTGGTTGGTAAAATCAGACTGTCTTTTCTTTCCCGTGTTTTAGAGAATAAGCTTTTAAAATGTAAATGCGTGCAATAGCATTTTCTCAGCTTATTCTGATTTAGGCATACAATCCCTACGAAAGCACTTCAGCACTTCATTGCTCATATACTTTTGTCTTCATGTTTGTCTGTGGATCCTATTGTTTGTTTTTTTCCTCGACTTATGTTACCTTGGTTATAAACATATAACTCCACTGATTCACATTGTAGGGGGCGTATGATGCTTATTATTGCTATCTCATCTGACCCGAGCTCGTGCGGCCATCCTACTCAATCTTCTTATACTGGATCTTGAGATGCGGAGCGAGATCTGGTGTCTTGGTTGTTGCCATGGAGACCTTTTGCTCCAGGGTGTTCTCATTAATCAGCTTGAACGTTCTGGTGATCTGTAGCGAAAAAATAACAAACAAACAAACAAAACAAGCTATTGGGATCAGTTTGAACAGGAAAGGAAAAATTGTTCCTTTGTTCGCGGAAGATGACCATTGCCGCATATGAAGGGACACCAATATGTACATCAGTGTGTGTGTGTATGAGGGGGGGGGGGGGGGGAGGGGGTTTGAGCATTATTGCGACGTGATATTTGATTTTTTTTTTTGACACACCACCTCATTTCAAGTAAGTTTTCCTTCCCCTTTCAAATATATCGTTATTGCAAACTAAAGCATAATGATGTATCAATCATTATCTTATTATTGGAATTGTATGTTTTTGAATAATCTTTTTTTTTTGAGCCCATAGGGATATATGCACTAGTTATGATGCGTTATTAAGCACTGTTGATTGTTATCATCATTGTTATTATTATTAAATTCTTCTTCTTCTTCTTCCTCTTCTGATAATCATTATTATTATTATTATTATTATTATTATTATTATTATTATCATTACTATTATCATTATTATTATTATTATTATTATTACAGTATTATTATTATCATTACTACTAGTACTACTACTATTAGTCTTATACTACTATTAGCATCTGGTCAACCAGCAAGCAATCTCTGTACGACCAACTCACTGCTAGGGGTCATCCCACGAGACCGACACCCACGAGTCATACCGCCCACGAGTTCGACATTGAAAACAGGGTCCATGAATCACACAATCACACAGCTCACGAGTCATACAGCCCATGAGTTCGACCAGGAAGGTGGATACCCTGGTTCGACTTTAGGCAAATACAGCCCATGAGTTCGACTATAGGGAAAAACAGCCCACGAGTTCGATAGATACAACACGGGGCTTAATGTGTCGGTCTCGTGGGCCTTGATAGTTTAGTGTCGAAACTATTAATGGGTTGTATGACTCTTGAGCTGTATAACTCATGGGCTGTATGACTTGTGAGCTGTATATGACTCGTGGGCTGTATGACTCGTGGGCTGTATATATGACTTGTGGGTGTCGGTCTCGTGACGTGCATCCTAGCTCACCTTGGTGGTCTTGGGTTCGTTGGCGAACCACACGTTGCTGACAGAGGTCGACTCCAGGCTTAGCTCCGTCCCGTTCACCTCCCCTTCCGCCATCTCAACCACACCTGCAGAGAGACACAAAGGGGATACGAGAGTATTCGTTACTGGCCGAGTTTGAAGGCAACCTTGATGATGTTTAAAGGTATGGTACAGTATTGGTGGAGGCGAGGATTAGGCTTTTAATTGTTTGTGAGATGCCAAGAAACCACTTATGAAATAGTACATAGCATATACCATTCTAACACGAATTCAAAGTTTATTTGATGAAAATCGGTTTTGGAATAGCTGAGACATCCAAAAACAAAGTAACATAAAGCGATCGTGATAAAAGGTGGGTCCCACCTATTATTAGGATTGCTCTATTTTGCGTATCTCGGCTATTTTAAAAACCAATTTTCATCAAATAAACGTTGAATTCCTCTTGGAATTACATGCTCTTTGATATTTCATAAGAAGTTTCTCATTATCTCACCCAAAAATGTCAGAAACCTGAAGTTAAGTCTCAAACAAAACTATCCAATCCCTTTAAGGTATTGTTTACCATTGGGAGCATGCAGTGATTAAAAATATTTTGAATTATAACATTTGATGCATATGAGCAGGTCAGTTGTGTCACATCCTACAATATAAAAAAATCGCAATAAAGCCAAAAATATAAAGGAGATATAGTTATTTTTCTCAATAAACCATAACTGCAGACGGTTTATTCTAGAAATACTTTTATCATTACTATTGCTCACATCTTGTATATATTCAAAAAATAAATCATTGTTGTTATCTGAGATAGATTCTCCAGATTCAGTTCCCGGTCGAGTTTGGAAGTAGCTGAAGAAAATGATGTATTACTAAGTATTAGTAATAAATGGTCCTGTGTATACAAATGCTTTGTATGCTTGTCAAGTGCTGACTGGCACGGATATACATTGTTCACACTCCATGCAAGAGAATGGTTAAGTAAAAGTCTTAATCTTCATTTAAAAAAAAATGCAGTGGCATTGCCTAGTTTTTATATCTTCATACAAAAATGTCATTTTGTTTGTTTGTTTCATTTTTTTCATCTGAGCACTGGCTGGACAGCCCAAATTCAGCTGCACTAGCTGGTCTTCCATGGGGCTCATCGGGGTGTGAGGGGGGACCACTTCACCGGGTTATAAAGACAAAGTAGCATACCCTGCTCATTGCGCTGAATGAATGAAGCGGGATCTTTTACGTGTATGGGTTGCGACTCCAGTTCTCACACACGGGAACTTCATTTTATGTCCTATAGCCTACGAGTGACAACGGTTCACGCTCTCTGCTCTCCTTAACCCGGGTCTTATAAGAGCAGCAATATTTGAAATGACTTCAGTGATATCTTACAGATGTGGTACTCAGAGTTTTAATCTATTAGTAGAAGAATTCAAACAGAAGGCATAAAGATCACCCCATTGCTTAGACCCCAGTGTTGGCAGGTGCAGTCAAGTAAGATTCTGATTATGACACAGCAGACTCCAATTCTTCCTGTTTTTCTTTTTATCAAAGTACTATAGAAATAATATTACAGGCTTTGTGAAATACTGGCACATTCTATTGTACTTAAGGAATGGACATTCGATTTCTCAAACAAATCATACATCACAAACAGCACTCAAGTACTGTGTTGGGCAATCTCAAACTGATGAACCACACAAATCAACTAATGAGATAAGTGTCAGGTTAGCTGCATCGCTGATATTTTGATAAAGAAATGAGGTAAGTGCTAAAACAGCTGTCTCGCCGATATTTTAAAAATGGGCCTCGCGTTTGTTTGATAAAGCCATGTATTTACTTCATCTAGTAGTCACTGAAATACTTATGGCCAATGTTGTTGCTTGGTGAGACAAGCTATCATTTTACATTGACGCTTTGATCATTGAGGTTGGGGAAAAAAGACCACACACAACACGTCCCTATCCTGATTTCATTGATTAGTTTTGTGCTAATTATGGTAGAAAAGTGGTCAGTGACAATTTCCAATAGAAAAACAAAGAAAAAACAAAAGTTGAAAAAGTTGAAAAACAAAGAAATACATAAGAAATTATGAAAAACAGTAGAATACATTAAATTTCATCTAGAACAGCCACTTTTCGTTCCTGTTAACATCTTGATTATGTTTTGGTATGTCATGAGGATCCTGAAAATGTAAGTTTCGAGGAGTCCTGGGGGTGCACGGTGACCCGCTTGGAAACCACGAGAAGAAGCTATGCCATTTTTTTTTTCTTCTTAAATGTGAAATGAGTCTCACAATCAAGAGGGTCTTTCACATTCATGATATAATCTACAACATAATTATGGCAACACCTCATCATTAACCTGATTTCCTTTATATGAAAGGCAACGGTTGTACCAAGGCAATCATGAGACACCTGCTTACCAATGCTGATACTCGACAAGAATGCCGCACGTTTGGTGCCAACGTTAACTTGGAGAAAGCCACACTCACTCTGGAAGGGCTTGTTATTTGCGTCACGTGATGAGGAGCTGTCAATTTAAGAGACAAAACGTGATGACAGGCTCGTACGATATCTGTTTTTTTTTTTTTGGGGGGGGGGGACATAAAAGAATTAAGAATGGATTCTATTTCAAACAAAATATTAATGTGGGCTTGAATTTCAAGTCAAATTTTCACAGTAACTAATTAAAAACATGTTAAGGAAAAATAAATGTTGCATTTGAAATATTCTGACCTTTTCTGATAACTTCCTGACGATCATATTAATTACAATGATGAAAAAACGTATCATGTTCGCATAATACACTAATTGGAACTGTATAATCTCTTCAAAAGGAATGGTACAGTATTGGTGATGAGTGTGGAGCTTTCAACTTTTTGCGAGACACTAAGAAACCACTTATGAAATGTTACAGAGCATATAATTTTAAGAGAAGCTCAAAGTTTATGTTATGAAAATTGGGTTTGAGATGGCTGAGATATCTAAAAACAAAGTTAACCAAAGTGATACAAATAAAAGGAGGGCCCAGCTTTTATCAGCATCTCCTTGTTTTGGATATCTCAGTCATTTAAAAATAAATTTTCATCAAATAAACTTTGGATCCCTCTTAGAACGACATTCTCTCTCATGTATTTCGTAAGAGGTTTCTCATCATCTCACAAAAGAAAGTCGAAACCTGAAGCTCCATCTCAACCAAAACTATACCCACATTTGCCCACACTAGCCACACTAGCCCACACTAGCCCACATTTGCAAACCCACGAAAATCAAAACTGCATAAAACAGGTCCAATATGACTTCAAGTACAAGTTATAACAGTAACATACCTCACCTGTTGCTCTTTGTCTATACCATTCGATAAAAGAGAGAAAATCATTGTTTTGAAATCAATTTTCAAACCGGGTCAACCCGACCCAAAATCGAATTACGAGCGCGGGCTAGCTACGTACTAACTGCGACCAGCCCCAACGTTGCAGCGTTGGGGCTGTGCCGTTTTCGCATTCAGATCGAGGAATTGTACAAAACGGGTAACGTTTCGGCGCTATCAGGGACGCCAAGTTCAAAAAAGTTCTATGAGTGAGATTTTCATGACTCGGCATCTCGGCGAGCAAATGTGCGCGCAAGTGAGGGTGTGGGAGGGGTCCCAGCCCGCCTCCCCCCTGTGGCGCCTCCCACGGTAGGGAGCTTTTTCAATTTTTAGCTCTTAATGGTGCGATCAGGTGCATGCTTAAGTGACTATTTTTTACTTATTTTGAAAGACAAAAGGAAAATATACCTTCAATTTGAGCTATGCTACTTATTATGGGCCCAAATTGCAGTCTTTGCCCGATGCGTGAGAAAAATGGGTGCCATGCGTGAGATCGTGAGACGACCCCTAAATGCTTGAGTCTCACTCAGAATGCGTGAGACTTGGTAGCTCTGCGCTATATTTCCTTAATTTTTCAACAAAAACTACTAGGAATACTTACATGGGTCGATTAAACCTAAATGATTAATTTCGGCGACTGTTTGATGCATTTCATTGCTCATGATGCAGAAAATGTTGTCTTATAACGCGAATATCTTCAGCTCACCGATGCTCACTGAAACTCACAATCACTTGCCGGCACAGGCGCACAGCATGCATGCAGTGCAGTGCATTGAGAGCATGCGTAATGCGTAGTATGGATATAGCAGCAAGTCTCTCCACTGTTGCACTAGGGCAGGCCGCTTATTACTCCTAAAAAAATGTAGAAAATTTTGCAGTTTCTAGATAAATGGGTGAGAAAAACCAAGTCGAAAAGGTAATGTATTAATTGTCACTGTGTTTATGATAGAAATTTAGCCGTGCTTTATTTGTGAAGTCGCCGTGAATGTGGCAGTGATTTTTGCTCCCGCTCAGCTGCGAGGTAGCCGCCAGGACCGCGCCTTGCTAGCTACTAGTACGTACATGTAACTTACACACGTATCGCATGCAAGTAGTATGTACGTGGACCGGAGCTAGCGAGCGTTATACGCATGCATACGGTGCATTTTTATTTATTTTTATGAAAGTAATGGACTAATTGGAACGAAATTTTGCACAGGTGTTACTGCAATCATACCCAAACTCCATGCTAACTATGAGACCAATTGTTGCAGGTTTACAAATGTGGGCTAGTACCTTTAAGAGCACTCACTTAAATAGCTGTAAATATAGGGTGCTGTTCGTTATTCCGAAGGTTCGTTATTCCGAAGGTTTGTTAATCCGAAACACACAAATTCTCTATACCTGGTAAAGAAAAAGGGTTCGTTAATCCGAACAATTTTGTGGCGTTATTCCGAAGGTTCATTATTCCGAAGCTTCGTTAATCCGAAAATGAAATAGGGTTCCCTATTCCGAAGGCTCGTATATCCGAAAATGAAATAGGGTTCGTTATTCCGTAGGTTCGTTAATCCGATAATGAAATAGGGTTCGTTATTCCGAAGGTTCGTTGATCCGAAATGAAATAGGGTCCGTAACGAACCTTTGGAATAAAGAGCTTTGTTTCATTTTCGGATTAACGAACCTTCGGAATAACGAACCTTATTTCACTTTCGAATTAATGAACCTTCGGAATAACAAACCTTATCACATTTTCGGATTAACGAACCTTCGGAATAACGATCCTTCGGAATTACGAACCTTCGGTCTAAAGAACCTTCGGAATAACGAACCTTCGGAATAACGAACTGTAACCGTAAATATAATGGTCATGGCATTATGAACGGTTACAGCTCGTTATTCCGAAGGTTCGTTATTCCGAAAGCTCTTTATTCCTAAGATTCGTTATTCCGAAGGTTCATTGTTCCGAATTTCATTTTCGGATTAACCAATCTTCGGAACAACGAACCTTCGGAATAAAGCCACAAATTTTCGGAATAAAGCCACAAATTTTCGGATTAACGAACCCTTTTTAATTTTCGGATTAACGAACCTCTAGGTATAGGGAATTGCGTGTTTCGGATTAACGACCCTTCGGAATAATGACCCTTCGGAATAGCGAACCTTCGGAATAACGAACAGCACCCTTATGAACTACCTGCATGGGTAGACATCTTCGACAACACATACATCAATAATAAGTCAAAGTTCAAAGATTATTTCAAAATAGAAGTCTAGAGCATTATATCGTACATAATTATGTATAAGTAAAAGTAAATTGTAAACTGAAAATCATTATTTTGTTCAAGAGCACTAGACGGAAGAGTTATGATTACTAGAATAATGTAACATCCCACTACAGACTTGTGCTATGGTGCTCTTGATATTTCCCAAGGTCTTTACAGACGTATACTTATAAATAAAAATATTTGAAATTGTGGCAATGTTTTCGTCATTTTCTTATATCTGGTAGTCATCCAAATTAGACACAACTATAAACCTTGTTCCCTTTCAGCCATTAAGATAGCAGAATGGGTTATAATATCAATAATATCAAATTACTTGGCAATAAAAAAGAGAAAAATGCCAGGTCTACAGGGCTAAGCATGGTCATGATTGTTGCAAGATAGAAACTTACTTACAATCAATCAAAATTAATTAATTAATTACAACCAATCAAAATCAGTCAAAAAGTACCTGAACTGCATCATTGGCACCCCAACGTTTGAAAACGCAATGGTCTCCTTGAGGGAGAAATTTTTAATGGTGGGGTAAAAACCTTCTCCTTGTACGGATTCCCACTTGCCTAGCAACCACTTCAGCGGCTTGATGGCATCGTGAAGAGGGGCTGGAGACAAGACAATCATTAGAAAAAGGAGAGGTCAAAGCCTGCATCAGTGATCAAAAGTAGGTTGCATTATCTGGTTCCTTGACAAACTACTAGTAACTGAAATCATGAAATCTTACCATCCAACTGAAATCATTTGTCTTCAGAGTTTGAATTAAAAACAAACAAATAACTAATGACCCTATAACCTTCATACAAAAAAAAAAAGAAAGAAAAAAATATAGTGGCTGCTTCAGAAACAAAGAAATACAAGATAATTGTGAAACAATACTAAAGATTCCGCACTCGTCCCAAATCCCATCTGAAAACATAAAGACAGAGGAAATTATGTACAGACAACTTCTTGCAAAGGAAATTCGGTCAAGAAGAGTACTTCCATCACAAAATTTATCACTATCCAGAAAGACGAGAGATTACTAACATTTATGAAGTTAGATAGTTTGACTGAATGGGAGGCTCTTATAACTATAAAGTGACTCGGTATACCGTATCATTTTACATCTGGCAGAAATCTTTCACATCACGCGAGGCCCCATCACGCAGGCGATTAACGATGCACAAATTATTATTATACTTATTCAAGGTTTCTTAACGGAATAACCCCCTTCAAGGGAGGGAAGGGTTTAAGATTTTGACCCCTTTTTGGAAGAGAAGCCAGCAAAATTATTTCCCTTGAATTGGAAGGTAAACGAGAGAGCAGCATGACGTATATTTGTAGTGCATCTGACTCCAAATGTCTTGCGTAGAGAAGCCTGGACCGGGAGATCGGGATTGGGAGATCGGGCAAACATCAGGAAGACCCGAAACCTCGCTTCCGGAACTTTATTATTATTATATATATATATTTTTTTTTTTTGGGGGGGGGGTGGTGGAGGAGGGAGGGTTGAAACCAATCCCATACTAATACCAAATCCCTATTTCAGGATCATTTGGAAACGATTTGAAAATTTTACCCTAATTAAAAATGTTTCGGGAAAAATACTAAACAACCTCTACTTCAACGAATTTTTCCCGACTTGGTCCCCTATAGACCCCTTTCCGGAAATCGGAATCGGGAACGCCCATGCGTTACAGATGACCACTTTATAGACATAATAGGTACCAGTTTATAAAACAGTATTACTATAGAAAAACAGGGCAGCATATGCAGGCTTATCAGCAAATATCACTGAACTGCTTCTCGATTTATTATTATGACCATAAAATACAAACTTTATGGTCATAACTTTTTACTCGGAAAGAACCGAGCTGAGTTGCATGAGGCTGAAAAGAAAAAGAGTACAAAGTGTTTCAACAATAATCACAATTTACCTGATGAAGACATCCTGTAAATCTGAAATTGCGAACAAAACTCGGGAACAGGTACTTAGGTCTCTCCGATGTCAAACACCAGCAGCCTAGGGTGTGCTCAACCGGTTATTTTGTTCTTCTGCGTAATTGGTAAAAACGCAGAAAATCCAGCTCCAGATAACCAGGCTCTAATTCTGCGAGTTTATATACCGGACAACAGTTCAGCATCTCGCATAGCGTGCACGCCCGGCCAACTCTTCGGCACCCGGCTGTTCGTACGTACGTCGTGTAGACGTGGGTGCCACTTCCGCTCGCATTTACCCTGGGGAACTTGCCGTGGCCTCGCTCCACAATTGCAATCTAGATCAATACCACGGGCTTGATGTTGAATTACGTAAGATCGTGTTGACGCTTGAATCCTAGTGATAGTGTTTCTCTGATAAACTATGAGATGAAAACAAGGAGGAGCCTGATAATTCAACAGGAATGGATGCTGTCTAGATCCATCATGTTGCCCGCCAATTGTGCTTTGAAATAATGATATTGTAGGCCCTATACTTTGAAATAGGCGAAGACGAAGGGGATCGGAGCCCCATAACAATTAAGACATCCCTTTCTCAGTCAAGAACAATATTTCCGCAAGGAAGGACATTTACGCTGGCACATCTTAATTCACTCCGGCAAGGCTCCAAACAAATTCGTTTCTTTACGAGATTTCTAGTTTCTTCTACTTCATCGATTATGGCTAAGTCATGACGTCGAAATAGGGCAAACAAGACTCTTTTCCCTTTCAAAGCAAATATGAAAAAAAAAACCCATCAAATTATGGGGATTAGTAAATTGTTGCTTTCTGATAAATGCATCCACAAAATGGTCTAGGTTTTTTTTTTTTTTTTTTTCCCTCCCCCTCCCCCGTGAAGCTTCCTTGTATTGAACGCGCGCTTGTTCACTTGCACCAGCACTCGTCACACTCGCCTTACTATAATCCTGTATCTAAAGATTGTTTCTTTTTTTTCACTATCCTGAGTAGCTTCCAATCGACGTGTTTTCGTTTCCTTTTCTTCATTCTTCTTTATACAGCTAGCCAATGCTCTTGTACGCACAAGTTTCAGATATGTTTGGATGCAGCCTACAGACTGTAAGCCTTCACAATGGGTTTGAAACAGAAATGACCGTATATAACTTGTATATTAAATGCAAAAAAATTTCGAATGAATTAAAATAAAATGAATTAAGAAGATGCTTCCACTGTTTGTAGTATCGCCGCTTCAGACGTATCGCTTTTTACCAAAGACAATAGTCTCGCCTCATCAGACGTTTAGCGTAACAGCAAAGAAAATAGCTGCATACATACTCCGTCTAGATTATAGGCTAGCTTGAGAGAGGTTAAAGGGGCATGGCTGATGATTTTTGTAATTTCACATTGTAATACATACGTCGACAGCTCCGTTGTATAGATTCGTGGAACTTATTGCGGTCCTTGAGCTTTGAAAAAAACTTCATTGAACAGTGTTGATGACATAGGAGCCTCACAATATTCAGAAATGTAGCAGTGTATTCCATCACGATCACCTGCCTAGAGTGTATGTATGTCATCTTCTTTTGTTCTGCTCCCTTGAGCCCCAACTCATGCATTCTTATGGTGAGGCTGCCATGTCATCCTCCTTAATTGTTCATTGCAATTTGTTGTATTTCTTAAAACATTTTTATTCCTCAACCCAATCACTATAAATTCTGAAACTCTATACTCGGTATGACTAATTTATAGTAGTTCAAATGTAAAAGTCTGGAAATCATCCGGAGGTCTCCTTTAAAATTAAATTCTCAGGGTCCATACATTTACTTTGCGCGGGTTCATTCTTTATGGCGTGCCCGAACTCCCGATCCCGAAGCGAAGTATAAAATCTGGTTAAAGGTGCATTTTACCTTTGAGAGCAGAGATTTAAAGATATCACATTTCATGCATATGTGTTGGTCTGTTGCATCACAAAATATCCTACTATATAAAATTCTCGCAATAAAGCCTAAAATATATGGAGATATCAGTATTTTTCTTAATAAACCATAACTGTAATAAAGATGTTTTCAGACTAAACCTTCTATATAGAAGGTTTAGTCTGAAAACATTTTTATTATGTAATGACTACTGACATGCACAAGTTATTCCTTGATAGCTATGCATTATTCCTTAAAATGCATGTTGTAAACTTATACATTCTGTTGAAAGAAGTGAAAATAAAACCTTTGAATTGAATTGATTTGAAGTGAATTATGACTAGTGTTCGCATTTAGTGTATTTAACGATAGCTAACATCGATAATACGGATTCAACTTTTTACAGTGGTTATCCCAAACTCGCATTTTGAACCATTTTAAAGCACTAATGTTTGGTTTTTGTTGCATCTGCAAATGGAAAATTATGCCTTTAACCGTTCACCGATTGACCGAGACAAGGCTACGGGCTATAGTTCATATCGCGCTATTCAAAGCGATAAGAATTTATTCCGCTGTCTTTTGGCAGCCTTGCCGAGCAGACGACAACGAAGTTATTTTGACGTACAAACCTTGCAAAAGTGCAAGTGGAATTTCTGGATGAGCACACGCTGAACATGCTGAATAAAGGTTAAGAGATAAACTCAAGGTAGATCTACAAGATATTTTGATAAATGGCGAGGTGCGATATTAATGTACTAAGTAGATCAGTATAGTTCACAGTAATCTGGTTAATTTGAGACCGCTCTCCCACTCAATTTTAAGGAACCGCGACTTGGTTTCACCCAAAGCAAGCTCTCATGTGCGTTGCAACTGGTCTAAAATTCCATTGTGTGCGTGCCCTCTAACAAAATAGAACCCACGAACGAACGAACGAACGAACGAACGAACGAACGAACGAACGAACGACCAAACGAAGGAACGAATAAACAAACAAACAAACAAAAAAAACACACCAATAAACAAACAAACAAACAAACAAACAAACAAACAACAAACAAGCAAACAAACCTATAATACCTAACTACCTGCTAGATAAAACTTGAATTGCACACTTTTGTCTTCAGTTTGGATGTCGGGATTATTTTGTTTAGTTGTGTTCAAGAACCCAGACCAATTTATGCATTACAGGGTCTATAGGGGTTCTAGCCTGCTAATGTCCCTATACATACAAATTATAATCTATTTGTCACCGTATGGTAGCATTTTCTAAAACCTGTTTACTAGATAAATTATAATTTCTTTGCTACTTGAAGGCAAATCATATTCACCTGCAGTGATAATTGGTCGATACCCTGCTTTTTAAAGGGATGGTACAGTATTGGTGGAGATGAGGATTGGGCTTTTATCTTTTTGCGAGATACCAATATACCACCTATGAAATAATTCACATCATACCGTCTTAAGAGGAATTCAAAGTTTGTTAGATGAAAACGTGGTTTTGGAATGGCTGAGACATCCAAAAACAAAGTAAAACAAAGTGATTCTAATAAAAGGTGGGTCCCACCTTTTATTAGGATTGCCCTATTTTGGATATCTCAGCCATTTCAAAATCAATTTTCAGCAAATAAACATTGAATCCCTCTTGGAATTACATGCTCTTTCACATTTCATAAGTGGTTCTCATTATCTCACCAAAAATGTTAGAAACCTGACCAAAACTATACGATCCTTTTAATTTCCTGCCCTGCTTGGCATCACTTGACATGCCCAACTATGACCCATGCCAGACAACGTTGTGCCGAAAGTGGTATAGTGGTGTGACGAGGTAGGTACTAGCGTGGCTTCCTGGAGGTACATTGGATACTGTCTTCAAATCATAGTAAACCAAGACAATTGTACGAAAAACTCATGGAAGGAACTTGAATCTTTAAACTGGAAATATGTCACATGCCGTCTTCAAGCAGCCCAAGACTAAAGTCAGAATTTTCTTTTTTCTTTTTTTTTTCCTCTTCATTTTGATGGCACTGCGTTTCAAGCAGGATAGTTGATTCAATGCAATTGAATGATTATTCAAGTTGACGTCAGTAAATGGGGCCAAATTTGATGAACGGAATGTTATTGGTTTTATCGAAATCTCTCGTAGGATAAGAAAGCTATGGTAAACTAAAGTTTCCCATCCTTTTTTGGCAGTGATTTAGTTACAAACACTATTGTATGCAAATTAATTCAGCAACTGAATGCCATCAACTTGAAAATCTGCCATCGGTCAGCTGTCGGTTCGTGTGCAAAAATGAAAGTTTACGAATCAGCTGTTTCTGTTACGTATTCTCTCTTAGTTTTTGATCTTTTAGGCGATCCGTGAAAGCTCACGGACCATCTTCTGTTTCTGTACAGATTCTTTCTTTCTTTATTTCTTACTAATTTCTGTACATATCTTGTGTAAAGCATTAAATTATATCTAAAATCTCAAACTCTTAGCTCTAGAAATTTGCAGTAATTATGTGTCATGAGCTCAGAATGTTATTTGGTTTAACATTTTTGTTATCATTGAATTTGAATTTATTGGTTCAGCATAAAAAAAAAAACAACGGAGAAAGACATTGATTAACAATCATGACAAGCACAGAGCAAAGACGGATCTTTGGAATACATAAAGCTGAAGGGAAACAGCCAACGAGGAATTAAAAGTTTCCTTAAAATCTGGCCGACCCAGATAATCAATTAAAAAATGCATCGGTGGTAATCATTTTCATATTTATAAACAACGAGAGGAACAAATATACAGATGTAAGAACAAAACAAAAAGAAATACAGCATGATACACAAAACACTACATTCGTTTACATTACGAAGACATTACAAACACAAAGTGAGTTATAATCATTAGACAAAATACATGTGTGATCGCTCAACATTGGCTCTTGCTCCATTTCTATAATCTTTATATTTTGGAAACATGAAATTTCATTATGACGTGCGTCATCAGACTTCAAATTTATTCATGCGTATCTTTCTTATCCATCACCAATCTGTACCCATATTTCAGTAAGTTGTTGTAGCCTATAAAATTCTCTATCGACTTTATTACGACTCCATCGTAAAAAAATCGATTGAAGATAATACCCTTGTAAAATTTGACCATATTACGTGTTATATTTCTATGTCACTCCAGTTATTTTTTTCTCGAAATGACAAATGGCATGACTGTCTTCATCTAGTGCAGTAGCCGCGTCACCTATGATTCAGTGAATTTTTCCAAGATCTTGATAAAAAATATTGTAGCTTACCCCTGGGTGTTTGTGATAATGTGATAATGTCTTAATCATGTCTCAAATTTGGTTGAGATTGAAAGTTAAGTTTCGATTTTGTGCATTTTATACTGGACATGTTGACAGGAGCTATTGCCAATCTTCCGTACGATGCATGCAGTACCAAGTTGTAATAATAGTGATAATGATAATAATAACAATAATAATAATAATAATAATAATAATAATCATAATTATTATTATTATTATTATTATTATTGTATATATATGTATATATATATATATATATTTTTTTTTTTAATGGAATCATATTGAAATATCATGGAGATTATGCTTGAACAATTTCTAACCCTATAAAAGGGCAGGGGGGGGATATTTGTGTGTGTGTGTGTGTGTGTGTGTGTGTGTGTGCGTGTGTAAAAACACAAAATCTTTGACTCTCATTATTCAATAATTATCAACACTTCATTTCAAAGTAGTTTATGGTCAAGCAAAGACCAAAAAAAGAGAAAAAACGAACAAACAATAATTAGCCTTGTCTGTAGATAACAACTGTAATAAAGTATGACTATCGGGACTTTAAAGTGGACAATGTTGTAATGTCCATCACGCTAAAAGTGTGATGTCCGTAACTCTACACTTGTGAACCTGTAAAGTAAATGCTAAATTGGTTGTACATCACAATTATTAATGTTCAACAGGACCTGAGCACTCATTTCGATTTTTTTTTTATTTTTATTTTTTTATTCAAATGGATCGTATAGTTTTGGTTGAGACCTAACTGCGGGTTTCTAACATTTTGTGGTGAGATTATGAGAAACCTCTCATGAAATATGAAAGAGCGTGTAATTACAAAAGGAATTCAACGTTTATTTGATGAAAATTGGTTTTGAAATGGCTGACATGCCCAAAAAAGAGCAATTCTGATAAAATGTGGGGCCCAGTTTCATTACGATCGCTTTGTTTTACTTTATTTTCGGATGTCTCAGCCATTTCAAAACTGATATTCATCAAACAAACTTTGAATTCCTCTTAGAAAGGTACGCTCTGTACTATTTTCAAACTTCTTGATATCTCGCAAAAAATAAAAGCCCAATTCTAACCTATAATCAATACTGTAACATCCCTTTAATGCTCCAATTCATTTTTTTTTTCTTCAACATAATACATTATCAACATGGAGGTAAATAATCGTGTCCAAAAATGTAATGTCCATAACGACAAGCACTTTGTGTTATATCTACCAAATGATTTATAGTTACTAACCAAAATTCGGACTGTTAACACTTCGGGGTCACTGGGTTTGAAGAAACCAAGAATGGATCCAGAATGATTATGCTGAATTGTTGACATAAGTCAACAATTTTCATATTCAAGTAATGTGCAGTTTAATGTTTCCAGGTAAGCGTCCCTGGTCAGTGACGGGGCATTAATATGCACATTACTTGAATATGAGACCGTTCTGAAGCAAATAATTTTCACACAACAGTAGATATATAATGTACTCTTAAATAAATCCCACAAGGATTGGAACAATCATCCCTCAGCATTCCCACTGATTCCCCCTGATCGGTTACTAGCCATCCCCTTTAAACAGATATACAAACCAAATAGACTCTCTAACTTTTAATTATGCAAAAGTTAGATCTTGGGCTTAATTCACATACTTAATTCATTACAATTAGAAAATAATAATGACGAAAAATCTTAAGACACAGTCTTGTAGTTTACAGTGTGGGTGCCACGGATGTAAAAACAATCTTCAAAATACATCCTCTCTGGAACTGTGTTACATAACTGCACAGTGGTCTGCAGCCATGATTGCAAGTACAAATTAAACAACTTACATTCACACATAAATATAGATATACATGTATATATATATATATTTATATGTATATATACCACTCACACACATACATATTTGTATACAAAGAGATATATGCATGCAAAATATATCACATCACTTCAGTCTGCTTTATTAAATTAAATGCTACAAGTATGAACAAAAATTTGGATTTTTTTGATTTATTATAGTCTTCGATTAATAATTTTCAATTTTCAGTAATGGGAATAACAGAAACTTGGTAACATACAAACTCTGCCCCCGTATTTAATATCGATAATCATAAAATTTCACGAAATGATCGCAGATTTAGACGAGGAGGAGGTGTCGCCTTTTATGTTCATGATTCTCTCACTTTTAAAAACCGAAATGATATATACATTGAAGGAACCGAAAATACATTTGTAACGCTTACATGTAATACCTCAAAAATATGATTATTTTTAAATAGACCCCCTAGCAGCTCAATAGATTTGTTTTTCGAAAAATAAGAATATATTCTTGATAAATTGGCACGTGAAAATAAACATATTTATCTTATGGGTTATTATAATATTGATATTTTACCCTGTAAATTAGATAATAGCAGTTTTAAGTTATTGAATACACTATCCATGTATAGTTTTCATCCTCACATCAATAAAGCAACCAGAATAGTTAACAACCCTGAAACTTTAATAGATAATGCATTTTCCAATGTTAGTGAGTCAGAAAATTCTAATGGTATTTCATATTTTGATGTATCTAAACATCTCCCTATTTTTGTTATTTCTCGGAATAAGGTTGATAATATCAGGAATAAGCATAAACGTGAATATATTAGAAGAGAGACACAACAAAATATTGATAGATTAATTGCTGATTTGGTAGTTGACATGGTTGAGTTTTGGGATGATATTTTCGGTGAATCCGATGTCAACAGCTCGTACAATCTATTTATAAATAAGCTTCTTTTTTTTATATAACAGGAATATACCCCTGGTACGAAAGAAAAAAAAAAACAGGAGAAAGCCCCGCAGACCATGGATTACCAAGGGTAATTGTTATTGATAAAAACAGGCAATAATTTATACAGGAAAACGTTACACACGTGATTAGATGTTGATTTTAATAGATAGAAAAAGTACAGGAATATAATTATTAACAACTATCATACGATTGTCACGCAAATTTTATTATTAAAAAAATATTGAATCTAAAGGATCCATTACAACCGCAATTTGGAAGGTAATTAAGGATCTTTTGGGAAATAAAAAAACCCCACTTGTTTTAAAATTATTGAAAATGGATATGAAATTATACGGACCCAAATGATATTGCTAATTCTTTCAATGAGTATTTTATTAATATAGGATCAAATTGAGCATCTTCCATAAATGTAACTGATAGTAATTTTATGCAGTATTTTACTGAATCACTTGGTATTTTTCTTTTTTTCTCACCAACTTCATACCATGAAATAATTAGTATTGTTAAAGATCTTAAATCCAGCAAGTCTTCGGGTTACGATGGTTTAAGTGTTTATCTCCTTAAACAGATTATGCATTGTATCGCATACCCACTAGTACACATATTCAACATATCTCTCAGTTCTGGCCGCTGCCCAAACTCACTGAAAATCGCAAAAGTGATTCCCATTCATAAAAAAGACGATCACACTCAACAAAAAATTACCACCCAATATCCCTTCTCCTCAGCATATCAAAAATTTTAGAGAAAATTTTTATGAAAAACTATTTTCTTTTTTAAATGAAAATGAAATTCTTATTCTGAATCAATTCGGATTTAGAAAAAAAAATCGCTCAACAGATTATGCTATTATTCAACTTTGTGAGAAAATAATTGAAGCTTTTGTTAATAAGGAACATATTGTTGGAATTTTACCTGAGTAAGGCATTTGATACTATTGATCACAAAATTCTTATTCGAAAATTAAAACATTATGGAGTTAGAGGAATTCCCTTGCTATGGTTCACTGATTATTTATCTAACCGTGAGCAATATGCTGAATTTGAATCATGTTCCTCCAGGAGATTAGAAATCAATTGCGGAGTACCACAAGGGTCTATCTTAGGCCCTCTTTTATTTCTTATCCATGTTAGATAATTATAATCGATGCTTCACCAATTTTAACATATATTTTGTTTGTAGATGATTCAAATATATTTTATTCACATAAAGATCCACAGATACTTATCCGCACACTTAATTTTGAATTATGTAAAGCTTCTTCTTGGTTCAAATGCAATAAATTATTTTTTAAATATTGATAAAACTAATTTTATATATTTTAAAAATGTTCATTCTTCTGATATTAAATGTAATTTATATATTAATGGGTTACCCCTTGTAAAAAAAAATTTCTTGGTGTTATTATTGATGCTAATCTTACCTGGAATGAACATGTAAACAAAATGTAGTATTGTATCGAGAAACATAGGAATATCGTTCAAACTGAAAGATCTTTGGATAGAAAAGTCTCTTTTTATTTTATAGAATGCACTGATTTTACCATACATCACATACTGCAATATGGTATGGGCATATTCTAATAAGACAAAAATTCAATCAGTTCACCTTCTCCAAAAAAAGAGCACTCCGCATTTGTACAAACTCACATTCTCTTGCAAACTCTGAACCATTATTCTCTAAATTAAAAACCCTGAAAATAAACGATATTCATACTTTACAATGCGCAATATTCATGTACAAATACACAACCAACACCCTCCCTTCCTCGTTCCACAACCCATTCATTGTGAACTCCAGCGTCCACGCTTACCCAACTCGACATTCCAAAGATTATCACCTCCACAATCCCAAGCTAATGATAGCTCACAAGTCAATTAGACACCATGGACCAGACGTTTGGAATAATCTCCCTGAGCAAATCAAGGCAACCACTAAGACTAAATAATATTCTTTTTAAGGCACTTATGAAAAAAAAATATCTTTTCTCGAAATTTAATGATGTATACGAGTGATAGGAATTTTTTTTTAATATCCACTCATAAACAGTTTATATCAGTATATTAGAAGCTTAGTAATTTGCTGCACGTTAAAATTGTTGATATTGTATACAGAAGTACGTAACAGACATACACGTGACACAAAAATACACTAGAAACAAACCAATCATGTATTATATACCCAAACGTTAAATTAACAAAATTGTATTTCATGGCATGCACAGCACAGCACAGCACAGACAGCACTCACCTCAGCACAGTATCATAGTAAAGAATGCCTATTGAAAACAAATAAACGATAAGTGTTTTGAATTTTCCCTTTATTTTTGACCTCACAAATTACTACAATATTTTGGATTTGATTATCTATTCTATTTTGTAGACACGTCCGTCATACAGTTATGTAAATCAAATTTAAGTCTCGAATTTTACCCCGAGGCCTCGATCCGTGTCAAGCTGCTGCTTATGATCGTGGTCTCCTGCTTTTCTGTTATTATAATAGTTGAAATGCTTAATTCTAAAATCAATTTATTTAAATCCCCCTCTTTTATCTTTTTTTTTCTGAAATTCGTTTATTGGAACATGACATCATTATTTACACGTTTGTATATAATTTACAACTGTTGATTCAACGATTCGCTTCTGAACATTTTTTGTGAATGATATTATGCTACACGTCTCATACATCGAATGCTGTCATGTTCATATAGTGTGTGTGTGTGTGTATATATATATACATGTATATATACATGTATATATATATATATATATATATATATATACTTTGAATTAATTTGTAAGACAGCATGCTGGCTTATGCGTCGTGCAATGTTAATTTCTAAATATAAGTATTCTTTTGTTATGCGTAATTTGGAAAAAGGCAGAAATAAAACCAAACACACCAACCAACCAAAAACATATATGCATACATACATACATACATTAGTTTAGTTTTATTTTCACATAATTTTATGAAAAGAAATTTTACCAGAGAATTAAGAGAACATTGGTGCCGGCGAATTAAGAGAAAGTGTAAGAGTGCTTTAAAAAAAAAGTGTTCTCCTCGTTCATTTAAACTCAAAAGTTCATCTCAAGAGGGCGGAGACTGCTTTTAGTCGTCACAGAAAAAGGAATACAGTACACTGTATGTGATGATCCTTAACTGAAGATTGTGTTTGTAATCAAATACATATCAGGTGGTGGTTTGACCTGTTAAGTTTGCTTTTGGTGCATGGTCTTATTACAAAGTCCTTCTTAGGATAAAAGTTCAATTAAATGTGTAGACCACAGGCACATGCATTCCATATGCTTTAAGAAATCGTGTTAACAATTCGGTGCTTTGGTCAGTTTGTGGGAAATTAAAAACTTGGATTACGTTTTGTAGCTACATGGTTTACTGAAACCAAAACTTGCCTTGGGTCAATATTTGTGGAAAATTATTGGAAGTCTGAATTGTGGGTGTTGCACATGTTATTTGGATAGCAAATTCCCCCTTTAGACTAAAGTTTATTGGATTTTGGTAGTTCTAGCAAGGGATATTGCACATGTTATTGTGAGTTCTGGCTATGGAATGACTGCACACATCATGTTTAACAATTATACATCTCTACATCAAAATGTGTGCGTATTCAAGCATTTGAGCAGCATGTACATTGCACATGCTGGTTTGATTGCAAAGTCTTTCTTCATTGTAGAAACTTTAAAAAATTTGCAGAATACCATACATGCATCACTGTTGGGAGAAGTCTGACAAGAAAGTACCAATCTTTTAGTCCAGCACTGAATGACACTGACATGGTAAATGATACCCTTTTTTTTTAGTGTGTTTATTTCAGACAAATCTCAAGCTCACATCCTTACACAATACTATTGTATACACTTTGTATTTGGATTTCATAAGTCACTAACCAAAGTAAATTGAACTGTGAATTGCAAAATACTGTACAATGTATACCTTTTTTACCACGTAATAGAAAAACTGTCTTCAGCTAATTTAATATGAAACCTTGGAGAAAGTGAATTGATAATCTGATCTGGCAAGATCGGCACACATGTAAATTAACTGAGAAAAAAATACTGTAAAAGGGAAAGTGCATCTACCCATGTGTTTCCACTGCTCAAAGAACAAGAGTATTAAAAGCAACAGTGTGTGTGAGAATTGTGCTTTCCATAAGTGGCTGGTCAAAGACTGGTTTTGGGTACAGGTCTTGGTTAAAAATGTAGCACTAGTATCCCATCAGCTTACATCAAACTTTGGGTGTCAAAAAGACTAATTTAGGAGAGACAAAGTTGAACTGACATGGTGGTGGCTGTCATTATGTGCAGTAAAATTTACTCATCTTGTAGAATGTGATTTTGTTTCACACAAGTTGCACAAAACTTGACTTGAGGGCTACTGGACACTCTGCAAGTTAGTTTGGCTATGCGAGACAACACTTGCAGTTACATGTATCTATACATTGTTCGTACAGCTGTACATGAGCATCAAATGATAACTAAGCCCTTTCTTAACTAAAAAACTACATCATCAAAAGTACTTGATCCCTGAAAACTTGACTACAAAGATAAAATGCTGCTTTTATAATTTGTTATTACACATCATCCTCAAGTCCAGAGCCACACTTTGCTACAAGTTCTTGGTGTTTCTTTTTAGACTGTTTTCAGCAAGATATCCATGACTTCTGCCACTTCAAGAAATAAAACAAGAAAAACAAATTATTTTTTTTAATTTGATTTTCCATAAACTACGGTTTTGTCAAGATGGCAACCGTTTTTGGGTATCTTCATTGAATTTTGTTACTCAAAGACTGTAAATGCACACAAAAAAAGAAGCCTTAAAGTACATCTAGCTTGGCCTTGACAAGGATGACAGACTCAGAATAACTGCCATGAATAACTGAATGAAAATGGTGTTCATTAAAAGTGGGCATGATTTAACTACATCAGGTAGGTGCATCCAGTGGGTGCTTGAACAATTTCAGTTTCAATCAGGACAAAGATGTTTTTCTCACATATTAGTGAAGTAAATTACCTCACGGTAAATGTGATCGTTTAAAACAATCCAAAGAACATTTGGCTTTACATTACTACCATTCTATTTCTGCTCAGGGCATAAATCTGACTCGATAAACATGATACAGCAATGATCATAATTAGATGTATTTATATTTTCCTTGCCTTTTTTTTTCTCACACTACCTTTTGGAAATTCTTTAAAAAATATTTTCACCACCATGTGAAACAATTGCTACAGCTGTATCAGTGCTCATTTTCATAGCATTTACAGAATGTTGCTCAAGTCTTTAGGTTTAAAAGGTAAGAAATGGATGAAGGAAACTGAAAAACAGAAATAAATACATTGTATGATGATGGCAGGTGTGTCTGTTGGAAGTGTAAATGCTGTAATGAGAGTAAACCTGTGGCAGCTTTAATCAAATTATTCAAATTATTCTCACATGATGTCTGCTGCTTCATTTTTGATTAACTGCATTCACTTTTATCAACATTTCCTTTGTGAAAAACTGAAAGCTTACAGAAGTACAATATGACCCGCCCTCATTTACAGTTACAGAGGCAGTATTGTCAGAATTAGCAACTACAAAGTGCACCATTATTCATATGCAGAGCATTCGATTATCCAGAGACAACGAATTTGTGCGCAAAACATAGTGGGAAAAACAAGCATCACAGTACTCTGAAGTAGAAAGAATTCAACTCGAATTGGTGAAATGAGACTGCCTTTTCTTTCCTGCATATTTGAGAATCAGCCGTTCAAAAATGTGCATAGTGTAGCATTTTTTCAGCTTGATCAGATTTAGGTATGTCGATATTCAACAAGGCTATCAGCAATACAGTCCCTTTGAAAACACTTCAACTTTTCATTGCCTATTACTATCTTTTTGTTTGCCTGTTTGATTATAATTTTTTCTTCGCCATCTTCTGTAACCTTGTTTATCAACGTACACGTCTGTTGATTATCATTGCAGGGGGTGTACAATACTTGTACCGCAGTCTCTTCTGACTGGAAGTTGTACGGCCATCCTATTCAACCTTCTTATACTGGACCTTCAGATGCGGAAGGAGTTCTGGTGTCCTGCTTGTTGCCATGGCGACGTTCTGCTCCAGGGTGTTCTCATCGACCAGCCTGAACGTTCTGGTGATCTGTGGCGAAAGACAAAATATTGGGGTCAGTTTGAACAGGAAACAGAAAATTCTTCCTTTGTTTGCCTAAGAAGACCATTGCTGCATATGCCAACATGCTGATAAACCAGTGGGGTGGGGGTCTGAGCTTTGCTATTATTATTTGGAACAATGTTTGGCCATACTTCCTCATTTTAAGTGTGTGTTCCCTCCCTTTTTTATATTGCTATTGCAAACAAAAGCCACTTGATTCAATCACTATTCAGCATCTACTGGCATCCAGTCAACAGCAAGCAATCTCTGTACGGACGAACTTACCTTGGTGGTCTTGGGTTCTTTGCCAAACGACATACTGCTGACCGAGGTTGATTCCAGGGAGAGAACCGTCCCATCAACTTCCCCTTCCTCGATCTCAACCACACCTGCAAAGGGACAAAAAGGGGACAGTTGCTGGCTGGGTTGGAGATGGACTCAATGATGATGATCCTGATAGATATTACAATAATGATGCATTTGTACTGCCATTTCATTTTGAAGGCAATACAGTAAAGAATTCACTGGATCTTTGTTATTGTCTACGAGAGACCATGAAGCTACGGTAAGCTCCATGGAGATACTGAAGAAATGTTGATGTCACAGATTCAGGGAAAGTCATCAGTTCCCAAGTTTGGAAGTAGCTGAAGAAAATGCTGTATTGCCAAGTACGATGCATTGTGTAAAGATACCAAATCTTCAATCTTAGTTTGCTTCAAGTGCCAACTCAACTGGCACAGAAATCCAACAGCGTTATAGTGTTGTACAAATGATTACATAAGAGTCTTAATCTTCTTCCAGTAATAACATGTAATGGTAAGTTTAGGATTTCAGTGCTTTTTAGACAAATCTCATTACATGCTGTGATTAACTCAGCCCTTATCAGAGGAACAATATTTGAAAGGATGTCAAAAGATGATTGGCCAGCAACTGAAGAGGCTCATGCACATCCCATGGGTGGATCCAGGAATTCCCTAAAAGGGGTGGGGGGGGGGGGGGGTGGGGAGGGGTGCCTTTACAATATCAAAGGGGAGGGTGCACACACATGGGTATGACACTTGTTACAATTAAGTGATAATTTAGGTCCTAATGTTATCATCTATCTGTATGTATTCTACTGTTCAGTTATGAAGAGATTTTGATATAACGAAAGAAAATTGCAGGTCCCGAGGACTTTGTTTGAACAGGAATTGCCTATAATAATAATCTCCTATATTATGGCAACACCTCATCATTAACATGGTTCCCCCTGTAATATCTGAAGGGTGATGCTAGCAGCTCTACCAAGGCAACCACGACACCTGCTTACCTATGTTTTGAGCTGACAAGAATGCCACCTGGTTGGTGCCTATGTTAACTCGTAGAAAGCCACTCTCATTGTGCATGGGCTTGTTATTTGGGTCATGTGAGGAGAAGCTGCACATTAAAGAGACAAATCATAGCGACAGGCCCTTATAATTATTTTGTAGTTGCTGTTTTTGACATCAACGAATAAAAAATGAACATCTATTACAAACAAAACATTTCAACTTGTATTTCAAGTACAACTTGCAAAATATAAAACTTACAAGATATATCGAAGAAAACAAAACTTGTTGCATACAAAGTAGAGTGAAATTTTTTGGTAACTTCCTAATAATCTTAGTCATGGGGAAAAAAGCAAACTATGTTCACAAATACACTTGGTATTATACAATCTGTTTTTAAGACTACAAGATGTAAACGTGATGACAATGATAAAATGACCACCTGAGTAGATTTCTTTGACAACTTGTTACTTCAAGAAGTCATATTCAAAAATTATTGCAAAATATGTCTACAGCATGCATGTAAACAAAAGTAAATTGTAAAATGCAATTCATTTGTTCAAGAAGCAATAGATGACAGTGCTATGATTATGATAACACGCCACAACAGTCATTTACCATGACGTTCTTGACATTGCGCATATTCTACTGCATATGTATCTGAAGTTGAAGCAAAATACATACATGTGTTTCTTCTTTAACAGTTTCTTATATTTGGTGGTCATCAAAACAGAACACGACCTGTTCCTTGTCAGCCATAGATGGAAGGTTGAGTTATAATAACAAATTACTTCATAGCAAAAAGGTCAAGAGAGCTTTGGACAATTTTGTGGCAAAGGTAAACAGTGACTTACTTACGATCAATCAAAACTTGAAGTACCTGAAATTCAACATTGGCTGTCCAATATGTGAGAATACTAAGGACTCCTTGTAGTCAAAAGGCTTAATGGTTGGATAGAAACCCTCGGCTTTCACAGATTCCCACTTTCCTAGCAACCACTCGAGCGGCTTGACCGCATCATGGAGAGCAGGACCTGGAGATAAGACAATCATTAGAAAAGGAGAGGTCGAAGTCTGCATCAGTGTTCAAAAGTAGGTAGTGCATCATCTGATTCCTGGATAGACCAAGTGAAATCAATCATTTCCACAGTCTGAACTAAAAACAAACAAAGAACAAATATAACCACTGTGTCCCCCCCCCCAAAAAAAAGAACCAAACAAAACAAACCACAGAAGAATCTAGTGGCTGCTTCAGAAAGAAATTTGAAACTACCGTTCAAGCTTCCACACTCGCCCCTAATCCTATCTGAAAACAAAGAGACAGACAAAACTACAAACAATTTTCTCACCACAAACATCATACCCAGAAAGATGAAGGAGCATCAACATATAAAAAGATAGATCACTTTGATTAACTAGTGCCTCAGGCTCAGGATGCCATTAACCCATTGAGGACGAGTCCAGAGTATACTTGGGCAATTTGTCTATGGGAAATGCGTGTTGTAGCAAAATTAGCCCGTCCTCAACATCTTTCTACATTATTCTACAAGCCCACTAGCAATCAATCCAAGAGTCAGTAATACAAACATGATAATATTAGCCTACTAGAATTAGAGTAATTTTGGCTACAGAGTATTTTGCTTCTGATAGCTGTTCTATAGCTGTTGATATATACTTCTTTCACATCTGATAAAATCACATGACACAACTTGTTTGCAAAGAAAAATGAAAATGAATAATCATCATGTGAAAAATCATCAGTACTGGATGTGATAACTGTTGTTACAATGGTATGGTCAGTTTCAAATTATGCTGTATCAGAGCACATGTGCTTGCTCTCTCAAGAGTCTCAATTCCAATTTTCCATTTGGAAATGTTAAATAACATTCCTATACAGAGTAGGCATACCATTGTTGGTATTACACATTTCTTTGGACCTTCCCAAGAATTTGCTATTTCGGATTTTGAGGGCTACCCTACCAGAGATTAAAACTCAAGGTAACAGTAAATAACATGGGATATCATGTACACGAGTAAAGACCACTGCACCGACACCACACAACAACGCAATGCAATGGTAATACATTGTCATTAGGAACTTGTTCTGTTCCAGCGATTCTCCAAACTTGGAGTTTAGAATGCGTGAATTATCATGCCAGACGATATAGTCAGTATAGGACCCGAGATAAATTGTATCAACGATGCACTGCTTCAGGCATAAAGCAAAACTTAGATAATGTAATATGTATATTGTATATTGTATGTATGTATGTATGTAGAATTCTAGCTAGGAAGTAGAAACCCTACTCCATAGAGATCTGAGCGCGAGTCGCATGATCATGAGACTGTAAAAGAACGGAGTATGAAGTAGATAACTAGACTAGATTCTAAATCAACATCAATCACCATTTACCTGATGAAGACATCCTGTAAATCTAAAAATTTCGAACAAAACTCGGAAAGAGGTACTTAGGACTTTCTGTAGCCAAGCACCAGTAGCTTGCTTCACAACGGGTTATTTTGTCCTTCTCACAACTGCTTGCTCACAACGGGTTATTTTGTTCTTCTGCGTAATTGATAAATACAGAGAAACTGTAAATTCCCGTTCCAGATCAAATCATCGCGATGTGTATACAGACAGGGGTGGCTCGCTCTTCCTGTAGGTTTATACATACAGCGAGGCTCACAGAGCGTGAGCGCCTACCCAAGTCGTCGGCGGCACCCTGCTGTTTGCACGTACTGTACGTAGGTAGGTGTGGACGTGGGCGCACTTCCGCGTGCTCTGCGTTGTATACATTGGGGGAGTTTCCCTGCACAAACTTTCCCTGGCCTCGATCAACCGCGATTGCAGGCGATCGATCCCACGGGCTTGATGTTCACATGGTGAATTACGTAAGATCGTGTTGATACTATGCTCGGATCCTAGTGATATTGTGTTTGTCGCACCTACATGTACTGCAACATGTGAAGAAAGATCCTGGTATTAAAGTCAACAGACAGGAGTGGGATGCTGTCCGATAAAGTGTCATATGCCAATTCTGTTTTGAATAGCTAGGAATGGGCAAAGAGGAAGGGGATGACAAGAAGACATCCCTTTCTTAGTCCAGAACATTTCTGCAAGGAAGAAAAGTCAAGCTGAAGGCAAAGCGCATCTGATTGACTCCACGAGGCCGAGGCTCCAGACCCCTAGGCCCCTCCAGACCAAACAAATTCGTTTCTACCAGATTTCTAGTTTTCTACCTCATCGATCATGGGCCACAAAGTCATGATGTCGAAATAAGGCAAGCAAACCTTCATTCGCTTTGCCCCGTGATCCATCTGTTCGCCCTATACTATAGTTAGGGTCTGGAATTACAGCTGACCGACCCAATTTTGTACAGCAGGTTGAAAGCCGCGAACTAGAGAGAGGTTCAACGTGAATTCTTACAGGCCATAGATCTACAGTTTGCGCGGGGTTAAACGGGTTCACACTTTAGAACCGAACCCTAACCGTTACACATGGCGTGCCCGAAGCGAAGTTCGCAAAATTGCAATTTGCAATTCTACACTGTACCGTTCACCGACCGAGTCAAAGCTAGTCCAAATCACTATTCAAAGCGTCAAGAATTTCGCCGAAGATAGCTTGACGTGCCAACCTTGAAAAAGTGGAAATTCTGGCCGAACACACCCTATAGAGTTCGGAGATAAATTCAAGGTAGAGCTACAAGAATTTGATTGACAGCTTGCTCTACGGCCTACATGCAGTATGCAGTTTATCACAGTAACCTGGTCATAACAGTTTTGAGCCAGCTTTCCCACTCAAGGAATGGCGACTGTCTTGGTCTTCACCTACAGCAGGCTTTCATGTGTTTTGCAAGTGGTCGATTGGAGTTGAAATTCCATTGTGTGCATGCCCTAAATAGAAAGAAAAAAAAATCAGCCCCAAAACAAAAAACTGTACCAGTCTGGTAAAAATGTTGCACACTTCATGCAAGTTCAGATGGGATGTAAAAATTGTAGGGATTGTGAGTATAGAACCTAGACCAATTTAACTGGCAAGTTTAGCTTGTTGATGTCAATATAAATTAGGTTTTATAATTTATTTGCTGATGTATGACAGCAATTTCTTAAACTTGTTTACTTGATTAGTTGATAACTTGATTTCTTTGCTACTAAAAGTCAAATCATATGCACCTGCAGTACATCTCAGTAGGGCCTACACTGCCACTGGTTGATACTCTGAGTCTGATTTTAAGATCCCTGCTCTGCGTGGCATCACAAGATACCCCAGATGTATACCCATGCCAGACAAAGTTGTGCCTAGTGTGGTGTGACGAGGTACTGACGTGGCTTCTTGGAAGTACTGCTACTGTCTTCAAAACATTGTAAATGAAGGGATTTGTAAGAAAAGCCGTGAAAGGAATTTGAATCATTGAACTGGAAGTACACCTGTATGGTACTGTCTTTGAACAGCCCAAGACCAAGGTCAGATTTTGTTTTTGCCTTTACTTCTTTTTTATTCTCTCCATTTTAATGGCACTGCGATTCATGCAGGATAGCTCTATAAATTCAAATGTGCAGTTGAATGTTGGTTCAAGTTGATTTCCGTAATGGAGCCAGATTACATGAACAGAATGTTATAGTTTCATCAAAATCTCTCATAGAATATGAAAGTTATCATAAAATTAAGTTTCCCTTGTTTTCATGGCAGTGATTTAGTCGCAAACACTATTTATGCAAATTAGTTGAGCTACTTGTTGTCATCGACTCCAAACTCTCCCATTAGTTGTGTGAAAAAAATTTGCCATGTTTTCTTGGCAGTGATTTGGCTGCAAACCTACGCATGCAAATTAGTTGAGCTACCTTGTATTGATGTCATCAACTCAAAACTCTGCCATTGGTTTGTGAGAAAAATAGTAAAACAAGACATGTTTCAGCTCAGTGATTCACCGCCTACCACTCTTGTCCCTAAAAAGTCATTAAAGGCTATAGCAAAACAGCAATTTGATGTAAGGATTCAAGCTTTTCTGTTTTTATTGTGTGTCAAAAGAAATTAAGTGAAGATTTGTGTGTAGGTCAATGTCCGACTTGAGAAGAGCTGACGTCATCGCCACACCTGGTTTGCACAGATCCACGTCTGTTTCTGATCGTAGCGTTTCGGGAAAACAAAGGAAACTTTTAAACTTCCATAACACCTTATTTTAGGTCCGATTTGGATGAAACTGCTACCATTCATTTCATCTGCTTTTACTGTAGTCGTTGAAGACAACAACTAGACATATCTAACTGCAATTTATGTGTGTTGGTACCCTTAACAATGTTTCAATATGAACACAGATGGAAAGAAAGGTAAACTTGTCTACTTTAATTCAAGCCACTTGTCTCTATCACGTAAATGTTGCAATAACTTGTTACCAGGCTATCAACAGATTTTGAACCCAAAAATTATGAGATAATTGCAAATCCATGACAAAGGATTTCCCAGGCTGTGATGGAAGATGTTGAAACAAATTTTTGTTTTGCTGAAGTGCAAGACATGAATATACAGTAGTCAGAAAAAGGGTAAATCCAGTGAAGGAATATTTAGTAGTGACTGTACTTGTATCACATGCCAATCTGTCAATTGTATTACAATGTACATGATATTCTGCAAATTCTTTATTTGCCATACATGAATACCAGGTCACCTTCAAACTTTGTACTTTGAATTAAGGTTTTGTATACATCGTATATAATGCAGGTGATCACTTTGAGAATGAGATTAAGACAACTCTTAAGAAAGAATGTTTACCACCCTATAAACTAGCTCTAAACGTTTTGGTCCACATTTGTAACCTGTTTTGAGGGTCTTGAACTTAAAAAAGAAAGAAAGTGTTTTTTGCATGACAAACTTTGGGTTACTGTACATCGACTGATATGTGGTCACAATGCAGTGTTAAAAATGTAGGGCGATATGAAGCACATTTACAAGTGTACTGTATGTGACGTTTTTGCAAAAGGCATAAAGCGTGAAATGAAACAAAAACAAATACGAGGAATATAATGTCAAATTTCCATTTCTGAAATTGAACAAAGATTGATTCAAACCAGAATGCACATTGATGCTAGTGGTCATCTACTGCACTTTGTAGGTGAACATGCCAAAGATGGTGAAAACTTTGAACTTCGCAGTAACTCTGGGAGACAATTATTTATTTAGGGGTGATGTGATTTAGGGTTAACAAATTACATATTGAGTTGTTTTCAGCCTACGATGACCATGAAAAACATCCTCTTCATAATGAATTTTGACACTAAATTACATGATGTACATTTTATAATCATCCCTTAGCGGGAGATGACACAAACATTGCAAAGAAATGAAAAAGAAAAGGAGAACACTTCTGGTGTTTATAAAGGCGGGATGGAATTTGTGAATTTATGCATCATAAAAGTTGTTGTGAATACTGATTTAGGAAGGACTGCAGCGCCTATAGTTGCAGTGTATCATAACACCAAATACTTCAGAAAAATGTCGCACATTGCAGCAATTATGGCAATGAGAAGGCGCCATTAGAATGTAAACAAAATGAAAAGGAACCACAGAGAATGCTTCAATTGCTTTGTTGTTATCTATGTAGGTGTTTGTACATGTAGTTTGAACTTCATCCCGAAACTCTTTGTTCTCATACAGAACGTCATCTTTGGGTAAAAATTTGAAAAGAAGATGTTTGTAATAGAGAGCTGTTGCATTGTACCAGTGAATGATTTTGGAATGTTGCTACTGCTAGATAAATCTCCAACATATTTGATGGGTAGGGTTGACATTCTGGTCTCGATGTGCAGAGTGACAATAAAAACAGGATAAATAATAGGATGAAAAATAGAATGAAAAGCAAAGTTGTTATTAGGTTCACACGTGTGGGATTGCAAATCTGGAAAGTTTGTTTTCAGCTAACCATTGACAGGGAACGTTTTCCTTGCAAGCAGAACATCTACATTTGTCCGTTGAAATCAATATTTTTTGTTCTTCTTGCACATCGAATGGACTTTAGTATTCTCAAAGAGTCATTGAAATATCTGTTTGAGTGAAAATATCAGAATGCCCGCTTCAGCAAGAAACAAATGTAATCAGAGGTTGATGAGTAATTCTGCATTTAAGCAGGTCCATTACCATGGCCACACCTCCTCTTCTCCCCGTCTTTCAAAGATCTTTTCCTTTAACGTTTCATAGAGAACCTCCTCCCACTCTCACAAAGTGAATGCAAAATTTGGTAGCAGAGTAAGACCGTGTAAAAAATCATGCATCTAGGAATCGACAGCAGCAACAAAAATTTCCTTGACAAACTGTTGTCTTTTGCACACATCTTCCAAGCATGTATGAATTTCTTTGAAAAGGATCGGGATTAGAATTCTCTCTCTCTAGATTCACGGAGGTGGTTGTTGCTTTGCAGGTTCTGACTCTTCTTTGTACTTTGAAAGAGGAGACCACTCTTATTTTGCTGCAACATGTTCTCTCTCGTTCCAGAAACCTAACCCCGTGTCAGAAATGAAACTGAAAGGAGGATGGATATTCTGGAAAGAATTTTCCCGAAAGTCCAAAATTTGCGGGACTTTCTGGAATCGTTGCCCAAGTGTCCCGACGTCATAACATCTAAGGATAAAGCTGGGTGAGTGGTCTCAGAGCTTATACTCTTTCATGACGGCCCAATATCCTGAAAACATTTCAAGATGTAAACCACAGATATAATCCTTGATCGAACCTACAATTTTATGAAAGAATCAAAAGAGACAAAAACAAATCTTATTTTGTGTAGCATGGATATAACTGATTTAGTTTGACCATGAGCAGGAACCTTGAACTTTTTATTTCAAGTGAGTGAAATTTATAAGAAATCCTGGCATATACAAAATTTCTTGTGGAAAATTGCATTAAATCATTTTATTTGCAGGTGACACAACCAAATGCAACACATCACAGTGGTGATGTGGTTGCTGTACTTCACATTATTCAGTCTTTTTCTTTGCTGAAACTTCTGGAATTACCATTTTCTGTGACTTGTTTTTAACAGTTTGTTTCTACTAGTATTTCTCTGCAGTAGCAGAGATAACAAAGTCTTGCCTGTTCAGACATTTTAATTTGAATGGTCCATATTAAGTAGCCACTGATTTGTGCTTGCCCGAGGAAAACGGGGTGAGCAAACTTGTTGAGCCCTCCTCAATCCAGATCATTTTCATGTCTCTAGATCTTTTTTTTGTGCCTCTTTTGTCTTTATATTGTCAAACTTTCAGAATGCAAATCCATGGCATGTCGAAGTTGACTCTGATGTAGAGTGGAATCGGATAAACAGAATGGTTCAAGCTTCATCAAAAGAAATGGGGAAAGAAACAAAATTTTGAAGTTTTACATAAAATCATGAAAAAAGTGAATTCCGTTACTGGACGCAACCATGTATTCATGCAAAGTAAAAGCGGTAATATCATCACCTCATTGACTCTTCCACTGGTTGGTATCCAAAAGTGTCCTAATTTGTTATTTTTTCATTCTGAAGTAAGCATCTACAATCCTTTTACCCCTGAAAGTCACCATTGCTAGGTTTTTACAGCACTTTCGATGATTTGATGGATGAGGACTTGAACTTATTCTTGCATATTTCACGTCATAAAAGGAAAGTTAGTGACGTTGGATGTGCTGGCCAATGGGAGCCTTTTGAAGTGATGATGTCATCCCCACCTCAACTGCTTACATGTATGCGGCTATATAGAGTATCGAGGTGATCAGATGTCACAGTCTTTTGCTATAGCTTGGGTTGGAACCAGGCGCAAGCATAAACACCTGGGCCAGATGAGGTTGTTTGGGACCAGTTACCATGACGATAAATGGCATGGAATGACATCACATTTTGGTACTCTATTATGGTGTATTTAAATTAAAACATGAAACAAATTCTCTTTCTTATGGAAGGTTGGAGATTGATGAAACCTACTCTGTAAACATTCTGTGCGTCCGATTTAACTAGCTATTTATCAAAGCTGACTTGAACACTCATGATGTGAAATGGCACTTTAGTCATAAACGGAGGGTGTGATGTTTCAGTGCCACTGAAAATTTGGTGAAATGGTCCGCAAATAGCCCACTAATATTTGTGCGCCCGAGGAGAGTGGTTTGCTTGTGCTGATCTGTGATTTTTGGGTCAGAGTATCAGAGCTAACAATGTCAGAGGTGAAGTTTCAAAGGTATTATAATATGGATCTAATCTGTTCTTGAAATATGATTCAGGGCAAAGCAAAATTGAAATCTTTAGCAATTTGTTGTGACATTTAAATGTTTTTCTTCTGTGTTTTCACATCTTACATCTTTACTTCAGACATTTTTTTTTTCAACCCGATCGACTACTTTGTGGTTGAATTCAAGAAGAATTATATGACCAAGTAATTGCTTTTTTCTTTCTGAATATCTTTGATTTTTCACATCATGAGAACTGTTACATTAAGTAAGGGTAGTAAAATCAAATACCATAAAAGCATGCTGGGTTGGAGATATGTACATAAGTCGGTGACACAACATTTGCTCCTGTCTTATTTTTTCCAAGGACTTGGGGTTAGGGTTGTGATAGGGTTTTAGGTTTAGTTTGATGTTCGGATTAGGTTAAGATTTTAGGGTTAACTATCTTTGTGTGTAGAATTTATGTTTGGCTTAGGGTGCAGATATTTCATGGGAGCAATTGTCGCAGGAGCTAATGTCGTGGAACCACATAAGTCACCTGTATAAAGCTCTCTTTCCCCCCTCAGTGACCTTTGCGTTCTCCAGTTCTGAAAATGACATTTCTGTCGACTATCAGCCATACAAATTTCATAGATTATGCACATATTGTTTTAATGAAATTATGAACTGCCCTTTTCGGTTGTCAAATCTGTCCATAAACACTGCCAAACTGATACAGAAAAACATTTTTTTTTTTTTTTTTTTTTTATCGGCAGTTTTCTCTGTAGGCCTGTATAAGGTCTGCATCTTGTATTTGTTTCAGAGAGAATTGAATTGAATATTCCTTTTAAGTAGGTGGTTGCTTGAACACATTTGGCTTATAGATAACAGGTGCATTTTTTAATCTCTCACTTATGAATGTGTAATTTTGCTTTGATATGGCAGTTGTAATTGTGATAGAATGTCACAAAATTACCTCCTAAGAAGTCAAAACTACAGATAGATTTAGCAGTGACAATTCAGTATCCCTTGATTTCCCTTTCTGTTGATTCTTGACACATTGTTTGTTGTTAAGCAGATAAGATACATTGTATCAGTATTTTACAGATTCTCTTGAGGTGAGAGCAGAATGCACTGTTACAACAAGCAGTCACTCGCTGATAAATATGTATTAGCCCAAGCCTGCCAGAGATGGCAGTAAAAGAATTGACAAACTTTCTCGTCACTACAAAACCATCCTTCCTAAGTTGTAGGATTCTGGATGTGTAATTTGCATACAATACATAATACAATTGGTGTATGTCCTGAGATAACTCATTTTGATATTGTGATTTATTTGACCTTGCCTTTGATAATTTCTCACTGCTGTTATCTTTAATCTTTGTATCACTTTTTATCTGTGTAGATATTGCATCTTTAATGTTTCCACATGTTTACTTTTTGTTTTTGTTGTAGTACTATGTGATTTGACAGTACAGTATTTGATATTTATAGCAGGGTTCACTTAATAGCAGGCCCCTGGGCCCTGAATGTGACTACCCTTTTTTGAAAATAAAATTGAATAAATAAATTAAATGTCGGGATGCTCGATTCACCAGTTAAGGTTCCGTAACAGTGAGATGTCATCTATTTGGTAGAGTAAAAGGATCTGGAAACTTTCAAGGAAAACTTGGACATTCGAGGAATCATGAAATTTCCCAGTGGCAAACCTGGTGGATGGTCGAATCAGAAATTTGATATGACTGATTCAAACTAAAATGATCTGATTATTCCAAACTTAAGTGCAAGTGGAAGCTCTTCAAAAGAGACTGTCATATTTCGGGACTTTTTTGAAACGTGATATTCTGTGCAGTAGCTGGAAATGGGATATGAATAAAAAGTGTTGACAACGGAAGTATGGGTATACAAAATTGATACAAGATGTTTAAAATTATAAGCAGTTAAAGGGATCATATATAGTTTTGGTTGAGACCTAATTTGAGGTTTCTAACAGTTTTTGGTGAGATAATGAGAAACCTCTTATGAAATATGAAAGAGTATGTAATTCCATGAGGAATTCAATGTTTGATGAAAATTGGTTTTGAAGTGGCTGATAGATCCAAAACAGAGCAATTCTAATAAAGTGTGGGACCCACACTTTCTTATGATCGCTTTGTTTTACTTTGTTTTTGGATGTTTCAGTCATTCCAAACCCGATTTTCAACAAATAAACTTTGAATTCCTCTTAGAATGGTATGCTCTGTACTATTTCATAAGTGTTTTCTTGGTATCTCGCAAAAAGTTAAAAGCCCAATTCTCATCTCCACCAGTACTGTACCATCCCTATAAAGGGAAAATCAAATCAACTTCATCATTCCTGTCAGAATCTGCAAATGATAATCTGAGTGATCTCATTCATTTCAGTCTATGCATAGTTTAATTGCTGTGATGTCTATTAGTGACTTTGAACTTCAAAAAGAATACCAGGGTGATTATGGAAAATAAGAGTAAGATATGTTCATTTATCTGCATGATGTGCAGAATTTTGTACACAAGATTAAAATGACTAAATTTGGAATTGGGAATGAAAATAGGAATATAATACTTTGTATTTAATCTTCAATACCTGTTGCAATTACACAGAATATCAAATTGCAATTATACTGCAGAACCACAGGACATATCCCACTTTAATTCAGGATGAGTACCCGTAAGCATAATTCTTTTTTTTTTTTTTTTTTTAAAAACCTCCGGTAAATATGCTTGAGTAAATGCCCACGGAAGCATTTTAAATCTTAAATCATAGAATGTTTCATGTTGTCATGCATGCAGGATATCCATCGTGTTACTAATTAATTGTACAAACTGGTGAAATCACAAAGTTTTGATAAAAGATAGACCCCTACCCTTGGAGTGTGTTCACTTGTTTTTTCAGTTGTCTCCATTTTTCCTCCCATGTCATTATATGTAAAGGTTAAAAAAGAAACAAATCTTGACAGTTGCTTTGAAGTTGTTTTAGTTCTTTTTCTTTTTGAATGTACATGTATAATGCTTAAATATTAAATTGTAGACACGACTTTTCATGTCTAGAGCATTTGTCAGGAATAGATTTGCTCTGTGAAACATTGTGCTCTTTATTTTGTATATGGTACATTGAAATTCCTATGCAGGTACAAAGCCTTCTTGCAAACGACTGTCCTTGGTATCCCATCATGCCATTTGGGATATTCTGGACCCCTGGACTTCCTGCAGCACTCGGATCAGATGGAAGTTGTCAATAGGGTTCTGTGTGTGAGTCTAAAAGAGCCTTGGCCCTACGATTGCATCTTGTTTTGACTCATTTTCATAAATCAACTCGTAAACACACACCACTTGTGAAGGCAAGGGTAGATAGTTAAGATTTACTGAAGGCAACTGAGAAATATAATTTGTGCATATATTCAATATTTTATATTGTGTTCAATGAACTGTCCTTTAATCAGTTGAGTGAAAGTCAAATTGACATGTGTACTGCTTTGAATCAGGTTTTTTTTTTTTTTTAATGGAAATAACTAAACTATTGAATTGAATTGAAAAATAGCCAAGTGTTTCACGACAAAAGCAATCTTGTCAAACAATGAACAGTTGAATAGCAACAACCACTGCAACTTTGGCACTTGTCTTTGCCTCATGAGATAACCAGTAATCCCCAAGAAAGACACATGCAGCCACACGCACATGCACACCTACGCACAGACACATACACACAAGCACAGACATTATCATGCCAATGTTCAAGGACAGATGTGCACGCACAGTTCACTCATGAAGGACATCATAGACAAAAAAATCTAATGTTCCTGAAGGCAGATCGATTATATCTGATTTATAAAATGTTGACATCAAGAACTCTATGTGATGCAAGCTCATCTTGACATGAAATTTTTAATCAATATGAGATTGGAAATTTCTTGTGAAATTATCGCCAAATTGATTTATTTATAATATTCAATCAAATCTTTAAAAAGATACATTTTGAGACTGAATGAAAGGTCTGTTTTATTTGTTCACAAATAGAAAATGAAATAAAAAACAGAAGTAGAGCATATTTGATTCCATCTATTTTTGATATTGTATGAATAAAGTACTAGATTATTTTGATACAAAATGTTAGGATGCAGGTAAAATCCGTCAGGCCGGACATATTTAGAAATTTTATGCAAGTGCTTATACATAGATTAACCATTTACTAACAAGTGCTGCCTTGATGAATCATGTTTCTACCCAAAAAATAAAAAATAAATAAAAACCTAATTATAGGTAAATCAAAACAGTCACACACCGTAGAATAGTCCACAAATATTTCCTTTTTTAATTTAGTTGGGACAAACCTATTTCTTCGTAAGACCAGTTCTTTTACCACTCTTATTGACAGAAGGGAAATATGACAAGGACGAAAGAGTGGGAGAAAAAGGTGTTTATTCTGATAATAGGAATGTTCCCTCTTTATATCATGATGATTCATTCTCGTCCAAGTCAGTTTTAGTTTCATTCCCAAGTGTATAAACAATAAATTGCTATCTTTTACAACAAGCACCAAGCAGCAGATGATATGTTCATCATCATCATAACACAGGATGAAGGGAATAAATTATTAGTGTAGTATCATAAATCCTTCCAATGATATGTTTTGACAGGATTTTTAGCCCAGGTATTTAGGTAAGGCTGTGAAATTGTTGTCAACATTTACTTTCAATGTTTGAATGAAAAACACAAACAAAATAAAATAGGAGAAAGCACAACACTCGTATCAACTCTTCAAGAACTGTTTTGCAAAGAGCAGCGAAACTTCGCAATATCATGACTTTCCTAATTTTGATCCCATTTTGATCAGATTTTCACTGTTGCGCTTATAGAATTTTACTCTTTATTTTCAGACTTAACTTATAACTGGAGTTCCCCTTTAAGAGACAGAAAATATATAGTCATTCATTCAAACTTTCATGAGCCTTCTCTATGGCACAAAATACAAGGTATTCTTAACCTAACAACAAAGATCTGTGAGGATTATAACTGATGACAAAGTGATGTATGAATCTAGCAAGAATACCATGAAATATATAACAAAGTAAAAATGCACTGCAAGGCCACTTCAGCAGTTACATCAAGCCATCAACTCCCGAGAAGCCACATATTTGTGGTATTTATATCATAACTTTTTAATAATCATTACTAATATTTCACACAGCAAAATTGAAACTCCCCTTCCATTTGAGCCCAATTTTGGTCATTTGTCCAATTAGGTAGCAGAATGTCAAAAGCCTGTACAATGCTCTCCTGATATAACAAACATGGTCATAATTTTGTTACAGACTATAATAATGCATAGTTCTGATTAGACACATCAGCAGGCATGGTCCTCAGTTATCAAAAGGACCCCCCCAAAAAAACAAAACAAAACAAAACAAAAAACCTTCCAGTCATGTTACTCTTCTGCTGCGACACATAGGTGATGTCTGGAGGTTGGAACCTTGCAATCTTTATATATCATAGTGAACCATTTTCTTGCAATAGGTGCATTGAACCTTTGAACTATTTTGCTTATTTGCACATGTAGAAAAGGCAAAGATCAACTCTTGTTTACACTTTACTTGATCATGACGCAAATGCAAAGTTCATTGACTATGTGATCCATTATCACAAGTTTCTGTTGATCACAGAAAATCTACCTTTTGCCGACATCCAATTGCACATTTAGGGGCATAACAGTCACAAGAATCTGAATATTTCATGATGATAGAAGTTCATACTAATGATGCATAATAGATCTTAATGATACTTAAGAACAGCCCATCCTCACAAAAACATAAGATAATATCTGATGAATATTTTTTTTTTGTTATGCAAGAATTGTAACTTAGTCCTGGTTGCATGTTGTCATGGCGTATTACATTTGTATGTTTGAAGTGATTTGTTGGAAGAGAATATTGCTCAAAAAAATGGGGGATTTTTTTTTTTTTTTTTTATAGAAATTAAGCCCGTGAATTTATAACAGGTGATTGTGTGTTATCTCACTTTTCCATCTGTGTGTTTGTCTGTCTGTCTTTTTGTCTTTCTGTCTTTCTGTCCTCACCAGCGCCTGGAGCGACAGGGCAAATGTGGAAAAAATGTGCTGCTGAATGGATTCCGATCTGTAAGCTGAGTTTGTTAAAAGTTACTCATCTTTAGGCTTAGAATGTGTTCATGTAATGTGATATTATGGATATAGTGCTTGTATATATTTTATATTCTTTGTTGATGTGCTGTTAATGATTTTTTTTTTTTTTGTTTGTTTCCTGCATCAGGCGTAATTAATGTTACCCAACGAATTTGATGTATGCACCTGTAAGATGAGTCTTTGCTTTGTTTCATTTTTCCAGAATCGAACAAAAAGAGAAAGACGGAAGCTTATGTACTGAAATGTTGAGAGTGGTGCATTTGAGATCACCGAATGTGCTTTTTCATATGATTCTTATGTCTTTGGTTAAATTGGCTCTACAGTCATATATCCATTTGACAATTGTCATGAAATTTCACGTGGTTGAAGAATGATGTCTTCTAACATTATGTATGAAATATTATGGTAATACATGAGTATGAGTTAAAAAAAGAAGAAGAAAAGAAATGAAACATTAGTCCCACAGTGCTTTAAGAATTCACTCTACTTTAGTACGAAGAATAATGATTGGATTCTTTTCAGGGTCAGAATATATCTTGAGTATTGTTTTCCCCTCTATAAAAAAGAAGTTTCCCATTTTATCATTCTGGAAAAGGGTTTGAATTACCTACTAATGTCTACAATTTACCAGCTTATGAAAGGAATCTAATTTTCGAGGTTGCAGAGGGGACACACAAACTTTAGTGTGTGTATTTGTGTTTGTGTGTGAGTGTTCTGAGCAGATTTTCTGCATGAGTAAACCAGTAAGAGACAGATGGTGGGGGGGGGGGGGGGGGGATATGTGTGCACTGTAAGATATGTATAAAGTACTGGATTTTGTTTGAACGAGCAGTTATATAATGAAGCAATGTGTTGGTCATTTGTCTTTCTGTATCTGGTCTACATATTAATCATGTAGCATTAAGAAAAATGTTGAATTGCTTTTTTGTTAGTATGCTTTTCCTATTTTTGAGCAAAATTTCAAATCAGGAAACCCCCCCCCCCAAAAAAAAAAAAAAAAAGAAAAAAAGAAAAAAAAAGAAAAGAAGTTGCGATCTAATGCAGATACTTGGTTTGATGGTTATGGAGCTGGTTGATGTGCTCTAATCCTTTGTGTGTTTCGATTGCCAATTGGCACCGAAAACCCCATAGCATTGTACAAACTGTCCAAAGTCCCTGGCAGAAAAGGGATTAAAGGAGACCTCCGAATGATTTTCAGACTTTTACATTTAAACAACCATAAATTAGTTAATGTTGAGTACATAGTTTCAGAATTTATAGTGATTGGGATGAGGAATAAGAATGTTTTCAAAATTTATTAAAAATTTCATTGAACAAGGATGATAACATGGCAGCCTCACCATAAGAATCCATGAGTTGGGGCTCAAGGAAGCAAAACAAAAGAAGAAAGCATGCATAGATTCTACACAGGTGAACTTGTTAAGCAAGCGGTATTGTAATGGAATTACACTGCTATATTTATGAAATATGTGAGGCTCCTATGTCATCAACACTGTTCAGTGTTATCTGTGTAAGATTTTTTAGAGTATTGGTTTCTCTGCTCAAGGACCGCAATAAATTCCACAAAGCTATACATGGAGCTGTCAATTTATGTACTACATGATGTGAAATTATGAAAACGTCTGAATGCCCCTTTAAACTTGATACCCATCATGCTTCTTCAATGTGATGACAGTGGGGAACAGGAGGCGACTTCCAGGGCCCAGCGTCGGGGATGAACCTTCCAAACAACAATAGTATTCAGCTCAGAACCCCCTACTGGGGTAAGCTCCTCAGCAGGTGAGCAGTGACAATGAAGAAGATCGAAATCTTTCATAGCACATCTTCGTCACCCCTCTGCTTTCGTAATCTCTTGATTTCATTCAATAAGCCTCATCTGCCATGGATTGCTTAGCATTTCAATGTCAGAATTTCAGAGCCTGGGTATTTGTTCCAAGTTTACTGTGTCACTGCTGGCAACCAGGGGTTGCCTGCAGGTGGTAGTGTCGCTTCCGGGAAAGCAGTAGATGACAGGTTCGATTCCCACTGGTTCTTTTTGTCGACATGTTTGTTGAAATATAGATCAGCAGTTGCAATCTTACAAATACATTTGTACAAACTCAGGAAGGCAACTGATTAAAATCTTTCATAGCACATCTTCACCTCTCTGCTTTGATAATCTTTTGTTTTCATTCAATGAAGACTTTAATAGATGAGATGAAAATTGAGCCGTAGTAAACATCCCAAGGAAACCAGTTGAAATTTTATAAGCAAACTAACGACATATTACAAAATAAACATCCACTTGGGACTATGCCCTTATCCAATGCACCACAGTTATGGATATGCTTTTACTGATGGGAGAGGGAATATTTTGTTAAATGATATCTGGCATTCCTTTGCATCATATGTGACCCTGCATCACAAAACCAACAAAAGTCGCTAGACATGGATTTTTTGTTAAAGGCAGATTCTGAAAGAACAGACCCTAAGCTTTAAAATGATGTATAACTCAGTTCAAATGGACTCCCATATAAACCTACCTAAATACTGCCAAGAAAGCACACACTCTGGAAAAGTGTGAACTGAGAAAAGAGACTCTGAAGTACAGGGTCTATTCAAGCGTTTAATCTTTACCAAGATGTGCTAGCTGTGTGATGGAAGGGGACAAAACACAGGATGTAAACCACCAGAGCAACAACAATGAAGAGATTATGAGATTAAGCTGAAATTGAACATGTTCTATTAACACATTCTGTCCATGATTAATGCCAACTTTCAAAGCAGTAGCAATATCCTTTCAAAAGTTATAGACTTGAAAGTGAAGATTTTGCAAAGGATTTCAAAAAATGAAAAGGGGCCTCTAAGACGTACCTTATCATTCTACTCTCCTCCAAAAAAGGGTTGTAGAAAAACTGCTTAAAACACACTTTCCATTCATGTTATGATCCCAAACTATAGAATAATCTAGAAGGATAGCCCTTTCAAAAAAAAAAAGAAAAGAAAGAGAAACAACTCAAAAATTGACTCGGTTGCCCAATTTCACCTTTTTTGAGTCCTCACGTAAAATCAAGGGTTGCGACTTTTTGTTTGTTTTGTGATGCACGGTCACATATAGAAAGAGGCCATGATACTATTAAAAGAAAAACAAAAACCAATAAACAAACAACAACAAGAAACAAACGCCCCTCGTCAGTGCTCCCCTACTTCAGCTCAAAGCACACATGATTTGAAGAATGAGAATGATGATACTGACTCAGAAAATCTTTTGCCCCACCTGGGCCATATGTTGCGATCAACTCATAACCACGTGTAATGATCGTCCCTCCTGCACGGTATAATGATATCTCCCTCAAGTCCAGTCTCTAATATTGTGATATCCCCCTCAACACCAGTCAATATTCTAATGATAACTATACTTAGTCAATATCCTGATGATATCCTGCTCAATGCCAGTCAATATTCTAATGATATCCCCTTGATACCAGTTAATATTCTGATGATATCCTGCTCAATGCCAGTCAGTATTTCAGACTTACAAAAGGAGTTTGAATGTAAGTGAAAAGTCCTGTCAGTCCAGAGGTGAAGTTGATTCTATCATCTTTTGATTTGAACCTAAGATATATTTACATATGTTTGAGATTCTTCAATGTTTGTTGCAAAAGATTACAACTGCTTGCTGAACTATTTTTGAGTTTATACTATTATGATAAAATGTGTAATGCTTGGTCTAGGGTACAGTCAATAATATTGGCATGTTAATTTCTGCCTGTTCCATAGGATTGGGGATGAGTTAATGATGTACCTCTTGGAAAACCTATCAGTATTCATTGCAGCCCCTCCATCCTGTTACATTCAGTTGACAGGTGAGTCGCTCGTTTGCACGATATCAGACCAAGTTTGTTTGTTTTTTCTCCTTATTTCTGTAAATGGAATGAAATCATCTTCCCCCCCCCCCCCCCGCATTGCATACTCAATGTTTCTGCTTGCTTTTACAAAAATTGCCATCTCTTTCAGTAGGCCACTATTTAATATCTGTTTGGTCTTCCTCCGCACATACATCAATACTAACTGATTAGAAAGCTGTAATATACATCCATACTGTGAGGAGCTTTGAAAAAGGATTGCAAATAAACCTCAAATCACACAGTGTGTGGCTAAATGCCACTCTTAGCAATTAAAGGTGATACAATTTCTGTGTAGGGTTAAAACCTTACTGTTATGACCTGAGTAACATTGTCAAGAATGATGCTCTTACAAAATATGATTTTACTCTACTTCTTGTTTGTCCATGCTTTTCATGTTTACATGAAAAGCATGAAGGAAAAGATACAAGAAAAGCCTAGATATTTTTTGTCACCCAAGTATCCAACAAATTTTACTTTGATTACCACGCATGTGCATAAATCTGTTTAAAACATCTGTCAAAAGCTTTTGTTGTTGTTATGTCATTTGATCTGTTCATCTCAGGTGCACCAATAAGCACTTTGATAACAGATGTGACATCACAAGAGCACAAGTCACAGGGAAAGACGATGCAAGCCACAAATTCAGCGAAGGTGAAGATGAGACCTGAAAGTGTGACAAGACGTCAGATGGTTGGGAGGAGTGATGTAGGAAAGTCGAATGCGACCTCGGGCTTGCATCACGCAGGAGCGGATGGAGTTGCCATGGAGACAAGCGATCTCAAGGCATCACTGAAGAGGAAACGATCTGGGGAGGAGCAGTTAGATGGAGATGGCGGTGTTGCGAAGAGACACCGTTGTAAAGATTCAACAGGTGTCGATGCGAGTGTCAGTACTTGTGTTGGAGTGAAGAGGGTAGGTCCCGACAGATCTATTGATCCGCGGAGTGAAGAAGTGTCAAAGCCCCGTCAGAGTACATGTCATCATCACCACACTCGGGATGGCCGGGGGAAATATGCTGAAGGTAAGGATGCAAGTAAAAAGAGGAAGGGGAGGAGGAAGAGAAAGGGTGGCTTCCAGGAAAATCAAGACGGCGGCTCATCGGATGCCTTGAAGCAAGTTAGAGGATTGGAACGAGCATTCTACATCCTGAATGCCTGCTACTCCAGAATGACAGGACGCGACTGGCCGAAACAGAGTAAGAATCTCGCAAAAAAATTGTCCTCATCCGCTATAAGTCAATCCTGCTCTGACAGTTTAAAGAAGAGTAGTTCTGCAAACTGTGACATTTTCTTCCCACAATTTCATACAGAAAGTAAAATTGGAACCTATGTTCTTCTTTAAAAATGAGCTGCAATTCAGAGAGACTAATGAAGAAAGAGTGGCTGATATTATTACGACCAGTGCCTTCTGAATCATGATGTATATCCCTTCCAACAGTTCTGTTTCTCCAGTAAAGTATGTATTCCCTATTCTATACTTCTTATCAAGGCATCCTGGCAGGACTTGCAGCATCCAACGCTGGGGCTCATAGACTCACCCAACACATCTTCACTTCGCCAAGTGAGGGCGCCACCTCGTACGCAAACGCAGGTGTTGCCAAGCAGGGTGCGTCGTCAATCAAAGGAGCTGGTTGGAAGGGAATGGGTGGAAATGGTGGTGGGAAAGCCGGGGAACAAAGAAAGAAGAAGAAGAAACCGGTGAGAAATAAATCAGTGCCAATCTTTTTACCCCTGTTCGGTTAGTGTCAGATGTCTTTTCTTTGGTTTTGTGAAGCTCATGTTTGTCTGTTCAGTTGCATCAGGGAGATTATGAAATGAGTTTGTGCTTGATAGCCAGAGACTCTGTCAGTATAGCTACTCTAGGAGAGTGCACATGTGAACTCTAGCACCCTGCACATTTCTAGAGGTATTGGGTTGTATTGACTAGTTATACTCTACCACAAATTTATAGAAGTATTTCACAACCAGAAATGTATAAAAGCAATTCACTAGGTACAAATGTGTCGTTTTGGTAAAGCAGAAAGACTCATTTGAATAGCTGTTCCCATCTGCTTCCTTTTCTTTTACATGATTTTCTGATTCTTTTTTTCTTTTTCTTTTTTTTTTTTTTTGGCCTGTGACACCATACACGCTGATAGATTCTTTTCTTTTGGTAGTCACTGCATTTTCCAAAGCCAAAGATGTGTAAGATTGCCCAGAAAGTCAGTAAAGCAAGGAATTTTGAAGAGTTAGCCATATTGATATTGGTTTTCCACTAGAATAGGAAACATAAACTCAAGCAGAGAAATGTGTTAACCTTTCTTTTCTTCTGGTTGAAATTAAACTAAAGTACAATGTAAGTTAATTTGCTATTGCTGATGAATGATATGAGATATCCCTATGTTCTGTCATCCTGTAAACTGAATGTTAAATTTCTTTCTTGTTATGTTTTGTATTATAGCCATCGCGGACCCCTAGGCGTCTCATCAAAGTTCAGCAACTGGTGAAGGCCTTTCTACAGCATCACAGGTAAGTAAACATGTTTCAGTTATTTTTGTTATTTTGTTTTTGTGATATCAATGCCAGACAGAAGATAAACAAGAAGAGGAAGACTTAACCCTTTCCATGCTTTGTTCACCGATATGCATGCACGCTAGAATGCTTTCCTTTCCTCTTGGCATAGATGTCTGGAAACTATTTGTCAATGAATAGAGATTATCTTATCCCCATTGTATCATGATGGCCTTCCTGTTGGCCAGAAGTACATTGCTACTTTTGAGTTGACTTGCTGATCTACAACTAGATTAAGTTTATGAGGGATGATTGAATGCTGATGAAAAAGCTTGGGAAGAAGTCCCTGGGCACTTAAAAGGTCGAAGTTCGACAGCCATGATTAAAGTACTTATCAACTGCTTGCGTATTTACCATTATGGTGTATGATAATGGAAGTAAGGAGTCAGTGTAAATATCATTGATATTTCATGAGATGTACAAGTAGTTACAACTTTCATGTGTGAATGTGTCTAGACAAATATCATGTTCAGGGCCCCGTTGCAAGAAAGTTGCAATCAATTGCAAATAATTGCTAATTTTGAAACAACCATTCTGATTGGCTCAGGGTCTGCCCTATTAAGAAGACATGCATGCAACAATGATTTTGACTGGCCAGTGACAATCAGTTGCAAGTTGCGTTTAAATGCAAAGTTTCTAGCAACGGGGCCCTGGACATGAAAACTGATGACGTGTTGATTACTTCATTTCCCCAGACGAGTCAACATCACTGCCTTGCTAAATCACCACTGTCCAATCACCATGCCAGAAGGATCAATCACCCCTGTTCCTGATGATGATGGTGATGTTCATACAAGGTCAAAGGTCAAGAGCTCAGATCCCAGCAGTCTGTTGCAAGCCAGTTGCATAGACTCAGTGGAGAAGGACAAAATGGTAAAAGAGTCAGCCCATCTGTCCACTCTTCAGTCAGAAAGCCAAGGAGTTGGCTTTGTTCCATACGTCTTCTGTCGTAGAGGGCGCCCCCTAGCTCGTGACTGCCAAGGGGCTAACGTGAAGGCTGATGCACCGGCCGAGGCAAGGCCAGGGGGCGAAACTGTGCACGTTGTTCTGAGCCAGAGCCACGCCCATGATGACTTCAGGGCATATCCAAGGGATGCCTCTGTCATCGCTATGGAAACAGATGACCCTCCCTCACACTCCCAGAAGAAGAAGAAGACTCAGGGACAAATAGAGGGTGTTGAGCTTCAGGTACGTCACACTGCCAGCATAGCACAGGGCAATCTTGTAGGCAAAGACACTCTTCCTATGCATAGGAGTCTTCCAAAATTAGGAACACCGAGCCCAAGCTGTGATAAAAACGAGAAAACGTCATCAAGGTCACCTCAGGAAGAATTAGAATCAAACAGTTCTAAAGAAGATGTCTCTACCTCACAGGAATCCCCAATACTCGTGGATTCCAGTGGCCAAAGCTTGGCTGCAGATGACATTTTATCTCCTTCACCTGATCAGCAGTGCAGCGTTTCATCCAGAAGACATTGGCAATGGAGTGGAGGGGAAGCACATCAAGTTTTAGGAGACCAGCAAGCAAAGGGATCCTCTCTTAACTCCTCCTACCAGAGCGGCACATCTGTTGAATGTCAAGGGTCATTTGATTCTGCACTATCCCTGATGACCAAAGATACTGAAGCTGATGAGGAATTGAAGACATCCTGCTCAGAGTGGCAGTTGCAACATGCGTCTGTGAGGTGTGGCAGGACTTTGGAAACTCTGGGTGGAGAGCCGACTGGCACGCTGGCCGCAAGCCTGCAGCAGGGAATGGACAGTGATCATCAAGATCTGGGTATAGAAGTCCTGGATAAGTCATGGAGCAAACAGGTTTTGGCAGTGATGCAGATTGAACAACCATCTAGATATGTGTCCAGCTCCTGTCTGGAACATAGAAACAAAAAGGAGGATACAGGAAAACCGTCTTCAAGTCTTCAGCCTAGTTTGTCAAGTTTTGAAGGTCACAAAGCATCTCATTTTATACCCTCTTCAGTTGTTCGTCGAAACGCATCTGTCAAAGAAACCAAAGGAAAGTATGTGCATTTTCTAGATGCGCACACAGTTTTCAAAGAGACGAAGCAGGACTTTGGACAAACCTTGTCATCTGGTGAGTCACAGACTGACGGAGGGCGGTCTTCGAGGGAGTCTAAAACTTCCCTGACTGTGAAGGCTGGGAAGGGAAAGAGATGCAAGCAAGGAACGAAACTGGCCGCAGAGCGGGAGGGAATGAGGACGAGTCTTCCAGACCAAGCAGCCCAGCTGATCAAGATGAAGACGTGCCCATGGCAGGTGTATCTCTTCCTGCGTCATGTCCTCTTGACGGTTGTTCCAGGGGAACTCTGGGGGAGTACTCACAACAGGAGTGCCTTCTTGAAAGGTTAGATATTTTGCTTTCTTTTTCTATACAGTGTGCGAATTTTCATTTCTTCAAAATTTTCTTCTCCAGTCATCATTTTTTTTCTTCAAATTTTTGTATACTTTTGCATGTGCCAAATATTGCATCAAGCTCTCTCTATGTTGGGCTGTTTCTTTGGGCATTCGTGTAGCTGTCAATCACTCATTCAAGCTTTCCACTTTTAGTGTTGTATGTGTTTATGTCATGCATGATGTGATTTGGTTTATATTTTGTCATCTTATATATTTCTGGTATTTGGGATTAAGATCGCATGTGTCCAATTTTGTCAAAGATTGTAGAGCTATTTGCAGCTTTTGCCATGAGAGATTCAAATGTTTTCCAATACATTTCTTTGTCACAAATCGCTTAAGCCATCTATGGCATCACAGTGATCATATAAGTTTGCAACCTGTGTTTCGTAGCAGTCATTTCCTTTGAGTTTGGGCAGTCATGTAGCAATTGTTTTATTTAGTAGAGCTAGTAGAAGCTTTGTTATATTCCATACGGCTCATGTCACATGGTCCATATGGCATGCATGTGGTAATACTGATTTATTGTGTATGCTATGCTTTGTTCAGGTGTGAGGCAGTTTGTTTCTTTGGGTCGATTTGAGAGGCTTTCGCTTCACCAGCTCGTTGCTGACATTAAGGTGACTTTAACCCAATCGATGCTGAATACGTAGAACATGATGATGATATTAATGGCGATAGGAATGATGAACACTACTTGTCTCTGTCTTCAAAAGTGTTTCAAAGAAGGGCAGGCATATTGTGAAAGAATGAGTTAAAACTATACATCCAGGGCCCCGTTTCATAGAACTTGTTATCAGTGACAAGTTGTCATAGTTGTTATAAGCTACTTAAATCCTTGCATCTGATTGGCTAATTAAGAGCAAATTTGTCACAGAAATGAGGCAGTTGTCACTGATAACAAGTTTTATGAAATGGGACCCAGGATATATGTCAGTGGATTGTGCCACATAGAGTATCTGGTGGCAGTGATTTAAAAATGTGCAAGTGATATCACACAAAATATCCTGATCACTGAGCCTGAACACCCCCTTCTCTATACCCACTCTCCCCCACCCCACCCCCAAAGACCACAACAATGGCAATGTTTGTAGCTCCATTTACTCTGCACTTTCGGTATAAAATCAATAAGCCGTGAAATAGCTAAAATTATAATTAAAACCCACCACATTCATACGCTTTTATGTTCTGCGCTACCCGTCTCACAGAAACCACAAAAATTCTTAGTGGGTAAATTTCCCTGTAGACCTGAGGATTAGCATTTTGGATCAACCCTACTGTTTTTAGTTTTCAGTATTGTCGGAAGTAATCCTTGAACTTACGATAGTTCTGAAGTTTAAATGCACAAAACTATGTGGAAGTAGTGTAATACTTGTTTATTCTACACTGTAGTTTTCTTCTGTTATTGTTTTTCTCCATTTTGTGCCCATGGGATATATATGAAGAGCTTGAACTACCTTCAGAAACTTGTCAGAACAGTCAGCAGTACAAGTAAAGATACTGTAAAAAAAATGAATAGAATTGGGCTTTGTGAATATGATTTTCAGAATGAAATTAGGGCCAATGCTTTGATCGCAATTTCTACTTTGGCACAGTAAAGGAGCCAGTTTGTGTAAATTGACCCTGAACCTCTAAACCCCCTCTTTTTTCCCTCAAAAATAACATTGGAAGTTGAATTATCTATTGCTTATTTCAGTTGGTGAGGAACACACCATTTTTATGAGTTCTCAATCATTTCATTTTGGAGCTTGGAATCACTGAACTTAACTATGATGCAGTGTCACATGTAATGCATGCCTATATGTTTGTGCGTATGCATATGTATACCCTGCATTCATTGTACCAGACTACTGCATCAATATGTTAATGAACTGTGGATTCTATATGTAATTGATATCTATGTTCGTATTGCATCTTGGCTCAGGACAAGTTGTGTGAGTGAGTGAGAGGATTTGCCACAAGGCAAAAGAAAGAACTTTTTTTTTTTTCGTGCTGTCATGTCCTTAAGATGGAAGATTGTCACTGGTGTCGACTCGAGAGCAAAGCAGGGCAGCAGCCCCCCTTCAACGCCCTTGTCAAACAGCGCCAGCTGGTGGCCAATTTCTTTCATTGGCTGATGTCTGAATACGTTCTGCCGCTCATCAAGGTAAATAATCCTATTGTGGAGGATCGAGGAGATTTAAAGGACAAGTTCACCTTCATTAACACAAGGATTGAGAGAATGCAGCAATATTAGAACACATCAGTGAAAGTTTGAGGAAAATTGGACAATCAATGCAAAAGTTATGGTAATTTTTAAAACTTTTGTGTTGGAACCGCTGGATGAGGAGACTACTAAGGATCGTGATGTCATATGAGTACAACATTATAAAGAAAATGTAAAGAAAATTCAACATATTTTCACTTTTTTCGCATAATAAAAGAGCACTTGACTTGCCTCTTTCTAAAGGCAATGGGAATAATATTACCCATAACATATGTCAGTAACGAGTCAAGGGAATGTGTACTTTTTTCAAAAGATGAAATTTCGTGAAATTCTCTTTATATTTTCCTTATATTGTTGTACCGGTACGCATGTGACATCATACACTGTAGTAGTCTTCTCATCCAGCGGTGACTGCATAAAAACTTCAAAAATTCATAACTTTTGAACGGATTGTCTGATTTTCCTCAAACTTTCAGTGATGTGTTCTACTAATATTGCTACATTCTCTCAATCCTTATGTTAATGAAGGTGAACTTGTCCTTTAAGAGATGGAGTCACAACAGTAATATTTGGTGCAATCTCATGTTTGAAGCAGCCAATCAATAAGATTTGAAGTATGTGCCAACTGGATCTGCCTCACATGTAGGAAGATAATTGATTTATGTTTTATTGCAAAATGACCAACCTCTATCGATGATAATCACTTTTTGCCATCCCTACTTAAAGAATATAAGTGATACATAATGATAAGAGCATGGGATTGTGCAAAAAGAAATTATGCAAAGATTGATGAAATGAAAATCAAAATTGCTCAATTGGGCATATCCTGACACCAATCTGACATACTGATTTATAAAGAACTCTAAGTACCATATCAGTTTTTTAGAATCGGCTCTCCAGGGGGCACAATTTTAAACACCTTCACAACATTCAGCTCTGATTCACATTCTTGCACATATTTCTTGAGTGATTGACTCTTGTTTTATATGTTTCTCATTGTGAAATTTCATATCGACATTATGTTAGACTTCAAAATGAACCTTCAGATTGCTCTGAAAGACTGCGGCTTCAATCCCCGGTCATCAAAGGCACAAATGCACCTGTGGAATTCTTATGTCCATTTACTGTATTTAGAAAAACTGATGGCTGTTTGAATAGTTATAGCCAGTTGGAACCCCATCTCTTGAACTTCCTTGGTGCAGGATATACCCTGTCTGCCATTTTGATGCTTTTTCTTTATAACCTGTTTGTTTTATTCTCTGTCTTTCTTGTGCTCTTCCTTCCATTCAAGTATGACATTAAATCCATTTTCATCCATTTTTATCTCATATTCTTCTGAAATGGAAAGAAACACCTTACATGAAGCTGTGACATCTGCTCATACATTTCTTTAGTAATATTTACTTATTGTTGCTGTACAAAACTGAATTACACTGATTAGAAAATAAGCTAGGTTTTATAGCTGTCTCTCTCTTAAATCTGCTGTGGATATCAATGCCCGTTGGTGATTGCTGATGCAGTAATCCAGCCCTTTCTGTGACTGGGTTTGCCATTAACATGTTCACCAACATAACTACTCTTGGTACATGTAAAGGACCCCAGGGCAATTATCCCCTGGGCAATTGCCCCGGACCCTTCCCCTGGCCCTAATCATAATCCTAACCTAAACTCTTAACCCTAAACCTAACCCTAACCCTAATCTTTACTACTCTAACCTTACTTGAACTTACCACTAACCAGAATTTAGCCTGGGGGTAATTGCCCTCTGGAAGTAACTGCTTGGATAAGCATGTAAAGTGCTTATGCCACCATGACAGCCATCATTCCAGTCAATGACTTCTGTCTGTTCATTCATAGATGTGCTTCTACGTAACTGAGACTTCCCAATCCAGAAATCAGCTGATATTCTATCGCAAGTTGGTCTGGTTCAAGTTGGAAAAACTTGGATTAAAAGGTAATGTCAAAGCAGTGATACTCTCTGATAACTGTAAAATGATGTTTAATGAAAATTTTAATCATTGTATGATGCACCTGCAAGTATTTACTGGTCCTCAGACTTTTTTTTGTGTGCTAGATATGCTCTCTTGTCATCAGATAGATCATGAAACATGTCTGAAGTGTTTATTTCTTTTTCTTTAAATTCTTTCAATATTAAAAGCCGATTTCTGTTGTCTGAGTTCATATGGTTTATTCCAAATGGACAAATGTCAGATGTTCATGATTACTGCTTTCAATTTTTGTTACATATCTTTGTATTGTGTTTATCTCTGTTTTTGGTGCAAGGTGTAGAGACAATCAATTATCAGTTGATTTCTCTATTATTTTTTCTCCCTACAGAATATGTGGCAAATGGCATAATGAAACCAATATCACAGGTATGAAAGTCTTTAAATGTAAACAAAACTTATACATGTACTAAAACACTATTCTAATTTCAACAAGAATCTATGGCAATTTAGGCTTGAAAAAAAAGAAAAGAAGAAGAAAAGAACCCTGTAAACGTCAATGATACATAGTTGAGAGATTCCATTGATTACATTGCCAGACATGCTTACAAGAAAAGCTAATCTTGAACTCAAAACATACATGTATTCATGCCTAAACTATGCAATGGCCTTGCAGAACTGCCAATCATTGTTTTATTCTCATATTATTTAGTACATTTCTGTCTTGCAGATAAACAAAAAACATGATTCCTTTTAAGAGATTTTTTTTTTTCTTCTGAAATATGATCTAGCATTGATGCTAAGTGTAATTTCCAATTTTGAAACCAGTGTATGATTTTTGTCTGCAGAATATGATATTCACTGTGCATCAAAAAGTCTTTTTTTGTTTTCTCGTTAGTTTGTTTGTTTGTTTGTTAGTGTTTTTTTTTTTCTTGTTTGGAGAGGTTGGCAGCCATGGCTTTGAGGTGAGGCTAATCTCAGACATTTCATCCTATCATTGCAGGTGGAAGCAGAGAAGATGGTGTCATCCAGACACACCCTGGGTTTCTCCAGACTCCGCTTCATCTCAAAGACCAAGAGCCTCCGCCCCATCACAAAGATGGGCCAGTCTTCCCTTCCAGAGAAGAAGGTTAGATTGGTAGAAATGTTGATCTCACGTTCTCTCACAAGGGGCAGGACAAGCAACACATTCAAACTTTTGAATATCCAGACATACATAGACGGGCATAGGGACTGAGAGACGTATATATTTACAAAAGGGGACGGACAGACAGATGACTGGATGGACAGACAGACAAACCAACAAACAGACAGATATACACTGTGAGTGTACAGACGGATTGGCAGACAGACAGATGCACAAGCAGGCAGGACTGGCAAAGAGATATACACACATACAGACAAGACATACAGACAGACAGACATAGAATTGGACATATTTATAGAAGGTCAGATAGACATACATACAGATGCACAGGATGCACAGACAGGTAGACATATGAACAGACAGACAGACGGACAGACATAGACAGACGGACAGATTTACAGACAAACATATACATATGGACAGTGATAAGTTGGCACACATAGATGTACACCCAGACAGACATATAAATAGGTAAGCTTACAGACACAGACAGAGATAAATGAAGTTTGGCAATAGTGCTTAGTTCGACACCCTGCCTACAGATCTTTTCATTACCTTTGCCAAGGGAGGAGGTTATGTTTTCGTTACCGTTGGTTTGTTTGTTTGTTAGTTTGTATATCTGTTCGTGTGCAAAATAACTCAAAAAGTTGTGCACAGATTTGGATGAAACTTGCAGGGAAGGTTGAGAATGACACAAGGAGCAGATGATTAAATTTTGGTAGTGATCTGGAAATTTTTATGGATTTTTTGAAGGATTTTCGATATTTTGGCAGGTAGGGTCAATGAACTTAGGAGTTCAAGCTGCGCATTTTTGAGGTTTTCATACGCGCACTAAAGTGCGTGCTCTAGTTTCTGCTAGAGAGAGGCATGCCGCGCAGCTGAGGGTTTATGACGTAGCAAAGGCTTGAACTATATTGAAAAATCGGGCAATTTTTTCAGCACGCATATGTATAGGTGGAAATCACTGATCTCTATGGAAGAGCAGGATCATCGGTGGAAAGTAGAGCTGCTTGGCAGAGGTCTGCGCTCTCAGAGTAATTTTCTAGTTTGTTAGTTGCTCAGTGGTATATGTGTATAGATATAGAAATAAACTTGTGTGGTAGTCCCTGCCGAGAAGAAATTATGTATTAAGATGCAATCAACCAACAGATTATAGAAGACTAATAATATATTAGATTACATAAGAGAAAACTGTGTCATAAGGCGCGGTCAGACTGGCAAAAGATCGCGAAGTTTAAGATCGCGATCTTTAAGATCTTGAAGTTTTGCCAGTGTGACCGCAAACTTCTCGCGAAACTTCCCACGAAACTTCTCGATCTGTTTGTGGGCGGTGCCTCCGAAGCGCAAGGTCATTGTCATGTGCAGATGCGCATTGTTACGTCACAATCACTTGCCATCGGACGGCGCACTCTTGCTTGCGCGCGTACCAATGGCCCAAACTTCGCGATCTTAAACTTCTCGATCTTTTGCCAGTCTGACCACGCCTAAAGTGATGCTCTGCTGGTCAGGATCGAAAGTCATAAGAAAAAGAAAACCTCAAGTGGCATGCTGCCTTTTTGGTTTCATTGCTGTCTGCTAAGAGAAAGGTAACATACTGAACTCTGACAATGCAAAATTCATCTTGTGATTGGGAAAAATATTGATGTAGCAATAAAGACAGGACTGTGAGGTCATCAGAAATGTTGATCTGGAATTTCGTCGTTGTGCTTTCCCTCTCCTGAATCAGCAATTATCTGTTTCTCTTCTGTTTCTTGCAGAAGACAAAATCCACACTATGTATGCAGTGTACTCAAGGGGATATTCTTTTTGCCTCTCATTTCTTAACATGGAATGTACCCATGTGAGATTTGTATAACCCCGCACGTGAATCAGGGCGAGGAATTTCCATTACGCTCACAACTCTTGGCCGGAGTTGTCCTTTCGTTGGGACTTGCATTGTTTTGGTTTCAGAACAAACACAAAAAAAATGTGCTGGAAGCAACCCAGATAAGAATTTCCTTTCCCCATCTCCTGAGGTGTACTCGAAGCATGAGCATTATTGACTACTGGCACTTCTCCAAGTTGTGAATGGCAGGGGATAGCTTATGACCGACCTGAATGAAATATGATTAAAACTAGGTGAATCGGAAGTTTACACAAGTAGTTTCGCTGTTTACATGTGGTTGGATTGTGGAACATCCGTAATCTCTGCGGTAGGGAAGTGTACAGTCATACATTTTATGTATTGAATCAGCAATTAGTATTGAAACCTTCGTGGTCATCGTTCATTCATATTTCGTTCTTTGGTTGTGAAACTCCTGTTGGTTTCATTTGCGGTTTTGTGCCAGTGTCTATGTGTGTGTTAGCCTCCGTGTGTGCGTGTGCTTATGTTTGCTTGTATGCGTGTGAAAGTAGATTGGCAGGCTAATTAATGAACTATGTTTGAACTTATGGAAAATGTCTTCTTGAGGACCGAGCAATAATTTGTTCAATCAAGGAGGTTTTATACCTGGAGTTCCAACTGGCTGTAATTATTCAAACAGTTGTCAGATTTCTATTGATGTACAAAAGAATTCCCCAGGTGCACTTGTGCCTTTGATGATCGATGTTCAACGCCGCTGTCTTGCTGAGCAATCTGGAGATTCATTTTGAACGTTTTCATAATGTTGGCCATATTTTGCTTATCTATTTATTGAATGAAATGAAATTTCACTTAGTGATGAAGCATGTAAAACAAAAGTCAATCCTGTCCAGAAATTTGTGCAAAAGTGTAAATCAGAGCTGTATCATGTAAAAATATTAAAAAAAGTACCATCCTGGAAAGCTGGTTTTATCACTTTTTTGCTTAATTTCCACAAATGAAACAATCATAGAATAATCTTCACGTATAATGCTTTATTGATATATATATATTAGATTAGTGCCCGGCTATGCCCAGTTGAGTAATTTTCATCTTTATTTCACATTTTTTGCTCAATTTCCATTCGCGCATCCTCGTGCCTGTACCACCTACCTTTTATAAGAAGGGATAGTGAAAAGTAATTACCATCACAAAGCATATCTTCCTTTGAAAGTGGCTGCTGATTATGCACTTAGACACAAGTCAATTGTTTTCCTATAGATCTACGCGGCAGATCCTGTTTGGCACATGCTTCAAATATTGTTGAGCGGCGGCATCGAACATGGGATCGAAGTGAATAACACTGCTGTTACTCCGTCTCTTGAACCTCCTTGGTTCAATCCACCTGTAACTTCTTGGGACATGCCAATACTGTGTGAACAATTTGCTATCATAGTGTGTTGAAATGTCAGGCAATTTGTAGCAAGCTAAGATATTGTTAAAGACATCCTCTGTTACGAAGGCATGTGTGAAACAGACATTTTTAAACCTTTGTTTTTGTTTTTGCTGGATTTGGGTATTCCTTGAAGATGAAGATTAACACTTGTTCCTCTAGAAATTCTTTTTTTTTTTTTAACATTACCTTTCCTGTTTCTTGCACCTCTTTCTGGGTACTGCTGGGCAAGGACTTTGTATATTTTGTAATGACAGATACACCTCATAAACACATATCACAATTAATTTCATCTAAAAAATCCCAACTGACTCTACAAAGGATAATGTTTGGTACAATCATTTGCCAGATTAACACTCTAACAATATCAGTACATCACTTGCCACAATGAATGTAACAGAGTGATATATCACTAACCCTTGTGTGCACCCAGTAACATCCACCGCGTGTCCGTGGATAATGATATATAAGCTACTTTATGACTACTGTATGTGTGTGCGGCTGATGCTTAATTGTAATATGAACATTCCTTTCACTTTTTACTGGCATATGTTGAGCGTAATATTATTCCTATGCCTTCTAAAAGAACTAAGCCAAGTGCTCTGATGTGATTCCAACTTGATGACTGGATGTAGTCTTCTCATCCAGTGATGGCTGTAACAAACTTTAAAAGTTCATAACTTTTGAGCGGATTGTCTGATTTTCCTCAAACTTCACTGATGTCTTTTATGCATTTTGATTTCATTCTCCTTTAATTCAAGTTTCAAATTGCCATTCTGATTTTTTTTTCTTTCTGATTTTGTCCACATGCTTTCTTGTCAATGCCCAGGGTAGAAGTATCAGGCTCCTGCTTCAAGATCTCTTTGATGTCTTGACCTACCACAAGGTGATCTTTCATGAATATGCATTGCCGTCATGTCTACTCATGATTTCTACTTGATTATTTATATCCCTGCTCTGTCAATGAGAATGTCTTTTGAATGTTATCCCTTTCTGTCACAACATAACATTTTATTGAATATGCATTTCCCTCAATGAATATTCAATGAGTACACCAAAGTGTGCGCTATATGTCACTGAGAGCTCCATCACTATACTATGAATTGATTTATCATAGTGAAAGCCATCATGAATATGCATCCTATCAAAACATGCATATGTTCATATATTCATATGTTCATACATTCATATGTTCATATATTCATATGTTTATATATTCATATGTTCATATATTCATATGTTCATATATTCATATGTTCATATATTCATATATTCACATGTTCATATGTTCATGTGTTCATGTGTTCATGTATTCACATATTCACATATTCATATAAATATAAATATTCATATGTGCTGCTTGTCAATCAGATCTACATTGGGGCATCTTGCCTTTCCAGAAGATCGGGTAATGAATATGGAGATAAGCTCATGATGTCAAGCCATAGCTGACAGAATGGTGTTGATGTGGGCCACATTATACATAGATAGAAAGGGAGAAGGAAAGAATGGAAGAAGAGGAGGAGATGAAGAATTGTATCAAAGGGAAGATCAGATCATGAGAACTTTCTTTCTATTCTGAACCTGTCAACTCTCTGTTCTGTTTGCCAATTCAAAATGAAAAAAGAGGAAGAAGATGAAAGAAATATGAAAGGAAAGAGATAGAGCAGAAGAAGAACTGAACCTATTAGTTCTCTGTTCTGTTTGCCAATGAATTCAAAGTGGAAAAATAGAAGAAGTTGAAAAGGAGTATGAAAGGAAAAAGAGAGACCTGGTGGTGTTTCATCAATTTATTCAGTGTTGTCAGTCTCTGACAATTTCAGTAAAATCCTTTGTTTTGATTGGCTGAGAAGCTGTGGTCACTGACTGTTACCATGGTAATTGTCAGAGACTGACAACTTGTCAGCACTGACAACTTTAATGGAACGGTGCCCAGAAGGACTGAATTGATTAAAGATAAAAAGAAGAGGTGGAAAATGAAAAGAAATATAAAACAAAAGAGAGACCAGAAGAATAATTGAATTGATTGAAAATACACACACACACACACACACACACACACACACACATAAAGGAAAAGGATGAAAAGGAACATGAAATAGAAGAGGAACTGAACTGATGTGTAGCAAGTTGACATAAAATGGAAGAGTAGAAGAGGTGATTTTACTGATGGAAGAAGATAGGGAAGAAGAGAAAGGAGATCAATACTAGGGAAGAAAAAATTACGAAAGGAAGAAGTAGGAGTAGTTGTTATTTTAGTGAAAGAATATGATTTGAAGTGATTTGGTTTGGTTTGATTTGCTTGATTTGCTTTGATTTGATTATACCCCCGCCACACGTAGTGTGAAGGGGGTATATAGGAATCACCGTGATGTTGGTCGGGTGGTCGGGCGGGCGGTCGGGCGGGCGGGCGGTCGGTCGGGCGGGTGGTCGGGCGGTTGGTCGGTCTGTTGCAAAATCTTGCGTCGCGAACTCCTTCTACAGTTTTGAAGCAATTTAACTGAAACTTAGGGTAAATGATGATATTGAGGTATAGATGTGCAAGACATGTCTTTTGTGTTTGTCGGACAATGCGTTGCCATGGTAACCATAATTTTACCAAAACCTTGTGGATTGAATAACTTCCATATTATTTAAGCAATCAATTTCAAAATTGGTATCTATGATGATCTATAGGTGTAGTTATGCAAGACACTCTTTGTGTTTGTACTTGACAAAGTGTTGCCATGGTAACCACGTTTTCTTCGAAATCTTGTGGAGTGAACAACTTCCACAGTTTTGAAGCAATTGAAATCAAATTTGGTAGGCATTATGGCCTTGAGGCATAGATGTGGAACACATAATTTTTGTGTTTGTCGGACAAAGCGTTGCCATGGTAACCATAATTTTACCAAAACCTTGTGGATTGAATAACTTCCACATCATTCAAGCAATTAAGGTCAAATTTAGTATGTATGATGATCGGGAGGTGTAGTTATGCAAGACACCAATGTGTTAATATAAGAAAAATGTGTTGCCATGGTAACCACTCATTTTTGTATCAAATTGAACCATTTAATCTATGAAGGTGAAATTTGATGTGTATGATGCTCTTAAAGTGTAGTTTTGCAAAATGTCCTTTGTATTTGTATCGGACAATGCGTTGCTATGGTAACCACATTTTTTTTTTTTAAAATCCTGTGGAGTGAACTTCTTCCACAGTTTTCAAGCAATTGAAATCAAATTTGGTAGGCATTATTGCCCTGAGGTATAGATGTGGAACACATAATTTTTGTGTTTGTCACACAAACCGTTGCCACGGTAACCACAATTTTACCAAAACCTTGCAGATCGAATAACTTTTCCATCATTCAAGCAATTAAAGTCAAATTTAGTATGTATCATGATCTAGAAGTGTAGTTTTGCAAGACACCAATGTGTTAGTTTAAGGAAAATGTGTTGCCATGGAAACCACTCATTTTTGTATCAAAATAAACCAAGCTATGAAGGTCAAATTTGGTGTGTATGATGGTCTTTAAGTGTAGTTATGCAAAATGTCCCTTGTGTTTGTATCAGACAATGCATTGCCATGGTAACCACACTTTTTACCCAAACCTTGTGGAACTCAATGTCAACTCTGTAATTCGTCGGGTGCCCGTGCATTGGCCGCTAACGCAATACAAATTGTATTGCGTTAGCGGCCAATGCACGGGCACCCGACGAATTGTACAGTAAACTAAAATTATTCTGTTTCCAATTCAACAAGTGCACAAACTTGGTATTAACGTCATTCCCTCATGACATCACATACTATAAAGCGACACTAGGGGCGGGGGTATTAATCACCTTCAGTGATAATTCTAGTTTAATTTGATTTAACTAGATTTGATATGTGAACATTTCCATTCCTATCCAGACCAGCCAACCCTCCCTCTTGGGAGCATCTCTGCTAGGTACAGACTGCATCCACGGCAAGATGGCAGCCTTTGTTCATGACAGGAAAACCAGAGGAGACAACAGGTAGGAAAAAAACAAAAAACAGTTTGAGGCAAATTTATATTGAGTTATTTGAAAAGATGCCGAGGAAAAGAATTGATATGAACATTTACAAACATCCGTGACTCATCTCCACATAAGCCTGATTAAATTCTCCCAACTCTAAGCTTTCCATTAACTTATAATCTGAACCACTCTATCAGAACAAACCCAGACTATTAAAACAAAGCACAAATTAAATACCATGGAAACAGTTCAAAGTGATGCCTCAGACAAGAATTAGCATGAATATTTGATTTGTGTGTGTGTGTGTGTGTGTGTGTCCCATCACCACAAAAAACAGATAAGTTTGCTTCTAAACCTTCAGTGTTATATGTATTTTGTCCCACTCTATTAAAAACAAGCAAGTAAATAAACAAATTTCACCGCAAAAGTAAGAAGCGATGCCTAAGACAAGAATTATCATGGCGATTTGAGTAAGTATACCTGTGCCCCATCACTGTAAAAGCTTGATTAATTCCTTTTTAAGAAGTTACCCTTCCCTAGAAATAGTGGCAGAGCCAGCAAATACAAATTATGTTCTTGATTCTGTGCTCTTTTAAATCACAGACCTCTGTACTTTGTGAAGGTGGACATTGAGAAGTGCTATGACTCCATCATTCACAGCAAATTACTGCAGATCATCTCGCTCCTTCTGTGCAGAAAGGTTGGATGATATCTATCAAGTCTCAAATTCAGGGAAGAAAACCGTTTAAACTGTACAGGATATTGATATGCTCAGCTTTTGAAGATTCCAATCCTCTCAATGTCTGTTTCTTTGTTTTTAGCAAGTTGGTTCATAAATATTTTTGTTTTCATTGCAACTGATTGACAAATTGCCCTACATCGACGTAAAATAAGCACTGAATTGATCAGTATTTTAGTAGTAGCCATGATAAAAAATCATGGGCGTACATACTCGAATTTCATGAATTTGAATAACAAAGCAGTACCTGCTGCATGCTATAAGGATTAGAACCAACACTTGCTGTCGGACGAAAGCTCGGTGGTCTAGTGGAGATGACGCCTGTCCGGTGATCAGGAGGTCGTAGGTTCGAATCCTGCTCGAGTATGTATGCCCATGATTTTTTATCATGGCTACTACTAAAACACTGATCAATTCAGTGCTTATTTTACGTCGATGTAGGGCAATTTGTCAATCAGTTGCAATGAAAACATCTCGACGGAAGAATTTCATGAATTTGAATAACATTTTTGTTTTCTTGCTTTTAATTGGAACTGTGAAATGGTCCAGTGTAGAATACAAACAGTCATGGCAAAATGGGATTTACCCCAAAGGTATGTGGATGCATTACATGCAGAACCACTGGAACAGATCCGATTGAAGAAAATCAGACAATTTGTTGGGAAGTTTTGAATTTGTAAAGTTTCAGTTGAATCATTGCTGGATAAAAAGGCTACAAAAATATGTGATGTCACATTAGCGGAGCAATATGAAGAAAATATGAGGAGAATTCCACATAATGAAGGAGCACTTGACTCAACTCCTTTAGGAGACAAAGGGATTATTCTTTTTCTCTCTCATAAGATGAGCATATGATTGTTTTGGAAATTGAAAATCCTGCACTGTCTAATTTACCGAGTCTTTTCCTCATTAACACCTGTTACACTCAAAATTGTATGGGGTTAAGAATTTGCAAGTGAGAACAGCAGCATTTTTTTATCCCCAAATTTCGGGAAATGTATGAGTCTAAGAATGCAAATGAGAAATGGAGCCGACAAAAATGTTAGGGCAACAAAAACACAAGAATGAGAGCTGCTGTGATCATCATCTGCTTGTCATCATGACTTTGGCTCAAAGTGCAGCTCCAAATCATTCAGTTAGGGATAAAAAAAATATCACAAAGCTTCATTGTCATATCTGCGTATCTGTGACTAATGCAGGATAAACCCGTGGAGTACCAGGTCCATCGCTACGCTGCTGTCATGACCACGCCGTCAGGCAAACTACAGAGGGCGTACCACCGGCACGTGACCACCGAGCTGACGACGGGCAGCTTCCACCTCCAGCTCCTGGCCATGGCCCAGCGCGGCCGGGTCAAAAACGCCATCCTCATCAACCACGTTTCCCTGGCGACGCTATCCACCCAAATCCTCCTCCAGCGGTTAAGGCAGCATGTGACAGCAGATGTCATGAAGGTCGGTGAACCTGGCTCTTCTTTGAGTTTGTCCATTGCTCAGTCAGATCTTTGCATCATTTGATATGAACTTGTGCAATAAACAAAAGGTAATATTCATTTTATGTTGGCCCACTCAAAGTAAACATTTTTTTTTTTCTGTCTTTCTGAAGATATCATCCAGCCTATATGAATGACAATTGCCATGTGGGATTATACCTCCAGATAATCTGGTGATGTGGAGTGAAACCATCCAAAAATTTTCTTTGATATTCCTTGAATGCTTTGGGCATCTGTCATAATCAGTTTATTAAGAATATCATTCAAATAAAATATATCTGAAATGAGATTAGTTTCTTTTGTCATGATCACTAAGTAGTTGATGATAACAAGCTATTATCAGTCCACTCTGAGACTTCCATATACAGTGGATTCCTGTTATAACAAAGTCTTCGGGACCGGCAGTTTTCTTTTGTTGAACTGAAATTTTGTTACATCCAAACAAATAAACAATAAAAAACATAGAGCGGATAATGTTACGGCCCGAATTTTTACTTTGTTGTAACCGGAATTTCATTATAACGGGAGTGCACTGCAGATCATCAATGGCAATGGCAAAGTTGGTTGCTGTAGGTAAACCTATAAGCAATGATGACATTAATGTTTCTGTTTGTTGATGCTACCTACGCTCTGTTCTTAGATTGGTAGGCGTTGCTATTGGCGACGGAAAGGCATCAGTCAGGGCTCCATCCTCTCCTCTCTGCTCTGCAGCTTCTTCTACGCTCACATGGAGCGGTGCTACCTATCGGACGTGGACCAAGATGGGGTGAGGCACAAACTTTGGCTGCTGAAAACATGGGACACCTTGTAGATATTTCATGGAATTTAAAGGTTTCCTGCTGCTTTTTGTGTCCATGCCCCCCTCCCCCCTCCCCTCCCCCTCCCTCCCCCCCCTCCCCCGCCTACCCTTGTATGGTTCAATCTTTCACGTTCGATAATGACAGATTGATAGAATGGTAATAAGCCTATTTCAAGCTGTTAGTAGAAAACAGAATAATCTCAAATGTGAGAGACAAACAAAATGTAAATATCTGTGGCCTGTAGAGATTGATAGTTATCCAGTCATTCAACACAAGTTAATGCTAATATTCAGCGTAAAAAGTATGTTTGAATTTATTCTGCCTTAAAAGTAGTACTAGCAGTGAGGAGTGAAAGTGATTTCATTATTTTCATTTGAAATTCTTTGAGAACTTTTTTATGTCTTCCGCCAACTTGGCACTATCTAGTTTTGATTTTCTCTGTGTACAGCGTAATCTAACCTTTGCTCTCATTCATGATGGTAAAATAATACTTTTGTTTGTTCTCATGAGTGGTCTATCTGTGTCAGGGAGTTTCGTTCAGATGATAGATTGTGACTATGCACCTCTGAGACTAGAGAGGGCTCACTCCAGGTGGGAGATAAGTGGGAAATGTCTGCACACTGAACTCATTCTCTGCTGTCAGTGTTTCCTAGGAACCGTTCATTCTCATGAGTGGTTATATATAACTGTGTCAATAGAGTTTGATTGAGATGAGAGATTGTGACTATGCACTTGTTAAACTAGAGAGGGCTCCCTTCAGGTGGGAGATAAGTTGGACATGTCTGCACTCTAACTCATTGACTGCCATCAATGGTTCCTATGGAGCTGTTTGTCCTCATGAGTGGTTATAACTGTGTCAAAGAGTTTGACTCAGATGAGAGATTGTGACTTTGTACTTGTTAAACTAGAGAGGGCTCCTTTCAGGTGGGAGATAAGTGGGAAATGTCTGCACACTAAATCCATTCACTGCCATCAATGTTTACTATGTAGGTGTTTGTTCTCGTGAGTGGTTATATATAACTGTGTCAAAGAGTTTGATTCAGATGAGAGATTGTGACTATGCACTTCCGAAACTAGAGAGGGCTCCCTTCAGGTGGGAGATAAGTGGGAAATGTCTGCACACTAAATCCATTCACTGCCATCCATGTTTCCTATGTACTAGCTTTTTGTCCTCATGAGTGGTTATAACTGTGTCAAAGAGTTTGACTCAGATGAGAGATTGTGACTATGTACTTGTTAAACTAGAGAGGGCTCCCTTCAGGTGGGAAATAAGTTAGACATGTCTGCACACCAAACTCATTGACTGCCATCAATGTTTCCTATGTAGCTGTTTGTTCTCGTGAGTGGTTATAACTGTCTCAAAGAGTTTGACTCAGATGAGAGATTGTGACTATGTACTTCTTAAACTAGAGAGGTCTCCCTTCAGGTGGGAGATAAGTTAGACATGCCTGCACACTGAACTCATTGACTGCCATCAATGTTTCCTATGTAGCTGCTGATGAGACTGATTGATGACTTCCTACTGATCACGCCTCATCTCCACAAAGCTCAACGCTTCCTCCACATCCTCCTCACAGGTCTGAACGCAAACACCGTCTCGAACTCTGCGACAGTTTCGGTTTAAAATACCTGTGTTTTATTTGTCACCAAAAATGTGATGAGCGCAAAACTGATGCAGTCTAGAAATGATGGTTGGATACTTTTGATAGACTTGTGAAGATAGTCTGAACGCAAATTTGAGCTCCTGTACTAAAGATTGTATTATACTTCGTATGCGGTTTGTGTCCAGCAGTATGAACACAAACATGAGCTCTTAAGGATACTTACTATGCGATTTGTCTCCATGAGTGTGAACACAAATATGCGCTCTTATATTAAAGATTGTAGGATACTTTACTATGTGACTTGTCTCCAGGAGTATGAACACAAATATGAGCTCTTACACAAAAGATTGTAGGATACTTTTTTAATATGATGCAACTTGTCACCAAGAGTGTGAACCCAAATGCTGATTGTAATGCAACAGCAGTGGCTGGATGATATGTTTGCTCTGCTACCATAAACATAAATCCTGGTTAAATACTACTGTAACAATAATTGCTAGGTATGTAACTTGCTTTACCTGTCGGCATGGATCACAAAAGTTAACTTTGATCCACTTATGAGAGCTGGATATTCAACATTTGACTTATCAACGCTAATTTTGCACACAGACATTGAGAACAATCTTATGCTTGTTGGCTAGTATCTATATCTTTTTTGCTTGTCTCAGAGCGAATGAGAGGTTACAAATAGCTCTATATGATTTCACAGAATTGCCAATTTGTGTTTGATTGATCACAACTTCAAAAAATCATAACTTTCATAGTTTTTATCTGAATTTGATCAACTTTCACTGTCCTGTTTCTCTAATTTTTCTACTTCTAGACACACAAATTAATTTTCAGATTTGATTTCACATATTAGTGTCGATTTTCGTTTTATCTTAGTCTTGTTTTCATTGGCAAGCCAGCAGAAACTGTTCTCTGTATTTTGTCCTTAACAATCTCTGTAGGAGTGAAGCAGTATGGCTGTCGAGCAAATCCAAGCAAGACCCTCGTCAACTTTGACTTCAAATTTGGTGATGCACCTGTTCCTTCGATCAAAGGATCAGGTCAGTTACACTAGATATGTCAAGCCAGCCAGGTTAAACCAGTGTACACACATAGTCCATAGTTATACTTGTGCTTTTATCAGGTTAGTATGAAAGTATTGAGACGTAATGCAAGATTTTGGGATCAGAATTTTAATGTAGAGTGTTTTAGGTTTGAAGAAAGACTTTATTATTTGTAGTTGTTGGCTTATACCTCCTTTTCAACCGTACCATACTTAACATATTAAAAAAAAAAATGCTTTTCATGCCTCATTTAATGCATCCATTTTGCATTCATATTTTATGTAATATGTATAAAGTTGTTGTGGATGCAATAATGCGTTTTAAATGTCTTTGTTTTCCTTTCTCTCAGATCATTTTTAAAATGATGAAGATAAATAAAAGTGAAAAACAATATATATATTTATATATTTTGTTTAATTGCATCCCCTATCAGAACCATTTCCTTGGTGTGGCCTAGTCTTCAACCCACAGACCCTAGAAGTCAGCAATGACTACTCAAAGTATCGCAACGTCAGTAAGTCACTGTTTCTTCGCTACACTAAAGCCCTTTTGCCACATTTATTTTCTCTGATACAACAGTTTGACATTGTATAATTCTGTAGTAAAAAATAAGGAGTCATAGAAGAATGTTTGCAGTGTTTGTTCCTAAGGAATTCTCAAGTTTGCATGGAAAAACCTCATCCACTTTGCTTTCCTACTTTGTAAGATCGTTTACACGTACAAGACCATAGTTATAACATGCACTTTTTAGTTTCCTCTTTCCAGAATTAGTCAATCATTGCCAACATTGAGTATGGTTAGAAAAGAAACTGTATACTTTTACTTTAGTATTTAACATCAGTAACTTAACAGCAATGAACCCTACTGGACCCCACTTCAGAATACAAAACACTACTGCAAAGCAGTGAACACTTACAGAATACTTGAAAACACAACTGCAAACCGTAGGAGAATATGAAAAACAAACAAACAAACAACAATGCTACTTCCCTAGAATTTAATAGTAGCAACAGTCTAGCTCTGCCATTATGTGTATCAGAAGTTTGAATTGGAGTCACATTTATTTTGCTTTAGAAATAGTTGTCTAGTACTAGTTATAAACAATGCAGTTTCAGTACATATCTTTTACAATCTTTCATTCATGAAATTCTCTGAATCTGAGTGGAACATTTTTTATACCCCCGCCAAACGAAGTTTGAAGGGGGTATATAGGAATCAGCGGACGGTCGGGCGGTCGGTCGGGCGGTCGGTCCGTTGCAAATCTTGCGTCGCGAACTACTTCCTCAGTTTTCAACCGATTCCCATAAAACTTTGCACAGATGTGTGCCTTGGGTTGTAGATGTGCAAGACGTATTTTTTGAAAGTACCCAAAAGTACGTTGCCATGGTAACGGCATATTATGGGCAAAAATGGGTACAAATCTTGCGTCGCGAACTCCTCCCACAGTTTTTGATCAATTTTTATGAAATTAGGTACAGATGTTCATCTGAATATGTTAATGTGCAAGACACATATTTCCGCAGTGGCAAAAAGTGCGTTGCCATGGTAACGGCATGTTATTGGTAAAATATAGGGCAAAATGCTTCATGGCAAAACTGCTCCATCAGTGTTCTTCCAATTCTCATGGAATTCATATTGAATGTTTGTCTTAGGATATAGGTCAGCATGACACATTTCTTGACAGTGACAAAAAGTATGTTGCCATGGTAACACGCTCACATATTATGAGCCAAAATGATGGAAAATTTTGTGTTGCAAACTACTTCCTCAGTTTTTGCCCAATTTCCATGAAACTTGGTACAGATGTGTGCCTTGGTTGTAGATGTGCAAGACGCATTTTTCGACAGTATCCGAAAGTACGTTGCCGTGATAACGGCATATTAATGGCAGAAGATCAAGGAAAGATCTTGCGGATTTAACTACTTCCTCAGTTTTTTGACCAAAGCTTATGAAATGTTGTTTTGACCAAAGCTTATGAAATGTTGTTTGGCGGGGGTATAACCAGTCGCTGTAGCGACATTTCTAGTTATTTCTCTCTCTCTGTTGCTCTCACAAAACACCCAGGCATACGCTACACACTGACGATGCACACTGATGGAGAGGCTCCACTCCAGAAGATGAGGGTCAAACTTGTTGGGTGAGATATTTGGCTTTTCTTCTTCCCTCTTCCAACCAAGATAAACTTTTATGATATAATCATGTAAATTATTTGGCTGTATTGAATACCAGAATCCCACACTCGTGGATTTGATTAGAAAAGGAGACAACCCCTAGTTACCTAAATTTGATCTTGGGTATACTACAAAAAAAGAGAAAATGTACATACCATTGTGATACTGTGATCTTAGAGAGTTACTAAAGGAGGATAATATGTATATATATATATATATATATATATATATATATATATATATATATATATATATATATATACTTATATATATATTTTTTTTTTATTATTATTATTTTTTTTAAACAAATCCTTATTGGCAATCAATGGATTGAGGAATTATTCATTGTCATGTATCTCTCTCTTTTTTTACCCCATTTTCATCAAGAGCAAGGAGTCTTCTTACAGTATATGATAATGTATTAAGTAGTTCTAATACAAGGACTCAGAGTTTTCACATTGTCAGTGATTCCAAAGGTAAAAAGAATGATGATATATTTCTCTTTTGTCTTTGTACAGGTCCCTGAGAGCAAAGAGTGTTGGCATTTTTCTTGATCCTGAGGTAACTTTACATACACACACAAAAAAAAAACCAACTAAATAAAACAGTCTAGAGATATGCACTCTATCTGCCCAAAAATGACATTTCTTCCTTTACTTGATGTATGATTTATGTTTCAAAGTATGATTTTGATAAATTTATGCTGTCATGGATCACGAAAGCCTAGTCTTTAGAGCATTTCTTTGGAGTGTTAAAGTATATGTCTTTTGAAATTGCTAATATGAATCCCAGCAGGCATCCTATTTTTGCCAGTAGTTACAGGTTTCCAGGGTGTTCTTGGCATATTACTGTCAAAATCTTGGCCCTTTTTTTGCCCATTCACTGAACGTAAACCCTCATTTGAGCTTCTGCTGCATCTACTAATCATTTTTTAAGAATCCAGTTCAGACATGACTGAAAGATGGACTTTTTCCCACTTCATCTGCCTAGATTAACAGTTTCAGCACCATTGTCAGCAACAGCTACCACCTGCTGCTGTTGCTTGCCACACGCTACCACTCCTTCTATCACTGCTTGCCTGGCACAGTGAGAGAGACCACTCCAGTGCACCACTTCTTCAGTGAGTCTCATCATAAAAATGTTATTGCATAAGCTATTATTTCCGCCAGGGTTTAATTTTCGTGAATTTCGCGAATCACTGTTGGACCATAATTTTAACGACATGTGAAAATGTCACCATGCATTAGAGTAAAATAGTAGTGTGCTTGTGATGCCTTTGGTGTCACTTCGCGATAACAGCATCACACAAAAATTTTTGTGATATTCTCAATCCCGAAAATATCTGTACGCAAAAATAACAGCATGTAGAGTATTTGTCACCTTGTTAAAATTTGTCTGTCATGGATAAATTCAAATCAAAAGAACAGAATAGCATACTATTAAGTTTCACCAAAATTGAACCTAAAATGGGCAAGTTATACAAGTTTAAAGTTTCTCATCATGCTTTCACCAAATACTGGTTGCCAACACATATCAAAAAATGAAGCTGAGGTGTTGGCGATTTCTCATGATGTGATGTGAGTAGTTGGATTAAAAATCCAGATGGTTGGCTTGATTATGATATGGGCTGCAGATCATATGAAAATCAGAAGAGAAGAGTTTACATGATGTGAATAATGACCTGTTGAAGAATTTCTTTGGTGAGGATGATAGCATGTAAAGTTGGAACATATGCTAGGAGCATTTAATAGTCAACATCCCTGACGTAAAACTCTTGGTGTGATTGTTAAATTGTTCCCGAAGAAATTTTGAGATCTTCTTAGACTTTGTTCCACACTCAATCCTCACTCAATCCCAAAATTCCACAATCATTCCCAGAAAATGGATTAGTTGCCAGTAACAGGAGTTTTGTTGCATTTTGTGTTTATGCTTTCATCTTTGCAGACATTTTGATGGCCTGCCTGAGAAGCTTCCATTCCATGGCGGTTGCTAGGTTACCGGGTAACCGTGACGAGCAGGAGACGACGTTCCCCCTGACGACGAACACTGTCACATGGTGAGGCAGTCTGTGGAGTAGGAAAGCAAACTAAGGCCCCCCCTTTTTTTTTCACTGCCAAAAATTGTACCGTAGCCCTCCAATCATACTTGGCTAATCCCTTCTCTCCCCCTCCCCTCATCCCAACTCTTAACTTTGCAGGGGTTTCGAATACTGTAAATATGGATACTTTTGTGTGAGTATTTTTTTTGTGCTCTGCTGAGTATGGTGAATCAAAACGGTAAAAAATGGTACATATGACAAGAAAAAATATATTTGCATGCTTTTACTTCTACGCTAGTTTCTTGTCAAGGAAAATGCTCAAAAATTTCCAAACTGCGAAAATTTCCACTCTTACAGTAGCCTAGTAGCCTGTGGTTTCTGTTCTCACTTTGCTTAAAAAACAAACAAACATTATTTGAAGAAGATTGTTTTTTGTTTTCATGTAAGCACCAATTAACAACCACAGTCAGGTATGCTTGATCATATTACACCATATGTGCATCAGTCAAACATCCTAGATACAAATGTATGTGTTGCCAGAAATGCCAAATTGCATTTTCTTTTTTTTTTTTCTTTTTTTGTGTGTGTGTACATTATACCATTTGTGCTTTTATTTTTTATAGGCTAGGCCTGAAGGCATTTGACTCAAAGCTGACGCTTCACAAAGCAGTCTACAAACCTCTCCTCAAACTCATCTGTAAGCGAAAGAGGAGAGCGTCCATCAAAATGGTGAGTATAAAAAAAAAACTGTGGTCTGTGCCGAGGATGGACTTTAGAAATCATATTGATATGTATGTAATGCTGAATATTGCCCTGATGAGCTCTTTAGCTCTATTGGTTAGCCTTAAAAAACAAAAACAAAACAAAACAAAACAACAAAAACCATAGACATATTATGCAGAAAAAAAATCAAACAAACAAAAAATATCTTTTCAAAGACCAAAGTATTTAAATGGTGAGTAACCGAAACAATTATGTTTCTACCTGCATATGTACAATGTGTATATACAGGGCTCAACATTAGTGGTGGCCCGGTGGCCCAGTGGCCCGTGGCCTTGGGCCATTCAAAATTCATATTTTGGTGGCCTGATTAGGCAGCTACATATTATGTAAGATTCAAAATATAATGTTTCTTTTGCTTCTACATATATTGTACATATTGTATTTCAGGCCACCAAAATTTCAGATTGAAAGATTTTAGTGGCCTGAAGGGGCCACCAGACAAAAAACAAGTTAGTGTCGAGCCCTAATGTGTATTTGCTTATCTTTCTTTTTGTCTGTCTCATATAAGTATAAGTTAAAGAGGAGATTTTGTTATTCTTTAATATCAAATTGTGCTAGACCCTGTAATAATTGAGCAAAGATGACTGTAGTTGCGAGTGTGGTGATGATAATGTTGAATTACTGGTTTTCATATTTTCATGTATACATACAGTGTGTATATATGCATTATGTATACACACATGTACAAGATTTGAATAAAACAAAACATTTTTATCTCAAGTAATCATATCCATGATATTTACCAAGTACAATACATCTATGCATGGCTTCTATGTGTTCAAGTTTAAAATTTTAGTTTAGAGAGATGGTTTAGAATTGGTTGAGGTGAGGATTCAACCTTTAATTAACTTTTTGCAATATACAGGTGTACTTAAGAACCACTTTATGAAATGTTAAAGAGCATACATTTTTAAGAGGACTTTGAAGTTCATTAGTACATTAGTTTTGAAATGGCTGAGATATCCAAAAACGAAGTAAAACAATTTAAAAAGCAGTCCTAATAAAATTTGGGTCCCACCTTTTATTAGGATTGCTTTGTTTTGGATATTTCAACCATTTTAAAAAGCAATTTTCATCAAATGGACCTTGAATCCCTCTTATATGTTCTATCATAATTCATAAGAGGTTTCTCATTATCTCAAAAAAATCATCACAAAAAAAAACCCATTAAAAACCTGTAGCCCCATCTCAACCGAAACTGTACCATCCCTTTAATAAAATCCTGACATAGCTTGCTGAATGATGATGACTAATCTCCCTTCACTGTGACAGGGAAAAGCTATGCTGGAGGTTCTGGAGGAGACGACGAGCCCCGCCCTGCCCCAGGACTTCCTCAATATGAAGAGATGAAGAATGGAATGGATGAGACCTCCAAAGAACTTCCTCAGGACTGCCTCATGATGACAAGGCAAGAACTGGCATTACAGAGAATTACATCCTTAGCATGTTCACTTCCTCATTGTGATAAAATGAGGATTAAAAAAAAAACCCAGAAGATTCCCTGAGACTTTGTCATTGTAATGAAGATGAGGAATAGAATCACAAAGAATTCATGAGGACTTACTCATTATGGCCAAATGAGGGGAAAAAAAAAAAAAGATACTGAGAATTGCACAGGGCTTCCTCATCACAAGGAAATGAAAAGGGATGCCTAAGCAACAACCAAAACACACAGAAAATTCCCCAGGACTTTCTCATTGTGACGAGGTGAGGAATGTAGTACAAAGAATTCCCATTAGCCGTTTTTCACATCAGCCCGATAAAAATCCAAGCTCGAGATATTTTTTGCGATCGCGAATTAGCGCGCTCTTTCATTTCCTATTCACATCAGCCCGAACATTATCAAATAGCGCGCTAGTTCGCTTTAATTATCCTGCTATTTCGGAAATTTCCCGAGTTGGACTCGAGAAATTTTCTCGATCAATTAGCGCGCTAATTTGTATTCACATTATCAAATAGCGCGCTATTTCGTGATCGGGATAATTTCCCAAGTCAGAAAATAGCGCGCTATTTCGAAACATCGGGCTGATGTGAAAACGCCTAATGACATACTCAACAAGGGTATTCACACGTACATGAATTAGAGGGTTGCAAATCTCGATTGCAAGCTCGAGTTTTTTGCATGTGTGGACACAGAAAATCCACAAATTAGCCCGATCAGCAGCGTGATGCTAAACCCAAGATATCTTGCCCTTATTTCTTTAGTTGAGGAGAGAAATGACCAGTGTCACTGTATAGTTTCATAAGATTTGGTAGTAACGGATATGCAGGATCACCTAAAATCATAATTGGAACAGGGACATTATTGATAACTTGTGGTGCAAGAGGGAAATGGGTGCCATTTCGCAGACTTTGTGAAATTTGTGAATTTGTAAAGATTCTGGTGTCGTGAACACTACCTGGCCAATCCACAGTGATGTCAAAAAACTTGTCTACTACTGCTTGCAGTACAGTAGAATAAAAACTTTTTCTGTTGAAGTAATCGGTATGGAAATCCCTTGGAGCTCTTATGGGGATATGTGATCCGTCGATAGCTCCTGCAACAGGGATGGAGATGGTCCTGAGATGAACACAGACAAAGGAAATTTGACATTTTTGTTTCATTCATTTATTTTTTTTTCTCTCTTTCCAGCAGAAACATTTAGATGTTTTGCAGAAATTGAATACATAAATTAACATCACAATACATAATAGAAGATAAAATTACAGAATATTTTAAGTGTAAGGAAATGGGGAGGTATGTTAATAAGCAGTGATTGTAGGGTGCATTGCCCCCACACATAATACAACAAATTATATGATTAATATACTGTTATACATAAAAGGCGGAAATACAAAAGAAACTAAGATGAGATGTATGGAAACCTAATTAATCTAACTAACATTGAGAATCCTATACAGAAAAGACAAAATTAAAGCAATGTAGAATTACCAGAACTCTACAAAGTATTAACTTAGGTCGTGGATTATTTCCAAATTTAGCTAAAGTAAAATTAAAAAAGACCTCATGTGCCCCATGTGCCCTATGTATGACGTGTGGTATGACAAAAATTGGGGGTAGGGACATAGGAAGGTTTCTCGAATCTGGCTGTCTTAATCTAGATTATACTAGTAAACAGAGTGGATGATTGAATAAACACCAACATGTTAATACGCCATATCAAATCACCGTTGGTCAGCAAGTAGGCTTATATTATTAGATATAACATACATGTACGTGAGGATACCACACATTTATCTTTCAAGGTCATTATTTATGATATCAAATATAAAATGCACATTGTACACTGTTTAAGATTTAGAAATTTATACTTTTGATAATGATTAAAAAGGAAATAAAGCAAGGTCATTTGAAGTACAATGTGCACATTTAGGGCATACCTGAAGCCTTTGTCCACTAGGTATGGTACGTAATATGTTTTTGCTGAAGTTCTTGAACGAATAAACTGATGTAGATTATTACTCATCCAGTTAAAGCGTAATCTCCAAAATTATTATAAATCACAAAACTGGAATGGTGTTTTGCTGATTTAACAATCAGCTTCTTCTGGTGTCCTTTCAATGGAAGAATGGTCCATATATGTGATATTGTATATCTATTCCCTATTGGGCCCCAAATGGTGAAGGTGTGGATGGGGATGGGGAAAAGGTGGGGGAAGGGACCTTTTCAGAGATAAATAGTAATTTTACTTTTTTTCAGGATGCATGGCTCCCCACCCCTTCGGATTTCATCCAGCTTTTACCATTAGCTTTGGTAGGGGATATAAAGTTGTACAGATGGTTATATGCAACTCTCATTGACAGCAAGTGGGAGTGTCATAATTTTAGGATTACATGTTTATTGTTTGAAATTAATTCTGTATTGAACCATTCCAAGTTGTTAACACGGTGCATCTTAATCTAAAAGGAGGCTGATGATTCATATTGGTAGCATCATGTACTCTCTAAACATCCATGAAATCTTTCATTCAATGTCATTTCATAACTTAAAATGCTGACACACTCCTAGTTGATACATATAGGGTGCTTCCATTTAATGTTATTCTTCAATCTCAAAATAAGTATCAAACCCCTAGGGCTCTAATTATGTTATAGGATCACTACTTAAGTCAAAAATACACTGATGTACTTCCAAAAATTTAATCACCTTAAATTCTAAAATGATATCTTACCATCTTTTGGTTTTTGATGGACCTGATGGCATGGACCCTCGCCTGGCAGTTTGGCATGGGACAAGTCATTTTAGCATTGTCTGCTGGCCCTCCACCTCTGCCATGCCCATCTGCCCGGCTTTCTGCAATTGATCTGTCTGTTGCAGCTTCCTTCTTAATGCCATGCATTGTTTGATAGTGCCGTATCAAATTATACACAGTGACATGTCATTCTGTGCATTCCCTTTTTCAATGCCCCTGTAGTCACACACTGATGCGCTTTCAGTGCGTGAAAGATGGCTCGGAATATCTCAGATCGCCCAGTCCCAAGCATGTGAAAGGTTGAAATGGAGGCCCCCCCCCCCCCCCCCCCTTCCTGTTGAGGCTGGGTTACTTCACTCATTCACAAATCGATTCTTGTACGCCTCGTTCAAACCAACGGGTCTCTCTGTCAAGAACCACCACATCCTTGTTATTGAATGAGTGGTCGGTCTCTTTAAGGTGTGAGTAAATAGCTGATTCGTGAACAAGTACTTGCACCGTCTCCAAGAAAATCACACAAACTGTAGATCATCCAGTGCCTGATAATCCTGCCAGAGTCCTGTACTCGATGTTGGTGGCAAGTTTCCACAATGTAATGGCTAGATTATGGTCTAGACTGATGGCCGTATCTCAACACAGCATCCTTCTTGAGAAGATGTGAACACAGCTGGTTCTCATTCTAAAGGTAAAAGCTACTACAACCGTGTACTACTTCTACTAATTTGAGGGCATGTATTACCTTCAGCCTATGCCAACTCGGGTTCCATAAACGAAGTTGTACCTCCAAACCTGTCTTTCTTGCATGGCTGTCCTCAGTTCATTAATACTATCAAGGCCGGTGTCTTTCTTCATAACACTGATGAAAGTGGCCCTACTTCTTCCTCTTTTTGCAATTCCCTGTTTGGGCTCCCAGAGTATGAGGGCATTGGCAGATAGCTCAGGGTGCCATGAACAGTGTCCTGCTAATCTCATCTTTCTCTCACGCACTTTGTCGGACACTTTTGGTAATCTACCATATGAGTTAACATTTCTAAAGATAAAAGCAGATTACAAATTTAAGGGGAAGGGTGTTATTCAGATTGACGATGTATGTCTCTAAACTGGGTTTGTATTAAAGACCTTTACAAAATGATGAGTACAGCCTAAATTTTAAACTTTCAATTAACAGCAAAATAAAGAGATATATAAAAATATATATGGATCTAGGATATATTCCAGTAGTTCTAGATAACTTGCATCCATAACCATTACAGAATCTAGTTTCTACATGTGATTGATGTTGTCTAGACATACATTTATTTATTCAATTAAGTAAAAATCATTTTAACTATAGATTATGATGTAGATAATCCAACTGTAGCACAGGTATATCATGAAACTGTCTGTACAAATGTAGTTGTTACAGTAGCCAAATAAATAGGGTAGGTAATGTAGAATGTTTCATTGTGTTTTCATTGTCAACGAATCTGAAAGTGGGATGGCTGTCATTTGGTAAATGTTGGTTTAAAATATGTAGCACTGTTCTTCGCGTTTTGTGGACTGCCGAGCGTGGAGTGTATGCAAAAGATGGACATTTCAGTTTCTTTCGTCCGAAAGCGATCCAATTAATCCCGCTGTCACGGTGGTGCACACTGCCCGTTCGACAATATGTACTGGTGTTGAGCTCGATAGCAGCGATGATACAGCTTCAGCAGCATATCCATTGACCAGAGCGGGTTGATAGATAGACTTGCGACAATGGGGTACAAAGGTCACGTCAAATAGTTCCCCCTGGTCGTCGATGTCGACTAATTATTTCTACAGGGTTTTCACATAGGCGCGCAGTACCATACTGACCCAGCGGCAGTGTGATATACCATTGTTGCTTGCGACGGGAGTGTGACTTGTTGAGAAAAATGTCCTGTTTTTACGGCAATCATGTAAACTTAATGAAGTAGAGAAAGGAGTACTTACTGTCAAAGTCAAGGAAACGGATGCAAACAACCGGAAAGGATGAAATATTTTCAGAGTTGTTTTAACGCTCCTGGATGATGTTGATGGGCGCTCGTCAAAGTGTAAGGACAGAAATATCATGTAGTCCCACTCCTTTACAATTGTTGTTGTAATTCAAAATCCTGGGCTGTGGGTCTTTATTGTTGTTATGACGACGAGGGGAAGCTATTTTGCACTCTCGCGCAAAGCGCATGCACGGAGCGCGTAACTCTACTTTGCGCGAGCCACGGAGCAAAATAACAATAAATGCATTGTTTGCGTCATAATAGGGTTCGCGGTTTTCTAAGGTCTTATCGACATCATACGACCAGGGGGAACTATTTTGAGGGATTGACCAATCAGCACGAACTTCCGGTGTCGCAACTCTCTTTATCAACACGCTCTGCCATTGACCAAATACTGCCCTCAATTGGCTGCCAACGAACGGTCCTTGATAGCATTATTGAACTGAGAACAGCCATGCTAGATAGACAGGTTGTTCAGGAACAGTGTCTGTCAGCTGAGAATCTGCGTCCGTCTCCTGCATTTTTAAACGGTAATCAAACATATTAACAGCAAACCTACCTATTATTGAGTTGTTTGTTTGTTTGTTTGTTTTGGGTTGTTTTTTTTTTCGAATCATTCATATTCAAGCAAAAAAACAAAAAATGTCGCCAAGGCGACTGGTATGCCTCTGCCATAATGCATGATTTTCCTAATAGGTCTATAGTACATGTGGACAATGTGTGATTACATTTTCACAATATTGGCAAAATATTAAAATGACAAGTTTGTCACAAATGTGTTGAATTTTCACTGTGGATCGCTTTTGGAATCAGCTAGTGCATTTTGCGAGTCGCGATCTCTCATCTCGTAGATGTTGTGCGCTGTATTGTCGCTATTCACAGATTTGGAGAGTGAGCTTAGGGAATGGTCTCTCCAGTTTTGGGAGCGGCTGGAGATACGTGGGCGATGATAATCCAGGTCCAAGTCGGACTCTCCGACGATAGATATCTCTACTTCCCTGTCTCTCTCTCGCTCTAGACTGTTCACGAGTGGCACGAGAGCATGACTGAGTGTAGCAGTTTGTATGGGTGTGATATCAAGAGGGTCTTACCTGGCTTGCACCGTAATCTTTCTCGGAGGTTTGGTCTATAGTGGGTCTGGGTCGGGGAAACTAGATGCCGCTCCCGAAAAGCGTGATGGTCCTACTTTCTTACCCGCTACCGGGGCAGTAGATTTGGGAAGCATGCCTTTCGGGATTATATTTTGTAGAGCTTTCATTAGCCACTCACCTGCCTCCTCCGGATTGGGAAGGGTGCATATGCCGGTACCGGTAGTTGGCATTTTTGCGGGAGTCCCTCCGTTCTTTTGGCAAGTGGGTAGTTTTCTTTTCTACCCCTTGGTCCCGCAAGAAGCTTGGGATGTCACACTGGCTGTGATATGGGGAGATTCCCTCTCTTGGCCGCCAGTAGCAGGGGGAATAGGCGGTGCTGGCTTGCCCGCACCCTTGTGCGATTTGACCTTTGGCAGCTGCATGGCGCTAGTGTTGCTCTTCAGCGGCTTTTCCTTTGCCGAGGAGTTTGGAATTGTGTCTTTTGTGTTTTCATTTTTCTCCCTCGACTTTTCCTTTGTCGAGGTTACTCTGGAGTTCGGCTTTACCTTCCCTGATTCTTTGTTTTTGTGTTTGTCCGGCATCTTTTCGCAAGTCAGAAGTGGAAAACCGTGGGCATGCTCGTATCTTGTAGCCACGCATTGAGAGTTACAAGAGTTAACTTTCTACTGGTGTTTTCTTAACGAATGTGCGGTAATGAAAGAGGAACTAGGCAGCGAGAGGGCTGCTTATATAGGCTCCTGGCGGGTTTCCCGCTTTGGAACACAGGGGCTTAAAGGGAAATATGCAAAATATTTACAGGCGGCTATTCGCATTGAGGTAACGAATAGCAAATGTGAAATTAGGATGGATAAGTATGGCAGATCACTCTATACATATTTTCCATCCTACCTGAGATTCTCTAGGAATAATTTATCATCCCACATTGCAAGACAGGACAACATCAGTCCACCTAATGACGTGATTTAGACAGTGACCACATGAATAGATGCACTGCCGATTGTGTTGAGTACATGGACAGGATCAAAGTCACGATAATTGTGACGTTAACTTGTTGGCGGCAGAACTAATCCCAGTATCGTTGACATCGTCCCTTTTGTTATCGACGTTGTTGGTGTTAAGTGCGCTGATACGGCACAGGACTAAGGCTCAGGCTGAGATAAGGCGTCTTCCTTTGCTAATGATAAGGAAAGATAGTTACTGTAGACCCACTGTCACACGAGGGACTTTTTTTTTTATTTTTTTTTATTTGAGACATTGACTCAGAAAAACATATCCAGACAGGTAAAGTAAAGTTGAATTAACATTTAATCATCAAGTTTTTGTTGCATTTACAATGTTGATTTGAACAAAGTAAAATGTAATTGTGCCATAGGGTATTATTAAATTAACAGATTTGAAAATATAGACAAATAAATAATCTCATAACTTTCGTAACTTCTTGGATATTCATGTTCTCTACAGCCGCGCAGTGCTGATGTCGTTACTGTCCGTTATTAGTTCTTATAATGATAACAAAAATAACAAATTGTTGCCTCATGAGTTTCTTTTTATACTTTGAGTCTGAATAATATCCAGCCCTCTGAAGATGGCATTAAAGGGGAAGGCTAGTAACTGATCAGTGGGAATCAGTGGAAATGCTGGAAGATGATTGTTCCAATCCTTATGGGATTCATTCAAGAGTTCATTGTATATCTATTGTTGTGTGAAAATGATTTGCTTCAGAACGGTCTCATATTCAAGTAATGTGCAGATTAATGCTCCGTCACTGACCAGGGACGCTAACCTGGAAGCATTAAACTGCACATTACTTGAATATGAGACCATTCTAAAGCAAATCATTTTCACACAACAATAGATATACAATGAACTCTTGAATGAATCCCATAAGGATTGGAACAATCATCTCCCAGCATTTCCACTGATTCCCACTGATCAGTTACTAGCCTTCCCCTTTAACCTAATGAATTTCTATAAAGTGTAACAAAATCAAGACTACATCTTGTGTCTTCTTATATGCACTTCATACATTGTATAAAATACATGAACAAATACATTCCTTTCCTGACACCCACTCTAGTTTTTCAGTCTCAGATCTACTCTTAGGTACATGTAGATCTTTTAGTGGAAAAAGATAGCTGATAAAACAAGCAGCATATCTACTTAATTAAAACTGAAATGTGAATTTCTTAATATTTCTACATTTTTGTGTCACATTTTGGGCAATTTTCACCCATACAACGCTCAGTAAGGCAAGTCTACAATGTTCCACACATATTGATTGTTGTTTTGTAGAGATGTACGCATCCAGATTTACTATGCTATCCGATTGCTTAGGTAAATTTTAGGCATGCATAGCTTAGCCGACAGATTATCTTGATAGTCACTTAGCAGGCTAAATCTGAGCATGTGAATGCTTGCACAAAACCTTGAGATTCAGAGCCTGATTGCTATCCTGCTAAATCTGAGCATGTGAACGCTTGCACAAAATCTCGAGATTTGGAGCCCAGTCGCTATCCCACTAATTCTGAGCGTGTGAACGCTTGCAAAAATCTCGAGATTTGGAGTGCGCTCGCCACCCCGCTATTTTGTACGTGTGAATGCACCCAGTATGGCAAAATGAGGAAAAGAAAATAATGAGAATTCCACAGGACTTCCTCATCACGATGAAAAATTCCCCAGGACCACCTCGTGTATTATTAAGAGGTGAGGAATGGAAATACGCAGAAAATTTCTGAGGACCTACTTATTAATATGACCAAGTGAGGATGGAGAGCCGAGAAATGGAAACAGAGCAGAGGGTGTGTCCAAACACTCTCCTGAAATGAACCAAACCAAGCCAAAAGTGAACCATTTCCCGACGCTCTCCAGAAGGGTTCCAAAAGCATACCAAAAGTTTACAAGTTAAGAATGTGTGTAACACGCATTTACATAATAATGAAAAAAAAAGAAAGAGTCATTCACTTTGTTTGGGGCATTTGAAAGTAGTTTAGGCGTGTCAGGTGAATGACCCTCTTGCTACAAAATGTATGACCCCCTCTAAAAATAACTTGTGAGGTATGCTTTCTCAACAGAGAGCTTGAATGCTCCAAATCTGGGACAGCATGGTATGGTTTGCTTTTGTTCGGTACGCTTTGGTTTGCTTTTTGAGTGCTCGAATGCACCCAGAGAATTCCCCAGTACTCCTTCAGTATGAAGAGAAGGTGCATGGAAACTTCTCTCAGAATGTCCCTCATTATGAAAAGATGAGGAATAGAAACAAAGATACTTGTACCTCAATTCAGGACTTCCTCAATATCAGGAAATGAGGAATGGAAAGCCAATTTAGTCTTCCAACAATCCCCCCATTATGAAGAGCTTAGGAGCAGAAAGTCATAGAAGATGGAAGCAAAAATAGTGCCAAAGAATGTGCCAAAGAGTGATTTGTTGCTGGTAAAAGTGTGCAATGAATTGACTTGGCAATGTAAAACTGAAAATGCCAAAGTTGGGAATTGAAGCACAGCAGGTAAAGAATGAAACCAGATGGCTTGTTTTTTTCTTTATTATTATTATTATTCTGATCGAAAATGGTAAAAAAAAAAGCCTTGGAATAACCAGTACTTTGTAAAATTGATTGATTTTTCTAAATGCTGCATACTAATTTGTTTCATCTTGTTACCTCTGTGCTAACTGGCTGTATTCATATTCATATGTGGAAGATTTACAACACTGACACACTGAGTTTTTCAAACAAATTTGATGTGTAATGATTGTTGTGGATGTATTTGGTTTTATGGCAGGAAAATAATTTGACAACTCAGGACATTGTTTTGTGTCTTTACCATTCATACAAGTGACACATACTATCCTGGCAACGTATTCTAAAAACACTTTGAAGCTTAAAATGTTCTTACCTATGCCACATTTTTTGGTAGATTAGTATTTTGAAACTGAGTGTTGATATTACTTTAGCTCATGGACAAAAATCTTCTTAGTTCCAAAGAAAGACCAAAGATTTAATGCAATGAATGCATTTACAACATTTTATAGTGCATTTTTTCTTCATCAAAGTTAAGAAAATCTATTTTTTTTAAATAAATGAAATATGTTTTTAGTGGGAAAATGAGCAAAGAAAATGGGATTCCAAATATGTTTGTGTAGAAATATGTTTTTGTAGAAATTTGATTTCAGTATGCTTAGTGTTTGCATTCATCCATTTTTACACAGAATATGATTTTTGCCTCAAAGATATTTTTTCTTGCTGTTCAGCAGTATGTTTTGTTTTGATTTGTTTTTAAATTTGCTAAGTTGGCAGCTCTGTATGCAGATAACAAATTATGTTTTTATGAGCGATCATGTCACTGGTTAGCTGACGTATGGGGCGTGTTAATATGCCCCGACATACACGTTAGTAATTGTTTAAAATTCTTTTCAGAATACTTTTCAGAAAAAAAAAATTGTAATATGCTTGTATGTTATGGGCTGAAAAGTTTTAGCTGACATAGTTCTTTTTTTTTTTCAGCTTACGGTCCATGCTCGTTTACTACACTTTGTATCATCATTATCAAATTACAGTACTTTACCTTGATTCTTGTCAACATCATTATTGTATTTGCCGGCTGAATATTGAATGAAAGTACATGCATACCTCAAGAGATCTTATGAGTTGATGACTGGGAACAGATGGAAAGGTCAAAGCAAGGAAGTGTTTAATTGCCAAACTTGTGAAAATTGTCTAGATTGATGCTATGTACCTCTTGTGCAACTCTGTATTCTGTGTGCATTGCACAATCCCAAGGGCCTTGAAGTGAAAACTCACCTCATGTTCAAGTTTACTTTAATGTTATAGAAGAAAATCGTATCAATCAGAGAAGTAGAATTTGCATTGAAATGAGACATAGACCAGGAAAAGTATAGAATATTTAAAGAGATGGTACAGTTTTGGTTGAGAGAGGGCATCAGATTACTTTTTTTTTTAAATTATTATTTTAGATAATTAGAAACCTCTTTTGAAATATGTTAGAGCATATGATTTTAAGAGGGATTCAAAGTTTGTTTGATGAAAAAATTGGTTTAGAAATGCCCAAGATATCCAAAACAAAGCAATCCTAATAAAAGATGGGACCAACACTTTATTAGAATCACTTTGTTTCACTTTGTTTTGGGAAATCTCAGCCATTTCAAAACTGATTTTTGTCAAATAGACTTTGAATTCCTCTTAGAATTGCACTATGCTTTTTAGCATTTCACAAAGTGGTTTCTAAGTATCTCACAAAAAGTTAAAAGCTGAATCCTCACCTCAACCAATACTATACCATCCCTTTAAAGTTCATATGTTTGCCTGAACAGTTATATTGATCAATCTGGTTATGCAAAGTAGAATTATAGCTGATTACGTTGTCATGGCCTTACAAGTCTCCCATTTGTACTATGCATACACAGAAATGTTTTGTAAAGACACAAATTCAATAAGAAATTCTGCTATTTACATCAATTGTTCTAGAGCTGCAGTGACTGAGCAATGATTACAATTGCTGAATCATAGATTGTACATTTCCTGCGTGTGCCTCAAATAAGAGTATTGTGAAGCAATTACATCTTCACTTTTCTGATTTTAATGAGAATCGATGACCTTCATCACTGCTTTGAAAAAAAAAAAAGAAAAATTGTTAATCTTCAATTCCATAACTTTCTTCATCTTTGTCAAGTTTTCATAAAACTTCTACAGTTCCTTTCTGACTGCGTGATTTATCAATTATAAACTTTAACACGGAAAAGTTTTCATTCTCTTAGGCATTATGGAAATGCTGTCATTCGTAATGTGTGAAATGGTCAAGACATGATTTGTCATACCCTCTTTTTCTCATTATAGCTAGGCAAGGGGAACTTCAGGCCAGATTAAAAAAAAAAAAAAAAAAAACTAGCTCTAGAACGGTCATTGATAGGACTGGTGAAGTTACGTCACAAACTGCATCAGTGGTCTTGGTATGTGCAGTACCGTGAAGTCCGGTTGTGTTTTCTGACTACTGATCTCTGTAGGAAGTATCTGGATATCTCTGGCCCATTCAAGCTGTACGAACAATTGCAGCCGCCGCACCGCCATCTTATTATGCACATTCTATGAGGACATGCATTTTCAAGCAGAGACTGTCGCCATGATCACGTGATGTTGTGAGCTCTGCACACAAGTGTATGGGTGATGCACGTGATAAGATGGTGACACTGGCTTCAAAGCGATTGGCCTATGAGGTATCCAGATTCTCCCTATAGAGATCAGTGGTTCTGGCAGACTGAAGTCGGCTGCCAATTTGAGGATTGCCAAAGGTTGTTTGTCTTGGCAGTCCCAGCTGTGTCCTAAATGTCAGACAGTGGGGTGTTTCCTTGCTTCTGCCCAATTTGAGGTTATTGCCCTTTCCATCCTCCTTCGTGACATTACAAATATTCAGAACATTTTATGATTAAAAAATTGGCTGCATTAAAAAAAGATACAAAAGTTTGTGTTTGATTCATATTCATATTCATGTGACTATAGCCATTGTCTGGATAAGATTTAATTGTATTGCAAGAGAAAAAAGAGAAAAATTTGATTTCAGCACAAAAATATTCATCTGTCAACTCTGTGCCTGACCTATAAACAAAGTAGTCCTCTTTCATGATATGTATCTTGTTCAATTTTTGTCTTGTCTAGTGCTCTGAGAGTTATATTCCTTGGTTTCTATATTAATTTTTTCTTTTCCTGGTGCAAACGACAGGAATATTCTTTGGCCATTAGATTAAAAGAATGTATCTTGGCATTTTTGTGAAACTTGTCAATATAATTATGTCTGAGAACAAATGACAAACCTGCACCTCATTAGGTGTCGTTACTGCAAATACTTCCTGCATTTTCTGTCTTGATTAGGCATTTACTGTACTACATTACACTGTCTTGTGTTGAAAAACATGATTCATGTTTGCTTGTTTGTTGTTGTTTTTTTGTTTGCTTTCTTTTTTTTTTACCAGGTGAAGGGCTTAGATTGAATCTTGTATCTAGTGCACAAGGGTGAATGACACAAAGTTTGGAGTGCATATTAGTCTAGAATAATGCATGGCAAAATGCACGTTTGTCATTGTCAATAATGTTCATAAAAACACTAAAAATTGTGAAAAACTTATTCATTTTACGGTATCATTAATGTAAACATGGACATACCAAAGCCTGTTATAATGTGTGTTTATTCTTAAATGCCAATATCTACAATAGTAAAGCAATAAAGGAACAGCAAACAGGAATGCACAAATATTGTGATTTAGTGTCCTTTCGTTTTATTCTCCCTTCCACATACATACAATCGTGAACATGAACACTCACTGTAGTGGCGTTGTCGACATAAACATCTCACAGTTTGTTCGGCATAAAATGTACATGATTTTTCCCACCAAAATCTGTGCACCACACACACAAAAAAAGAAACCATGGTGCATATGAGAGAGATTTCTCCCTTACTGCGATACAAATGCCTCCTTCTTTACTGTCACTGGCGCGCATACAAACTTCAGAAACTTTTTTGTATCGCTCTGGAGTGGTTAAAAATGTCGACCATTTTCATTCACTGTTCAAAACATATCATCACAGACTTTGCAAGACAACATGTGTGTATGTGTGCACATTGTAACACAGTAAAAATGAAACTGGTTTTCTACCATCCAGATCAAAATATTGAGAAACCTTTGTAAAAATGAACAGAGTTAAGCGATATTAAAGAGATGTCAATTTAGTGGGTACAACTTACATTTCTTTTCTCTTTTTAAATACAGTAAGAGCAAGAACTTTACTACCTATCTTGGGGTGACATTACCGGGAAACAAAAACTGTGAAGATTTTATGCAACAATACCACAATTTTACTCAGAGGCGGGGTGTACAAGGCAGGAATCAAATGACACAATAGGATGAAAGTCCAATTAAACAAATGACAGACAAAAACAAATATGACATTATCTTTACCTTACATACAGGTCCAGCCTGTTGATACCATTGATAGGCCAATTAGTTTAGGTTGTCATGGTTTACATTCTCCCTTACAAAAAAATTGTGCTATTTTTTCTTAGCTCCTCCAGATTAATTTTTTCCTTCATGAGGAATACAGCCTTCATTTTCTGGGCGATCCAAATAGTTTTAGTTTTATCTTTATGTATTGATTCCCCCCCCCCCCCCCCCCACCAAATATAGTACCTGGTATCAAGACAGTGCAGTGTACATATTCAAAGCAAACTGTCTTTAAAAAACAAACAAACAAACTAACACACAATCAGTCAATAACACATGTTTATTCATTTTGTTAATGTTTATATTCAAATTCGTTTTTGCATTATTTTTTTTTTTTTTTTTTGTCGGGAGAAACTATTTGCTGCTGGGATTTTCCCTTTGTTTTTAAGGTGGCTCCTGACAACCTACTGTTCACCAAACCTAACCTAACCTAACCTAACCTAACCTAACTTAATGGGTCAGGTATTGGCTCTTACATATTTCAAGGTAGTGTGAGATGTAGGTTGTTACAGTATCTTACTGAATTTTTTCCCCAAGAGAACACTTTGAAATGAATCTGGCCCAAATTTAATTTACAAACTTTCAAATCACTGCACCTTTAGGCGAAGATGACTACAATTCATGTCATAATTTTGGTTTTAATTCTGGAAGATAACACGCACAAACACTAAAGCTTAAAAGAGAGAGAGAGAGAGAAAGATGTTTATACACATTTGAGCATTTGACATCTGCACACACAGTGTACTAGTACATGACTAGAGAACTCCAGATTGTCCAGTAACAGCTCTGAATCGTGCATGCTTCTATAACGCTTTTATTGTCATTCAGACACATAAGCAACATAGAAGACTTGTAAACTCTGTACCACTTAGAAATGGCTAGTGTGAAAATCCTTATGGTACTTCCCTAGCTGTGAAAATATTTGATGTAAGTTGCAAAACAAGCTCAAACGGTTCACTTTCTTTGAAATAATTCTACACCATCATAAATAATATAGACCCCGTTTTATCAAAAGATATAATTGATTATAAATTTCTGCACCACACAGGCTACCATAGATTAACACATGTGTATGAAAGAAATCAAGTATATAATCAATTATAACTCTTTGTAAAACAGGGCCATAAAAGTATAACATTCTTGTGTTTGTCTACTTCAAACATAACAAAACATATCATAAAATGTAGTAACTAATACTGAAGGTAAACATAAAGCAAAATATGGACAAATCTTATGGGAACCAGCCCCAAAATAAAATATCAGATGTCATCTACAAAGAATAAATGTTGTTTCTTATATGCAAGTCTTGATAAAAACTGAGGAATGAAGAACATATTATGTATGGTAGTATTAAACAATAAATGTGGTTTTAATATTACATGAAAAAAAAAAAAAAAAAAAACTTCGCTAAAGAAATGAGTGTATTATGGAATGCAAAAACTCAGAAGGGTGTTAGTCTTATCCCCATGATCCAATGACATAAATTAAATTCAATTTAGATATTTGCAAAAATTCAGGTCCATTAACAATATATCATAATTTGTGAACATAAAATGCTTAGTTGTGTCATCAAGATTTTTTTCCCCTCCAATTCAGACCCTTCAAAAAGACCACTAGTTTTATCCTACACAGACTTCCCGAATTCAAGTTAAAATGTTAACATATGCTACGCATAACTGTCTGCACAATATCTAAAATAATGTACAAAACTTTGGTTTCTACACTTCTGTGAGTGTGACATAGTAGTCTCGGCTCTAACAGCCACAAATAGCTTTCTAGTCCCAGCGTCACTTGTCTCATGTAATGGGTCAAAAATAGCAACACCTTCAGTGGGTGTGTTCCTGTGAAACCCATTTCCCTTGCACATCTAAAACTTAAAACGCAGTAATATTGTTTTCACACTAAGTTTGCATATAGGTGCAGGAATGATTCCACTTCATATTAAACAAAACGACTATGGTTACAATTCTTGTGCAAAATAAACAATGAGTTGATGGACATGGTCATAATTGAGCAGTAAAGCCTGCTCAGTTGTGTGAGTACTACACTTCATTTGAATGTTTAAGTAACTACATTATATCAAATATTTTATTTATTCCGACTCCACACATATATCATCTTTTATTCACTTATGCTAAATACTGACAATACAGGTGTAGAAATTAGTTTAATACTGCAAAACATGGAACACTTAGATAATTCAAAAATATTCTTGATCATGGCCCAGGTTGTATGAGACTGTGCTCATAGCAATAAAATGATAAAACATTTGCTAGAGATAATGGGTTCTGCATTTGTTTGTTTAACCCTATTCTAACTGGGGGGGGGGTCAAATTGACCCCCCCTCGACGTTTCGCGCCACGATATCGCAACGCGCAAAGATTTTGCCGCGTCGTTTCATGACTTTTTTCATTGAAGTCTCCCGCATATTTTGACACCAAATTTGCGACGTCCGGGTACACCGTTTTGAAGTTACGTAATGTTTTGCACATGCATGTCAACCAAAAAACAGCTCAAATTCATGAAAACGTGTGCAAATCCAATGCAAATTGTGTTTTTTGGTTAAATTGATATAAATTAGATTATTTCAACTTTTAACCATTGAAATTAATCAATTGTAGTGTAGATAAGCCTGAAAAAGTGCGTGCAATAAATTTTGGGAAAAAAACAATAGAAAACTAAAGGCTGAAAAAACAATAAAATATATAAGAAATTAACAAAACAATAAAAAACAAAAGAAATTGATTTCGATTGTGCTATTTTTTTACATGAAAATTGTTTGATGTGTCTTGAGGAATTCTGACACAAAAATTTAGCAATCCTCCAGTCTTTTTAATGGAGTTACAGGTGAAAATATGATTTCATGCACAAATTTGCATAATTAATTCATTAAAAATAGAAAGGCAATAATTTTCTATTGTATGACCATGTAATCTTGTAGTTGACATCCAGCTCTATCTTCAGGCAAAATTTCGCGGCAATCGCACGATCGGCGGCCGAGATCTGAAGGGGGGGTCAAATTGACCCCCCCTCAGTAAAAACTTGGTCTCAAATAGCCCAGTTAGAATAGGGTTAAAAGATCAAGTTTTCACATAAAGGGTGGTAGAACCAGAACTCCTTTTACTTGATTGATACTTGATAGAATAGCTATGTCCTTTTATCTTGGACTTTCCTGTATGATTTGATCCGCTGCTGATATAATGACCCCCATCAAAATTTGCAAGAAGGAAAAAAGCAACAAATGCAGTATTGATAAAATATGGACAAATTAATAAAATGCAGTGTATAGTGCATCAATCATAGCTTCTATTCAAATGGTTGTCAAAATGTCTGGCTGGATGTGAATTTAGTGGAAATGAGTTGCACCAGACGAGTCAATAAAATACATATGACTATAATATAGTAAAAACAACTTATATGCATAGGCAAATCCAGCACCGATGATTAAAACTCAACAAGAAGCACTTAATTCACAGCTACAAAGCTATATGCATGTCACTCGCTGTCCGACGAATGTGGCCAAAGCGTGCTCGACAGTGCAATCACAAATAAAACATGCACCACAGCGACAGAGTTCTAGGAAAAAAGGTCTTGAGAGGAAGTCTACTCCATGCTCAGGACTAATTGCGTCAAGAGGTGGCATACTACGAATCACTAATATCAGCACTGCACACACACTTTCATGGAATGCGTTCGTAATGGGCGCAAAACAAAACAAAACAAAACAAAAATTGTTCGCTTGTGTTCGCAAGTTATCTTCTCACAAAAGAGGGGAGGCGGGGAACGAAGTGGCAAGTGACGAAGAAATTTTATAAGTTATGATAATGAAAGCTGGGGGTAACTTCTTGCTGTGTCTCATGCATACTCACAGTGTGGTCTTTAGTGTACTCACAAAGGATACACCACAGCGAGCTAGCGTATTGAAAATGAATTTTTTTTTTCTGGCGTTGGCGTTGCGAAAAAGCGCAACACTCAAAAGTACAGTGTGGTGAGAGATAAATTCGAAGTGAGCACTCCTTACTGCAAGAACGATGCAAAGAATTAGTTCATAACTGTCATTGCACTGACTAAAATCAATAATTACACTGTTTCACAGCAGGATACACTGTGGACACACTGTAGACAAAGTAAAACAAGTTTTGTGAGTTATACTCCTCACACATTCATCACCCAAGATGAATTCAAGCATTTCCGCATTGTCAAAGATATAAACACCCAGACTTTAAGACCATTACACAGTGGTCACAGAGAAATTTGAATTACGCCTGCTGAGCCTAACTGGAACATTCTTATTTCTTTTCTTTTTTTTTTAGAACGATAATGCGCACACACTCTCTTTAATACACTGTTTGCACAATAGGAGATTCTGGTGTTTGTATTACTTTTTTTACAGAAATACATATATCCACTTATAACTGCACTGGATGGTCATTGCAAATGTTATCGAGAAAATGTTGTATCCACCACTCACATTTTGTGATTTTTCAGTGAAAACATTACATGTTCACATGTTGCCTTTGCGGCAGGCATAATCACAACTAAATAAAAATATTTACAGATATATGCGTGTGTGTGTAAATATATAATTAGGATTTGAATATCTACAAGGACCACACTTACATCAACATGTCACCGACATTTCTGGTTTAACTCTCGAAGAAAATATACACCAATAGCTTGACATTCTACCTTCTTGATTCTGATAAATATTCCAGGTCTAACACTTGGCAAAAAATATAATCTTGTCCATGACAGCAACATACAAGCATGGATATAATCCCCTTGTTACTGGCACAAGTTGTTATCAAGTACTTAAGTCAAACAAGAATATTATCATTGCATTCTTTTCAATACCTCCATAACATACACAAGTATATTTATTAACCCTGTTTAATTCACTCTAAAATGGAGCTTGACATGGTTTGTTCCGCGTGGTTCCTCAAAGGTTCAAAGAAATTCTGCAGTTCGAATGAGGAAACGCTGCTTGCACGAAATTTCTATGATTCCTTTACATTTTTATTTTTGATATTGCCCTCTTTAAAATACTGCCCATGCTCTGGACATGCATTATGCTCTTAGATGGGCTGCGTCTCAGAAAGATATGTTGCTATGACAACCCCAAGACGCCATGGCAACGAGCTCTTGGGTTCTCCCAGGGTCTTCAAATGGCAAATAAACAATATCCTCTTTCTTGCCAGATAACTCTCGCATAACATCCACAAACTACCATCTGTCTCTGGAGCGCCATATTCACAGAATTTGTAGTTTTGACCCTAGGTTTTCTTGTCGCCACCATCTTCCAGAGCGAGTAAAGTAGAAAGTCTCCTTAAAGAGTCTTCTAATCTCCACAACAGTTCCTTCAATTGTCACTAAGCACTGTCATCATCCCGTGATGCCCACGCTCCACCCATATCTAGTTTCGTAGGTCAGCGAGGCACACGGGTAATAGTCAGTGGTGTGCCCTGTCGCTTTTATAGAGCCGTTGACGTCTCTTCGTAGCCCGAGGCTCCCCTGGAAGTGGTCTCGGCGCCGCCGTCGCCCTCGTCCGTGCTCTCGCCCATCTTCTTCTTGACGATGTTGCGCTTCCAGGTCGGCATGGAGCGCAGCTTCTGCTCCCGCTCCTGCTGCTCCTTGTCCACGGCCGCCTCCGTCTCCTCCACCTTCTTTTTCTCCTTCTCCTCCATCAGCTTCCGTTTCCATGGCGGCACTCCCTGCCACTTGGCCTCCTCCGCCTCCTGCTTTCTTCTCTCCTCTTCTTGCTTGGCCTGCAAGAGAGGAGAAATGATAACAAAAAGAAAGAAATTCAAGAATAGATTAGTTACCCAGGTAGATGGATAGATGGGTGGATTAGTCAGTTGATAGATAAATGGGCTGGAATTCAGTCAGATGTAGTGACATAACATTGATCTGATATGGAAAAGTTGATGTATACAGGTATTAGAATTGATTTCCTAAAGGCATTATTGACTACTTGATCCTATGGCAATTGGCAAACATACTGCAGGCTATCAACTAGGAGAGCCCAATATGATATGACCTTAGTGGAGGTCTGTGCATATTATAACTGATTGAAAATAACAATTCTCGGTTTCAAACAAAGTTGGATAATTGTGCGGACCACCTCTAAATGAGCAAAGTTGTGAATTTCTGATATGGTGGAAAACGTACCAATGCCTCTTTCATCTTCTTGTCCACCATGGCTTTCTTCCACGCCGGCATGGAGTCATAACCCTCAGGCAGCTGGAGCGCCGCCGCCGCCGCTGCTGGGAGTCCAGCGGGTTCTGGTGCCGAGACTTTTCTCGTCCTCTCCGCCACGGGCGACTTTGGGCTGGGCTGGACGGGCATTGAGATCCTCTTGTTGTAATCTGGTCTCTGCGGCGAAGACGCTGCCGGCGCCTTTTGGGGAGGTGATGGCGGTGACGCTGCCTTGTTGGATGGTGGTGGTGGTGGCGCCATTGACGGTGCTGTTGCGCCGCCCTCATTGGCTCGGCCTGGTTTGGGCATGACCGATGGTGTCTGCTTTGGCGACTTCGGCGCCGTTGGTGGTGGAGGGGCGTTGTTGGCACCCGTCGGAGACAAGCGATACCCGTTTGACTGGGTGGAGTTGTTGCCGTTTTGGTGCTTCGGCGGCGATGATGGCCGCGGTGCTATCGCTGCATCTCCGTTCATAGTTTTGGTCTTGGTTGGCTTCAGCTGGAATGTGGTTATGCCATTGCTGCTGTCAGCTTCGTCTGCATGGCATCATATCAACAGAAATAGAGAGCACATTAACATCTGTCCCTAATCCTGATATGCTCATCCTATCTATTTCACTCAGTGATATAATTACACGTATTTCATTCAAATCATCAAGATATATTATAAACTAAACTTACATGTATGAAGCTACATCTTCTGTTTCCCACTGTGTACTAATTGCAATGCAATCGGGAAAAATATATTACAGGCTGTGAACAAATCTCAGCCTTTATCCTTTCATTGATGTCATAATTCCTACAGAACACATCAATCTTCTCGTCTATTCATCACTGGTGTTGCATCAACCGAACTAAATCTGTAGAAAATGATATGTTGATGTACACACTGCCCACATTAATGTAGCTAACACAGAACAGGCCTCACAGAATGTTTTAAAGGATGGGGATGGGGTTCAAGGGTCTCTTGGGAGTTGGGTTTTATGAATTAAAAAAAAAAAAAAGCCAAAAATGCGGTTCCTCAGCCCCTGCAGAGTAAGTGCGGAAGAGACTTAATATTGTTACTATTTTAGTCCTTGGTAATTTGTCATATGAACACAGGATTGGAACATTCATCCAGTTATGTCTCTCTCAAGGTTTAAAAAATGGCTGCCTGGCACATTGCCATGGCAACGTACCCTTTGCATCCACCTGGGGTGGAGCTTTGCTCTGTTTGGGAGTGGGGCGGAGTCTTCCCGTGAAGCTTTGGAGTTCTGCCATCAGGTTATCCATGGGGGCTTCTGACGTCGACTTCTTTTTCTCTGTATATAGAACAGGAAAAGGCAATGTTGTTACAATTTTTCGTCCCCCCGCCAATGAACACACATCGAAGGGTTATCTCCAACTCTCACGAGTTTCAATATGGGGATGTGTTTATGTTTCCGCAAGATGGGATTCAAGCTAGTCTAGAGAAGCCAGACCTCAAAATGCCTACAGGATTAAAATTGTATGTGCTGGCAATAATGAACCAGGGAGGTGTAAGAAAAGGAGAGACAACTAGTTCATAATTCATGCAAACACATGTTTGGTTTCAAAGCGTTACAATGGGATGTCTATCATTCCACTATACACTTTGAAGTCATGCTCTGCACTGCTGTAGTTGCAAGGCGAAGTTCGGAGATGAGGAACGCATTTCACCTTTCGTTGAATTACAAGCTTTATTCCCCTGTAAAATTTTAAATGAAATACTCAAACTGATTAAGAGTAGTTTAGGAAAGAATTCAATATTATAAACAAGTATTTCTAGTTTCTTCGTAATGCGCAAATCGAAATGAAATGAAAATTAGGCCCTCTTAAAAACCTAATATTTTTCTATAATGCGCACATTTCCGCATGTTAGTTTTCTATCCTTTAATCTGTGATATTTTGATCTTTCAAATAAAGTACTTCGCTAAAGCGTGCTCCAGCGTGCTTTTAAACTATTCGCTGTTAAAATTGTCAGTTTTACACTGCATTTTGATTCGCTGCTCCAATTCAAGGTACACAAATTCATTGTTGCCATCACATTGAAAGAGAGAGAGCGAAATGCAGTAGGGGCAAGTATTCTAGATGTGAGAGCGCTAGTACGGATTATTGATGCTCTCTTTTGTCAAAGCACCTGATTTCCACCTGTAGTTAAGCGCATAACTTCTTGGCGGTGCCGCGCATCCTTCAAAGGAGAGCAGGAGTTGTCTCTCCTTTTCTTACACCTCCCTGAATGAATGCAGGCTCTATTGCATTGGAAGCCTAGCCTGGATGAAATGCAAATGCTGCATCTGTTACATAAAACTGGCATCTCTACAATTAATGGTATGTCTAAAATCACTGGGAACAACCATGGAGACAACTATTTCAATGCTAAGAAATCACTTAAAGTAACCACTAATTGCAGAGTTGTAAAGTTGTAAAGCTGCCATGCAACGGGGTCTTAAACTGTAGAACATTTGAAATTTGGCCACATATACCGCTCTTTCTACTCATATCATCTGTAAACACATTAAGGTGCAAAATGTCAGCAAATAAACTTGACTCCCCTCATTAGTGTAGAGAAAAGCAAAAAAGCACAAGTACATAGAACTACACATATTATTATCTCTCTTAAAAAAAAAAATGGCAGTTACTAAGTATTAATTTGATTGGAAAAGCTTAAATATCAATGTCATCCTGTTTTCTTCGAGATTCTTTAATGTCTGTAGATTTTGAGCCTCCTATGCGAACGAACAGAAAAAAGTCTGTCACAACATGCTTTTGGTCTGACACAAATTCAATGTGGTTTCTATTCTAGCAAATTTCGTACACAAATTACAATTAGGATTTCCAATCATACTATGCCAATGGTAAAAAAATACAATATAGTCTTTGCTGTATGACTCTACAAACTCATAATGTGATTTTCAATCAATATGTGTATCATTTTTAGAAAGGTTGTCAAGAAAATAATTGTACATGAATAGAGATCACTGTTTAAACAGATAGCACTCCAAATTTATCTGCATTGTTACACTTTGGATAGAATGATACTGTGTGGAAAAAACAAAACAAAACAAAACAAAACAACCCAGCCCTCCAAATTCATCGACATTATGTTACACTGTGGATAGAAGCATACTGTGTAGAAATTGATGGAAATTCATGATCATTGAGGGAGATACACACTACAAAGAAGATCAACTTAATATTGAGCGTGTCATTCCCGTGTGTGTGAAGGACAAGAGGGGGCAGTATGTAATTAATATCCAGCTGTGCGGAGCTGGTGCTTTGTCTCCTGATTCACGGCAACTTCCTTCCACCTTTAATGACATCTCAAAATAATTTATGTAAACAGATCTAAATATAGCCAAGAACTCCGGTCTTTGCACAGACAGTGGGACATAGCATTGATTCAACATCAAGGAGATCAACATGCGTGTATCATCATTTATCATGAAGAAAATATATTTTGTATTTCACAACATTCAGTCCATTCATCCATTATTTGCATTTCTTTTAAAATCAAAGTTATCAAAACTGTTTCTTTTTTAATTACATTTATCAATGATAAGCAAGTCACTGAAGAGACTTTTTTGTGTGTCCAGACTTGCAGCAAATCTGCTTCAAAATTGTTGTACATCAAAACATGAAATTTCTTTGACAAATGCAATTTGTTTTCCTGCAAAAGTATCCCAATATGTATGAATTGACTGGAAACAGTAATGCAGTGTTGTATGTCAAGGGTGTAATACCACTCTGTTATCACCAAAACAAAAAGAACCCAAACATATTGCATCATTTTCTGTTGTACGATAGAAAAGGGAGCAGATATCCATACCACATCAAACTACTCACCGAGAAAAAAAAATACATTCAGTGAATTCCATACATAACATTGTGATCTAAAGCCCTTTAATATCAGTGCAATACATATGTTTCCTTTTTATCTTGGGTAAGGGTTGGGAGTAGGAATTAAAAAAAATCTGCAAACGTCTTATTTCTGAAATACTACGACAAATGTATCCATGTCAATAAGTGGAAAATCATATTTCAATTATGTAACATACATGAGAAATAACACAAAACTGAGTTAAAGGACAAAAGTACACACTTGAAAGTGTGGAACAGCATCACTGATGTTATAGACTCACCATGTGACATTTTGTGTATACATATATGATACCCTTTGTCTTCAAACAAAATAATAAAGCAATTAACCTTTTTACCACAATTTTCAAAAGCTGACAACAAGCAAAGTTGGATCTACTGGAAAAGTGGATGCAGTTGGCATGGCAACTCACCTTTGGATGTTGCTTTCAGCTGGACTGAAGCAAGACCATCAAGCAAACCACCTCCTCCTCCTCCTCCTCCTCCCATTGGTCTGCCGGTAGCTGGTGGAGGGGGCGGTGGTGGGGCGTTTGGCGCTGGTGGAGGAGGGGGCACCATGGGTCCCATCCCTGGAGGAGGGGGTATATGTCCTCCTGCCATGGGGACCGGTGGAGGGGGCGGAGGTGCCATGACTCCGGGCATAGGTGGGGGAGGAGGGGGCGCAAAACCTGCTGAGGATCCGCCCAAGCCGGCAGTTAGGTGTGGTGGTTTAGGAGCGCTAGGCACTGGAGGGGGCTGAGGTGGAGGGGGTGGGGCAACACTTGGTGGTGGTGGAACGTCCTCGGGGACTAGGACTTGGCTTCGGGGGCGAGCTGTTGCCCCTGGAATTTGCATGAAGATGTTGCTCGAGTTGGAGCCCGGTGGCGGGGGTGGTACTGGTGGTGGTGCGTGGCACGGAGGTGGTGGCACATTGGATGGCATTGCTGGTCGGACGCCGGGTGTTCCATTTTGTGGTAGAGGTGGTGGGGGTGGTGGTGCTTGCATGGGAGGGGGAGGTACAGGTACATCCTGTATAGATCCGTAGGTGTGGTCTGCAACACTACCGTACCCCATGTCCTGATAAAACCGGCCATCAAGGACTGTGTCGTCATAAACCGACCCGACGTATGGGTTGAGGACGTGGTACTCCTCACTTCGAGTTCTGACCATGCGAATATCCATGGCATTCCCGTAGGACTTTCTGGACACTGCAGTGTTCTCAATCATGGTCAGACGAGTGTTTGGGTCTCGGACAGGGGCAGGGGGTCTGCGTTTGACTGAGGGGTCTCCGATTCCCCGATTAATGTACTCACTCTCTGTCAGACCAACAGCTGGGCCTTGTTCTCGTTCACTCGCTGCTTCCTGTTCCTTCAGCTGCGCAATGCGCTCGGCAATCCTCGACTTGGACGGCGGCGAGGCTTGGGGGCGGCTATCGCTTTTGGCTTTGTCATCGCTCACAGTGTCCAGTGAAATGAGCTTCTTTCGCGGCGGTGAAGTGGCAGCTCTGGGCCGGGGCTCCTCCTTTGTCTGGTCTTCCTGCTGCTTGAAGCGAGCTCGGATGGCAGCGATATTTTCCTTGGCATTCCCGGCAATCTCCGCCATGGGGGGTGGTGGGGGGAAGTCGGCATCCTCGTCGGGGCAGAAGCGAATTTCCTGGTGATCAACAGGGGGTGGAGGGGGCAGTGTGGGATCCGTGGCGTCATCTTCCGGCCCCGCCCCAGCCTTAGCACGCCCCGCCCCCATCTCATTCTCATTGCCATCCAATTTGAGCGACTGCTTGAGAGCAGGAGGCGCATCCTTCATGCTAACGTACCCAATGTCCGCAAACTCATCATCCTCGCTCCTCTTCGATGTCTTCCCCACTCCATTGCTGATGACTGGGGGTGGGGGAGGGGGCGTCGTCGCCGCACCGCTGTCACTTTCGTGGAACACCTCATCCTCAGTGGTCGAGTTGCTGAGCTTGCCGGGGCTCGGGGGTTGACTGGTGTCGTAGGCAGAGTCAACAGCCGAGTCGGATTTATGGATGCCATTGGTAAGAGGGGGTGGGGGAGGCAGTGGTGGCTCAGGAACAGCACTGGTGAAAAGACAAGGAAAGAAGAAAACGAAACATGAACAGGAATTCTCCCAAACCTTGGTTACGTGAATATTGCTTTCCCGTATAATATATGCACACTTTCAAGTTTATCAAGAACATGACAGAAAAAGTGGAGCTGCCAGAAATATCATAGTATCCATCCAAGAAAAACTTTGCCTAACAGGAACTGCCACAAATTATTCTGAACTCTATATGCATCCTTGTAGGTTCAAGCAGACTCGAGTATTCCTCCTTTTTCACAGCAAACTGACATAAAAAGACACAGACTACCTCTCTCTTTTCAGCAAATCAGAGAGTTGAGGGATGGACTGCAAGAGGTCAGCAGTAAAAATATGCAATCTTTCTATCAGACTTCTGCTAGAAAGCAGCTACAGGCTCTGTTCAACAGAGGAAACCAGCACTGCAACGTATCACAAGAATTTGTGAAACATAACAAAAATAAAAGCTGAGAAGTGAACTTTCTAACGATATTAACTAAAAATCTACATCAGGTACTCCCCTCTGTTTGGACAATGAAACTATTGAAGTAAATCTCAAAAACCAAGAATGACTTTAATAAGATTATGCATAATGTGCCTGTCTTCAATGGTGCTCTAAATTCCAAATGAAAATAAAAATGTAAGAGATTTTTTTTTTCATGCAACCATTAATAATCAAAATAGAATGCATGACAAAAGAATTTTCAGTAGATTTTGATAACAATTTGAAATGAGTTCTGAAAAGCTGATAAAACCAAACAGGGAACCACTGGCATGCCATAAATATAAGTTGATCTTAACTTTAAAGTGGATGGCTAGAAAGTGATCAGTGGAAATGCTGGGGTGATTGTTCCAATCTTTGTGGGATTCATTATATACATTATATATCTATTGTTGTGTGAAAATTATTTGCTTCAGAATTGTCTCATATTCAAGTAATGTGCAGTTTAATGTTTCCAACGATCGCCCCGACACTGTAAAGGCGTGCTAACCTGGAAACATTAAACTGCACATTACTTGAATATGAGACCATTCTGAAGCAAATAATTTTCACACACCAATAGACATATAATGTACTCTTAAATGAATCCCACAAGGATTGGAACAATCACCCCTAGCATTCCCACTGATCAGTTACTAGCCATCTAGCTCCTTTAAGATTGACAAAGATTCTTTTGAAAGCAACCCCTGCTCACACATCTGAGTACAGTATATAATTAATATAATGTTCTAATCCCCTTGAGTCCCTCCCAAACCAACAATCAAAAGGTCAAGTCTCTTGGCACCAGACAGAACCCAAACTAATCAAGGCATATCCCTATTACTATACATCCATCCTGTTCAATGACGTCACACCCTAGTCAGAACTGAGAGCAATTAATTAATTTGTTGTTCTCCCCATGAAGCAATGACATCAGTTAAATGGGGGGCAATTTACCAGCTGAGATGATTATTTTTGTAACGTTCAGCATAAATGACATTACTCATACAGGGTCCTGTTGCACAAAAGTCGACATCAGACATACGTCAGAAAAATCAAACATAAGTCTCTGAATACTTAATTCTGATTGGCTGATACCTAATAATCTGAGAAAATGATTCACAATGATGTGTAGGTGACATCTGTCTATGTGTCGGCATTATCTCTTAAAAAGAGAGAAAAAGGTCTGGTGTCAAAAATTTACCAGGCCTCAATCAAGCTCAAGGCTAAAAGTGAAGACTCAAATGATATTTATATAACTTGGTGATTTTATAGCGCTGCGATGAAGGTGTAGTGAATCATGGGAGATGGTCATTCATGTCAGTCATCGATGCGTCACAAACTACAATGTACATGAGACAGACGTCACATGACCTAGACCATGTGACCAAGACTTTGTCTATTTCAGAACTGGAGCAGCTCGAAAAAGCTGCAGCACCGCAGCGATGCTGGACTGACTGGTTTTAGGACCACAAGACATAGACCCCCTGTTCAGACACAAGCCAGTTTATACCAAAACTTGATAAAGAAACAACGCATAAAGAACCATCGTATAGCCGACAGACCGTTCAGATGCTAATCTCGACCGAAAAACGTCAATTAGATGTGCAGTTTCCTACTGCGCATGCTGTTATGGTCATGAGTGACAGCTATGGGATCACCTTCCGTGCACGCTCCCATTAAGCCCCGCCCAGTTATACCGTTCTATAGTCGCCATACATTCAGACGCACAATGAACACGATAGAATGCTGATGTGTTATTAAGTTCTAGTTCGAAACGATGCTCTGACCCTTGTTTCGTTATATGTCATCTTGTTATACGTCGTTTCATTAGTCGGCATTCAGACGTATAAATTCATTGTATAGCTACAGTTGTATACCATTTTGGTAGAGCTATACCATTCTAGTACAGATTTCTTGCGTCTGAACTCCCTGCTAGTCAGCATGTGCCAATGCAATTTGCCTCCACTGTACACAATCGGGTCTGAGGAAAGTAGACTACACACTGCTGTGACTGTCAAGGCTGTCGCAATAAAGAAATGTCCGTAAGTCCATTTATACAACTGCTGATTTTATGCCAGCTGATGACACAATTTAAGGGGAAAATATGAGGGGAAAACAAATAAAACCCACCTTGTGAGTTGATTTGATGGCGGTGTTTGAAATTGAATACAAATATGAAATTGGTTCAAAATACTACGAGATTCGAGAAACTCCTTAAATTTCTGATCCACTGACTTGAGTGGTTTGGAGGATGAAAAAAGTGGACTCTGACTCTTTTCATTGCCTAGCTTCTTCAACATTTTCCTCCTCGTGCAAAACTGATGAGATCCCATGAAAACTATCCCACCCCTCCCCCCCCAAAAAAAAAAGACACCAAGGGAAGGATCTTACCATGCAGAATGAGTTAGTATACGTGACAGTGATGAGACCTGAGCATCTGATCTTGTGAGGAAGTCGTGAAAGTTTGGACAACTATTAAGGGTGACTTTATGAGATAGTGAGTATGTCAATGAATCACCTTACAAGGTGGCCCTATAGACAGACATCTACAAATAGCTGTCTGTGTCATGTGACCAGGTCATGTGACCCTGATGACATTCAATGTCTTTTTGCGTCCGAAAAGCAAAAAAAAAAAGCAAAAAAACCCAACAACAAATAAAACAAAGCAAAAAACCCAAAACAAAATGGATATGCTTTCCAATGGCCTTATTTTAAAAGTACCATGTTTTTACATGTAAAATGCATCTCTGTGTAAATGTCTTGAATAAATTACTACCAAATGATACAGCTGTTTAGATAAGCACCTGACAACCTTTTCCATCAAGTATGAGTTTCTCTAAGGGAGATGTATTGATTTATTTTGCACTCTCAAGTAATATTCTCAATGAGAGATATTGTGCATTACATATCTATCGGAGAATTGGACAAGGAGACAAACAAAAAAGCAATAATGTGATAGAGACTGATATAGAGGTTAGAAGAGAGAGAAAGAGTATAATATATAGACAAACAGATGAGATATTTACTTATCTCTGTTGGGGCTACAAAACCTTACCGGTATATCTAAAAAAAAATCAAATATTCAGGAGGGTGGGAAAACATGGCAGCTAAATCACTATTAACAAATAGGGTCACCTTTCCTTTGACATGCAGTGATGGCTTCATTTTGGGGGTAAGACAGCTAGGATTTGGACAGGACATTACTTCACGGACTATCTGACAATCAATCTAAAAAGTGATTTTCGCCAAAATTTGAGAGACGAGGTCTTGTCGCCCCAGTGATGCATACGACAGAGAAAGAAACAGAGAGGCCGACAGATAGACAGATAGAAAGATAGAAAGAAAGAAGGCAAGCTAGCTAGATACACAGACAGACCAATAGATAGATATATAGATAGATAGATAGATATAGATAGATAGATAGACAGATAGATAGATAGATATACAGATAGATGGAGTCTATGCGAATTTATAGACACAATGCAGCCTTTATATTGATGGGACAAGAAGATATAAATATATATATAGATGGATAGATAGATAGATAGATATACATAGACAGACAGATAGATAGATAGTAGGTAGATAGAAAGATTGATTGAAATATAGAGAAATAAGTTGTAGGGGAACAGAGAAGGGGAAAGCGATGAAGGGAGGCAAGAAGATATAAATATATGTATAAATGGATAGATAGATAAATAGATAGATATGTAGGTAGGTAGATAGATAGATAGATAGATAGATAGATAGATTGATAGATAGAGAAAAAAGGGGGTAGGGGAGTAAGAGAGAAGGGGAAAGAGATGGAGGGAGGGAGACAAACTAAACGAGCTATAAATAGGGATGTGCATGACACAGAACATCAGCCCGCTCAATGTACTTCATGCAATACTCATTTCCTGGTGCTTCTCCGCTTCCAATTTCCCTCCGTAAACGTGTTTCCTGCCCTCACACGGGGTTATCAGGTCAGCGAAGATGCCAGCTAGAACTCAAAAGCTACACTACAGCACTCAAAACTCTACCTCCATGGCTCACTGCAGAGTTTGAGTGACATCACTTGAAGGATATTACACAGACATATAGCGTGTTTCTATGACCCACAAGAATAACATTATAGTGGGACCCCAACTGAACTGTAACTACAACTTATTCTGCTGAAGGCATTACGGGGGAAGGGCTGACCTTCGTGTAAAGTATTTTTAGTGAAGTAACCTACAGACTACTTACATACCTCAGAGCATAAGTAAAACATTGTCAAACTACCATTTTTGCATTTTGCTTTTTGTATAGTAATGTGTAGCAGCATCTGAAAAATGCAAGTTTTAATCCAATCAAAATCAGACAGACTGGCCAAACCACTGTTTAAAGTGCTCTTGTTAGGTAAACAAAAGTAAATGGGATTTGACATTCTAATTCCCCCCAGAATGAAGGCTTTTGCATACAGTAACAGAGCAGATAAAACACAGGGTAGTTGCACATGTGGGAGCTTTATCATTTGTTACCATAAAGTATGTGGAAATTTCTCTAAAGCCATTTATATCGGGTTAGAGGAAGAAAAACTTCTAATAATCTTTTTTGAACAAACAAGCAACAGGACATGAGTCAGATCGAGTTTCATCCAGTTTTCATTTTCATGCCATGTATTTTTTTTATTTTTTTATGTTTTTATGTTTTTTTTTTGCGACACGACACCAAAATATCACATCTCCATGTGAGATATGAAATCTTCAAATCAAATTTAGCCCAGTTCCTTGCCTCGCCAAGAAAAAAACTTGAGGGTTGAGTGGCCAGCACGAAATGCAGCCCGACAACAGCGGGAAATCAAGTGTTACGTTTATGCAGCTCCCTGGACTCACGCCACAAACTGCGGTGGGAAGTGAAATGCCGCATTGTGCAGTGGACAAAGTATAGATGCCAATGGCTATTTTTACTATCAAATTTGGAGCATTTCCCACAAAAGGATGGGAGGATTACCCTGCCTAATTTGGAAAGAAACAACAAAATATCACATGTCAGATCTCCTATCCTTTGTTAAGGTGGATAGTTGGTAAATATCCATGGTCATGTATATCACCATAAAATTTATTTTGCACCAAATTGTACGAACGTGTGTTTTGTCCTTTAACATTTTCCTTTCCTTTTGTACTTATAGCTAACATGAAGGGTAAAATTTGATGGTCTCTACAGAATTCTCAACACAACAGAATTTTTTTTTGTTGTTGTACATACATGCTTCATTTTATTCATGTCAATAATCATAGAATGCAGTCTGCATTCTTGTCTAGAGGACATTTCTGCATCTTTTGTTGTAAACCTGATACTTGATTTCTGCAACTCAAAATGGATTGCTCTAAAAGAAAATTCATGCTTTGCCAAATGATGGGTCTGATGACTAGTTATATGACTAGCATGAGTTGTCACTTTGACTCTTTCCACCTACCTAGGATGGATATGGGTTTTTGAGTATCTTGGTGTTTTTAATTGTACTGCATGAAAAATTGACAACAGAAAAAATCCCAAATACACACTCAAAGGAGGGGGGAGAAAGGGCATTTAAGCAGCATTTTTGTTTCAATCATTTTTAGCTAAATGCCACACAAGCCAAATCAGTGTCAATACCAATATAAAAATGACCATTGTCAGCTAGGCTTGTGTAGGTGGATTACGTGCCTCTGAAAAGTAAGAAATGTGACTGTATTAAGATGATGTAGTAAAAAAAAAAACTTCTGAAAACTCCTCATCCAATAGTGGTGAGACAATGGAGTAAAAAAAAATGGAGTCACAATGTGCCTGAACGTTCAATTCTGACTAGCAGAATCTTTGTCAGAGGCAAAAATGTATTAAAGGGATGGTACAGTTTAAGTTGAGATGGGTTTGAGGTTTCCAACATTTTTTGATGATGATTTTTGTTGTTGTTGAGATAATGTGAAACCTCTTGAAAGAACATATAATCCTAAGAGGAATCCAAAGTTCATTTGATGAAAATTGGCTTTAAAATGGCTCAGAAATCCAAAACAAAGTGATCCTGATAAAATATGGGTCCCATCTTTCATTAGGATCGCTTTGTTTTACTTTGTTTCTGGACATCTCAGCCACTTCATAACCGATTTTCATCAATTAAACTTTGAATTCTTCTTTAGTAGAATCGTATGCTTTTTTAACATTTCATAAGGTGGTTTTTAAGTAGTATCTCACAAAAATTTACAAGCTGAATTCTCACCTCAACCAATATTTTACCGTCCCTCTAAGAAGAGGATTTCATCAACAACCAAAGAAATTTTTCCTTACCTCATTCTCGTCTCCTCGTTCTTGGCGACATCCATTAGCATCTGCTGCACGCTCTGGGCTTCGTCGTGGTCGTTCAGCGCATTCTGAAACTGTGGGCGGGAAGACGGAGAGAGGGAGAGGGGGACAAGAAAACCGTTAAAAGCTGTGGAACATAGGAACGCCACTGGCTCATGATACCACTGGTAGAGAGTGAGCATTGGCATGGAGGGTATTTAGCTTATGAAAGGGAAAGTAAACTACTGGTTCAAGGGGTACAAAAAAGGTTCAAAGCCGGTGGGCTTTCATGGAGTGGGAGAAAAAAAAAATGGCATCTTGGGTTTAACCTCTTCCCTCGGTACTGAATAGGAGCATTTCTGGGTCCCCCCTTGTTTGGGTCTGTCTGAACTTTTTAGATTTGGAGAAACTTGAGGATAGGAGGGGAATTATTGCGCAGTCTCCTCCAGGGAACGCTGGAAGTCTGGCGGTAAGAAGAGACGTCTTTGGGAGCGCCACGATCCCAGACAAATTGGGCCAGAGAATTCTGTGAATAAAGAGGATTTTGGAGCACAATGGGGAAAGTTTTGGGGTGAGACGCAAGAAAGAGACTACATGGAAAAGTGAAAGGTTGTCTTAGAGTGTGTGAGGGAGATAAGAAAAGTAAAAAGAGGGTGAAAAATATGTCACCTGAGAACCAGTCCAAGGTGTTATCGTGTTCTAAGATTTGAGCGTAAATAAAAACGAAACAATCAATTTTCATGAAATAAAAAAAAAAATTATTTAATCAAAGTGGATAGATTTATAAGCATTGTTCGAAATATAGGGTAAAATAACACCTTTATGGTTTCAATTTTTAACATTTTACATAGAGTGAAAATAATTTAAAATTGACATCATAATGTAGAGGAGATTGAACTCTACAACATGATACCAGTAACTCAATACCCTAAAATTGCGATAAAGTCCTTCTGGTTCTCATTGGACGGACAGAAGAGATGAAAAGAGAGAGAAAGAGAGAGAAAAAAAAAAACAGGACAGGGAAATAACTTAAAACTAAAAGAAAGAGAAGCCTTATACTGGAATAAACAGGCTCCATGGATATGATTTGATCCATAAGATAACAGACATGCGACAAAAATTGTAAAAGACAAACACCTACCCCACCCCCCAAACCCAAAAACAAAAACAAAACCAAAACTCTAGGGAAACCTGGAAGAGAGGAAACGTTCCAGAAGGGAAACTGGCCTCATCAAAGTGGATTTACAAAGTTCCTGGATGAATCTGTACAGACGGACTCAAAACAATTATACAGACAGGAAGAATATATATATATATATATATATATAGTCTAGGTCCAAACATGTTGCGAATTCACGTATTGGCTCCAATATAGCGAAGAATCAAGAAATAAACTAGTAATGCATTATTTCGCCAATAAGAATGAGTTTACTGAGTTGTTCAATAAACTCATTCTTATTGGCGAAATAATGCATAACTAGTTTATTTCTTGATTCTTCGCTATATATATATATATATATATATATATATATGAAGAGTTTGTTTGCAAAAACCGATAGGTCCATATTTGCCAAATGGAGATATTTGCGATTAAAGGTCAAGAAAAATAAAGAGAATAATAAGAAATTTTTGCTTCTTTTGACCATAACTTCAAAAATGTACCGTTATATGTCATGACCAATATGTCATTTAAAAGGTATTATTTTGTACTTTATGACAGAGACCGTAACTCAAAATCTTCAAAAACGGACTTATCGGTTTTTGCAAACAAACTCTTCATATATATATATATATATATATATATTTTTTTTTTTTTTTTTATTTAATCACTAAGAAAGAATTGATTAGATGGAATAGTATCAGAAGTACATTTGAGGACAAGAATGAATGAAAAAAAAGTAAAGGATGGCTTGATAGTTCAAAACACCTTTATCAGATAAGACTCATGTCTAATTTAGGAGAATGGAATGAAAAGGTCATTATGCTATCTCCTAGCATGAACAATATCCTTGCTGGAAATATCCTAAAATAAGATATACTTTGTGATTCATGGACATTGAGATGAAACATAAATGCAGTTGGGTGCAAGATGCCCCCCCCCCCCCCCAAAAAAAAAAAAAAAAAGCAAAAATGAAATATTCACTCTTGATACACTGGAACTTGTATTAAAATGCAACTCTGCATATAGATATGTGTATGTCTTCTAATAATCCATACATAGATTATGTTTCTTTTGGATGGAACATAAATGAATGAAAACTTGGGTTGGAGTAGACAGTAGTAGAGATCAGAAAGTGCATTTTGATGAAAACATCTTAATACTTGAGGGACAGGAGGAAATTGTCAGCTGAGAAGCAAAAGGGCGCTATCGAATTCTAAGATTTGAGCATAAATAGAAACAAAACGATCAATTTTCATGAAATGAAAAGTTTACTTAATCAAAAGTGGGTGTAAATTTATAAGAATTGTTCTAAATATTGAGTGAAATAGTGCCCTTGCAGTTTTAATTCTGAACACTTTACTGAAAATGAAAATGATTGAATATTGACACCATATTGAAAAAGAGATCAAGCTATAGAACATGATACTGATAAGTCAATGCCTCCCAAAATTGCTATAATGCCCTTCTGGTTCTCAGCCGATGAAAATGAGAGTAAGAGATACATTCAGAGTAGGACAATATCTCCCACAGCAAAAACAAAAATGATTAGAACAAGGTGAAAGGAAATATATCCAGCGACAACCAGAAAGGGAGAGATAAAAAAAAAGAGTACTATATCAGGACATCCTCCAAGTTCATGGACAGTGAAATAAAACGAGTGCAGTTTGACAACTATAGCAGAGTGCAATTTTATAGACGGGATGATTGAATCTCACTTTCAGACCTTTTGTTGGTTTGTGGCAGTTATGACTTGGAAAGTGCACAGGATAGGTCGATGAGGGGAGAAAATGGCGAGCGCAAGAAAGGAGAAGGGCAGAAATGGGAGTGAAGGAGAGATGGAAGGAGATGGGATCTCCAAGAAAGAGAGAGATTGAGAGATGGGGAGGGGGAGGGCGAGGGGGAGGGCGAGAGATAGGGAGAGGGAGACGGATAGAAAAAGGGGAGATTTTGAGAGGATAAGGACTTGGGCATTGTGCCTGCTCTCGCAGAATTCACTGCAAATGTTTTTGTTTCATAAAATGTTATCATCACTGTCCTCTGAGAAATCTGATTTGCTACTGTATATGGCCTGCCGGATCAGTTTAAGTGGGGAAAATATCTTTATCTTGTTTGCTTATGACTGAACTGGAACTCAAACTTCTTTGGGTAGTTCTCTTGCAGAAAGATTTGTGATGATTGTGAAAATATTAAATGTGAATTCAAAAGCAGCATTAAGTTCATTGGTATCATGTAAAGTCTAAAGGAGTTGAAATAGTTCTTTTTTCTCCCTTTTTCCAGGGGATGGGGTAGAGCTGGACAGGGATTAGACATCTGAATGACTCTAATCTCTGTAACTATAGCAACAGTGTCAAACAATGACTATATCTGTACATCAGATTCATCCTTGACAGCCATTACTGATGTTTACACATGGGCCATGCAGTTGACCTTAACCTTTTGAATGATTACTTTGGTGAGTAATCAAGCTGCCCTACCAGCGGTGAGAGCGGTTATTGAGATAAAGGAGACAGTAAATATCTATATATTTTTTAAAAGAAAGAATCAATTCTCAGCATCACGAATACCTTGGGTGCCGTGTGCAGAGCAGCATTTCAGATGCATTATGGGATAGCTCAGAGGACAAACTTGCCCTGGCTTTGGCTGCATATTATGAACTCGGGTCAAGTTCTGTCTTTATCCAAGGGTATTTTTTGTTGAAGATTTCTTCACTTTCCATCATGTGACCAGCACATTGAAGCCTTGCAGTAGTGAACCATGATTCTAGTGACCACAACTCAGTAAAATTTAGAAACTTTCAACTCTTTCAAATCTGAATTATAGCCAAGAACAAAGGAGTAACAATGAAAAAGCAGACAAATAATTCAATTGAATCATATGGAAACTGCAACATATACGAGACAACCAGACGCGACAATGGCACCGAGGAATCCCACAGTGCATGATCTGTGACAAGGCTTTCAGAAGTTTTCAGCGCATTGGCAATGCAGAGAATTGGGCCAGTTTGCTAGAGAAGCAATATACACAGCAACTAGGATGAACAATCTTCATATGGTTTGGTGTCCTGCACGTCATCTTGGCATCATAATGATTTCAACCTATTTAGGTAGAGTGCCCTGTGCGTCACAGGGAAAATAAATAGGAGTGGGGGTACACATTCACCAGAAATAAAGGAATGAGGGCGAGTCTGAGGTTAGACCAAAATGGCAGAGTTTGCAATTGATGTCATCATATTGGCCACAAAAAAGAAGGGCATGAACGTTATAAAAAGTCTGTGGAATTGGCACATTCCTTCTGTGGTGCATATATATGTTTCCTGGATACTATGTGGGCATTATTGAATAACCTACTAACCAAATTTAGAATTGCTACGCAACTAGAATTAATACACAATTGCTTTTTGACACAGCCCTTGGGTGTGAACATTATGTGATACTTTCCCTTTCCTAGCCAGTCAGTATCCATCTCATTTTTGGAACATGCAACTAAGTTTAAATGTTCTTTGACTCTTGCTAACACTCAGATGGATGGAAAGTATAAAATCAAAATGAAGAATTTAAATGCAACAACCAATATAAATCCATTTTAGCAAACTTGAGATATCTGATTGAAGCTGCTGAAAAACAAAGAAAATAATTAGAATATGTGTGATGATTTCAATAATGTCATCAAAAATATTTCTTGCCATGTGACAAGTGCAGCATCATTTAAAAAAATTCACATTTTCTCTATTTGATGATGACCTTACTAACAAAAACATAATTATGTTGAAAATGGCATTTGTATATTTTTGCGTTCAAACTCATAAAATATTTCATTCAAGTCTGCTTTAAAGAGTAAAAACAAAAATGAGCAAGCAAAAAGAATGAAGCAGAAAGAGGGGAAACCAAAGAAAAAAGAAATTCAGTCATGATTAAGAGTTGTAAAAAACACAGAGGTACTGATTTTCACATAACTGTTTTTGACTGCAAAGGCACAATCATGCTTTAATCCTCAGTTTGAACGAAAACTTTATATTTATTTGATCAGGACTGTTCATGAATTTTTTTCTGAGTATGAAGTTTTGTGCCCTGTCAAAGGTCAGATGACAATCTTGTGCAACATATGATCATGAATCAAACCTTGATGCTTGCATATTACTCTGTTCGACCATCCAACCTATTTTAGGAACAACAAGCTGAGCCCTAGAACAATGCATCAATGCTCATTTCTCACCAATGGATCACTATTTCGTCAGTTTCTGTTTTTGTGGTTCCGCCACGTGATAGCCTAGTATGCACCCAACAAGCAGAGGAGTTTTGTTCAGGAAAATGACTGTACAGGGTATTCAAATGCACAATATTCGGGAGTTACTCTTGTTTCCATGGTGATGCCCTTTCTGTCTTCATCAACCAATCAATGAGAAGATCCTCTTGTCCTACTCACGTGGTCTCCCATTTTCCTCTTCAGTTCAGGTTTGGAGGTAAAACTCTGATGCCTGACTTGATTGCGGTAAAAAAATGACGTCAAGTCAAACACCCCGCCCTGAAAGCTAACACCCAAATCTTGAAACCATCAGCATTCCTTAAATAAAAATCCCTTTCAATTCTCAGTTTCACTCATCCTTCACATATAAGTATTTCCTTTGTGATGCTTGCAGAACTTCCCACATCTCATACTGTAGTAACTATGTTTGTTAAGAAATAAATGTTGATCATAATATGTGGAGCTGACTACAAGACTTAAAGGTCCTGTTTACTTTTGGGGACAGTGATTTAAAAGAATTCTAAGATATGACATTTAATGCATATGTGTAGTCTGTTGTACTGCAAAACATCCTCTCATATAAAATTTTCACGATAAAGTTTAAAATATGAGGAAATATCTGTATTTTTCTCAATATACCATAACTGTAGACTGTTTCGTCTGGAAACATATTTATCAGAACTATTATTCACATTTTGTATATTTAACAATACTTAACATCGATTTTACCGATTAAGATTTTAGCAGTGGTTGGTTCTATCCCTAACTCACATTTTAGAACTATTTTAAAGCACTAATGTTGGGTTTTTGTTTCATATGCAAATGGTAAATTATGCCTTTAATAAAGTCTGTAAAGTTTTAAACTGACATCACTCTGCACATCAGCACTTGCAAAAGAAATAAATACCTGGTACATGACATTTTGCTTTACACAGTGATGGTTATCTGTACAAGTTTTGTTAACAACTCTGCTCAAATACACAACTAAATAATGTTTGCATCAAAAGGACACTACTAGAAACTTGTTTTTTTCCCTTTCAATTGTATTGATCAGCTCTATCATGCTGCAAACACCAAATGGATGAATAGAGATGTGATCTTAATCATTTGACAAGTGGCACACAGTTCTGTGACATCTTTTCAGAGAACAACAAAGATCATCAGACAATGTCATACATTGACATGCTTCAAATGATGTTGACGTTGTCACAGAGCATGGGATTGAGTCAGTAATCCACATCTATGGAAGATCTGGACACATTTGCCAAGAATGACATTTGCTGCAGGCTATTAAACATGAATGAGTAAGACAACATGCTATGAAAGGCAATGTCATGCTTTATTTACAGAACATGATAAATTCAGTTGCTTGATAGAGCAGATGATCTGAACATCGGTTTCAAAGTATCATCTCGATCTCTATTGAGAACACTGAGAAAAAAAAGAAGAAGAAGAAGAGAAGAAACCTTGCATTGTTTCTCAGGCTCTCATATCAGGCTGTATGTAGCCAAGAGCAACCCCTGGCTGTATGGAGGCTCCCGCTATGAAGCGGGGACAATTCTTTGCAGGGCAAGCAAGTCTGATGGCACAATGATACCTCCGTCTTCGACACGCTTGTCCGGAACAAATCCTTTGAGGCTAAAAATACAGAACCCCCCTGAGAATGGAGGCCTTGCCCAGGTCTTTGACAGTTAGTCAGAAGAATAACCTTGGTGTAATTTCAAGTCGTTTGCTGGAACAGAACACATCACAACTCTCAAGGTTTGTGGGGAGAGGAGTAGGGTATTCTCAGTATATTTACACTGTCGTTGCCAAGCTCCTCTGAAGGTGAAGTAGGTCTCTAACAACTGAATAAGAAAAAAACATACATACAAACAGACTGCACAAAACTCAGGATGTGATGTATTGGCCCTTTAACATGGAACCTCACGTTGTGTTTAAAAGAATAAAATGAATGTACCTCTAATGATCCAAGCAACTGTTATTTTCACCAACTCACTCTGCAGTTTCAAAACTCTATGTTTCTGCTCAACATAATTCACATATAAATTTTGTGATTTTTTAAGGTTATATATCCTGGTGAGGACAAAACAACTGAATGAGAGAAGATACTTCCCCCTTTTCTAACCCCAAACATCAACATGGCAAGGAACTGCCTTAGAGTACATTGTACATTTGATAGAAGGTAAAGCACTGGATTACTGGTCCTTGTATTACTCATTCACAACCTGGGTTCATTTACTTACAGTGTTCAGTTTTAACTTTGAAATTTGTTTAAGTTCATCATCTCTCAAAATGGCATTCCAGGCAGGATGGAGTGCATTGGCAATGTATGTAAAACTTGCTCTTATCAACCCGTTGAGGATGAGTCCCGAGTATACTCGGGCAAGGGTCTATAAGAAATGTGTGTTGTAGCAAAATCAAACCGTCCTCAATGGGTTAATGAAGGCATAGTAGCTCCATGATGAAGGTCTGAGTGTCATGAAAGGTGAGGTGCCCTGAAACTTGTACCCTTCTCCCGGCTTATTCCTTGGTCCTTCACAAATAGCCCCTTGGGAAAGAGGAAAGGGGGGGGGGAGGGGGTGTAGTGGAAAAGGGGGATTAAGGGTACTACCCCAGGTGTCCAAGCCGTCGTTTGCCACTCACCACTCAATGAAGGAAACGCCACAAACTAACATCTACGGAAACACTCGAATCCTCTTCCGTGCCCAGTCCGACATTTAGCCAAAGGCAATATTTTCTTTTTGCGGCTCCTCAAATCCTGGGATGCATTTTTTTTTCCATTAGACATTTGCATTGCAATATTCCAGCCACAACAGTTCAAACACACGTACATAATATGTAATTCAATGCCCTTTTGACACATATTTTTGTCCTCACAAGGCAATTACACAGCAATTATTCACTGACCATAGTGTATCTGTAATCTCTTGCTAATATTTCTGATATTGACTTGTTATTCATTCTTACTTATAGTAAAATAATCACTACATCCTTTTGGATCATAAAATGTTCTGTATGTTGGGTGAGCAATGAGTAAAACTTAACAAGTGGAAGATGAAACAATCTTTACATTGATGGAGGGCAATTTGTTAATCTGTTGCAATGAAAACAACTTGACGGAAGAATTTCATGAATTTCCAACATGGCTTCAAGCTGGGCTGCAAGTTTATGCTGTGCAATCCCCGAGCCCTGAAAACTTCTTGTGAGTCTGTGGAATAGAATGATTATACTTAGCCCTAAGAGCCTGCACCATACAATCTCATGTGCTTGGAAGCATAGACTAAGCTTTTTGCTCCACATCTTTTATGGACGAAAAATAAAAAGCTTTTAGTAATCACCACAAGGCAGAAAAGGAGGGGATGATCAGAATAGGAAATATTACATCAACACAAACACAATCCAAAACATATTCAAGATAAGAATTATCACACCTGGCTTACAATGACAAACTGAGCTTGTGTCAACTGAAATTTATGTCATTATATGCAAATATGATAACATGATAGATGTAAAAATATAATTAATAATATATTTCTTCTGGTGAGCATAAGAATATTGTCTATCTAGATACAAAGGCAAAGAAAAATGTGTCTCGAGCATGTCAAAACAGCTCGATGAATGAAAAAAAAAAAAAAAAGATAATTGCTTGCACTAGGTGTTCATTGAGGGCTGTAAACAGGAAATTTCATTTAAAAGCATCACACACCTACCCAGCAAACCCCTGCGACCTCACATGGGAGGTGTTTTAATCCTTTGCATGGCTCAGTCTTGGCCATGGTATGGATTTTTGGGCTATTAGTATACACACTTCTTGACTCATAATCAAGCTTGCAGGTATCGAAAACAAAACATGGAGATGACCCAATATCTTTGTTCTAGTCTGGAGGGGAAAACAAGGGTGTACTGTAAAACCTGAAACATTTGAAGCACATAACTTTTGTGAAATTGGAGCTATCTGCCATTTTCATTGGCATGAAACTTTAACATATTGGCAATTCCTTTCAATACATTGTGTAGACAAAACTTTTGTGTGCACTTCACTTCTGCAAATCATGGCTCCTCGCAAAATTTGCAGAAGGTTTTATGAATACAAACATTTCTGATTTTATGGTAACATTTCTCTAAAATAGCTGAGTACTCCAGCTCCACTATAGAATTGTATGAAGAATATACTAATTATCAGATGAAAGAAAAAGTATAACTGTGTAATTGAGTATTTGTTTGCACTCAGCAAATTACATGCACCTGACTGATTTGCAGGCAATAAAATGCTTGGTGATAAGCCATCATATTTTGTGACCTAAGTAAGCATGTGACGCAACATGAATGCAGTGTCAGAAATGTCAAAGTGTGTGGAAGGTATCAGAGAAATGACAGTCGTCATTCTATGACTAATGAATTCTTACTGATGATTTGAGGGAACATCTGCCTCAAAGACAGTAAAGAGTAACTTCTGATGACCACAAAACAGCATTTGACATCTGAACAGTAAATCTTATGTTTGGATAACGCAAGAACTACAAACCATGTCCAAGAACCGACTATCTACAAAGCCCTGTTTAGCAAGGGGAAAAAAAAGACTTCAACATTTCTATTGTCAGCACTGGTTTATGAATTCTAGATCTAGGTTTCTTACGAAGCCTTAAGACATGCAGAAGTCTCAAGTTGCTCTCTGATCTTGGAATAACAAACATACCCGCTTGGAGTAATAGCTGGATTCCTGGCAGTGGAAAGCTACTTGGATGTTGGCAAACGGCATCTGAGCTGCAGCGGACGGTGGCAGCAGTGGGATGCAAGAATTGCGCGGACTCGGTGGGCCACAACCCCTGGTGGAGGGGAACTGGTTGGGATGGGCATTGGGCTGTGGGTGGGGATGGGGATGGGGTGTAGGTTGTAGGTGGGGTGGAAGTTGCAGGTGGGGTGGAGGTTGCTGGTGGGGTTGGGGCTGGGGGAGGTGATGGTGGTGGCAACCTCCGTGGTGATGGTTGCAATTCAGGTGCGGTAACGGGCTTGTCACCCCACCAGGGGAGTGTGGGGCATGGTTACAGTAGTGCGAGGAAGGCGATGAAAGCTGGGGAAGGGGTGCGGGTGGGGTTGACACCCCATACAATGGCCCGACAGGGGCGTAACCAAATGGTTGACCATAATTGTGCTGGTGGTACGCCTGTGGCTGTGGATGGAGAAAGTCCTGGTAGTAGGGTCTATTGGGATAGCCAGGGGTGTATCCATGGGGTCCAAGAGGCGGGGCTGGTAGAGGGGTACAATACATGGCACCTGCTACACAAAGCAACGCAGCTCGAAATTACTGACACCATAAGCACAGTATCTTTCAAGAAGATCCAGGGAGATCTGGGGAGTTAAATGAAACATCCGTCACAAGTCCTGCATATGGCTAAGCTCTTCATAATGATTGTAGCAGGTTGCTCAGTGCAGAGTCCATGGCAGCCTATTCAATTTCATCAGCTGAATCCAAAGTTAGATATGCATCCACTTCAGTCATAGTACAGTCAAAGCACATTGACTTAATCCAAAGACAAATTATCTTCCATCGATGGCACTCCTAAAATAAATTAAATATTTTCTAATGAGACACATGTGGTAGAGAATATCTCTGTCATAAAAATAAGCAGTTTTAAATCCTTTTAATCAAGTTCTCCAAATGACAGGACAATATACACTTAAGAATGCAACAAAATCATTCCAGTTACAGGAGAGTAGTATTCCAGCAAACACCGCACAATTCGGTGAATGTGTGTAAACTCCTTGACATCTTAATGAAGAATTGAGCAGATTGTATCCCGCTTTCTATCATTTCTTCAAGTCTCACTGCTAGGAAAGTCTTGCTTCTGGTCTATATCAAAAGATTCCGGTGTCACGGCGGGCCTTGGACGATAAATTATTTCATTCGGTAACGCAGCATTGAGGAAGCCATCCGGCGCAATCAGAGCAGGCAGCGAGAGAGCAGTTTAAGCAGCTGCGAGGGCTCGGTACGCCTCAAGGCAGCAAAGTGATGATGGGATACCTCCTTGGTTGAATGACGGCTCTCCCTTGCAAGAAAGATACCCGAGGAGGGACTTTGAGTGACAACAAGCTCCGTGGAGCAGTCGACCGAGTGAGTACAGAGCAGTGGACAGGTTTCACGTCCTGCGTCACAGGGGCTGAACAGCCTATGCGGGGTTCCGATACCCTTATCAGTTTGAACAGCAAGATGAAGGATGAAAGCGAGATGCCTACGGAAGAGATGCGCGGCAACGGGAGCTTTATCTTCACTCCACTGTCAGGTTCTCTGCCTGTTATGACTGGGCACTAACTCCAGTGTATTCGTCGGTCTTCCTGGAGTGTGCCGACACTGGACAAAAGTTTCGGGAGCAGAGGGAGCAGGAAACTGCCGCTGGGATTAAATTTGGTCGCACTGTCAGATTCCCCCCTGCCCCAGACTGTTACGTCAAAAGCTCGCAAAATAGCTCAGGGACAATGCTCCACGCAATGATATAATATGTCCAAGAGAAGTACAGTCAGGAGTGGTAGGGGGGCGGGATGTTGGGACATTTAGGGGAAGGTGAATACTCGTTTGACTCTCGATCACAGCTCTGTGAAAACAGGAGGATGTCTCAATAACTCCACTTCCCTTCCCCATGTCAACGACTGACCTCCTCTACTGAGGAGTTGTGACCATGTGGCCAATCGAGGCTGGCCAAATATTCTGTAACTATGCCAAAGGCAAGCAATTCACGGACATGTCCAGATTCATGGCTTGATTTTTGCCAAGAAATCTTGATGGGAAGCCCTCAAATTAGTGCTCAACCTTTTTGAGTCCAATTTGGATAACTAATGACTGAAATGTCCCAGTGGTACATGGGAGTGTTAACCAACATGAGATAGGGGACTTGCTTAATTACTCTAGGATGTGCACAAAGTTGAGCTAATGATTTATCATATGAAGGCATCTGAAACTAAATTACCTCAAGTAACAGATAAACACGAGATTTAATGATACATTGGCATGAACAGTTGCTGATGAAATAAAAAAAAAAACAATTGTGACTGAAATTCATCTGAAGATTAAACTGCATGCTCATCACAGTATCACAATCAATAGGACATTGATACAATTACAAATGACTCAATTTAGCTTCTAGTAACTACCCAACAGAGGAACTAAATATGGCAGAGTTCTCTCAGCAGAACTGATAAATGATCTAAATGCTTGATAGTTTTCAGACCTCTCACATGGTAATCATAAAGTCATTGCCACTGAAATTGCACACTCATACTCTCCCAAGAATTTAAATCAATTTGCTATTCCTTGTGAATGAAGAAAAGAACAACAACAAAGCATACTCTGTTATGAGATGACCTAAGCATTAATTTCCCATCATATCCTTTTACTTGTTGAGCCTTAATCTCAAAGCAATACATTCTCTCTCCAAAGTTGAGGATCGTGTGACACATTAGTGTGGTTTGACCCAAGCAGCACGCTCTTTACAATTGGGAGATCCTTCAAGACAAGATATGCACCAACATCAAATATCTCTATCCTACCAAAGTGGCGACAAAGGAAAAGTTTGCCTGGCCATAGCAGACTCCAATTAGGTGAGGTTTACCTCTGCTTCAGGTTTCATAAAGGAGAAGATAGCATCTGCCTTTCTGTGAATTTCCTCAAAAGCCGCGATGAGAAAGATCCTAGGAGGGGATTTACTCAAATGTCACACCCTCCAGATAATCCCTGGTCTGGCATCTTAATCCGTGATTGCGGCTCAGCTGACGGTGTTTCACATCTGAGGTAGTACGTGGAGTAGGTTGCGTGAGAAGTTTGAGTAGAAAACTTTGTACGGATGGATAAACTGTAGCTGGCAAATTGCCGTTGATTAATACATCAATGATATCAATCCAAAGTGCACCATCCGTCACACTGACAGAAACATGAAAATTGCATCTTCCATAAGAATCACCAAACAGTCTAACAACTACTACAAAGAGAGAATCATGTAAAACACAGACTGCTAAAATCAAAGGATACATAAAGGAGTGTCTCAGTGTGTATGGCAAGTCGGAACTATACACATATTTCAAAATGACTTTGCGCTTATGAACTCTCCACAGAAACGCGTTTCTGGCTTAAATGCATTTGCAGTTGCACTTTTTTCAGCATCTCAGAAATGCATTTCTCACCCCATAGTCAAAACAGCTTTGTGTTTATCAACTGCCCAAAACTCCCTGAATGTTGTTTGGAAACCTTAATTCTACACCGGACGTGAGTTGATAAAGCACGGTGGATATGTCAAAAGTATGTAAAATGTTGCTGCTGATTAATGTGTTTTCCAGGATGTGATCAGATTCTCTTTCTTCAGTCTGATGTGGCAAGTATATTTTTACTCTTTTTTTTAAGTCCTAGAAAATGTGACAATCACATGGGAAAGAAACGTTGAGCTGGTTACCATGGCAACATGCATTACGTCAGCAAAGCTCATAGTTTCCTCCAGGCACATATATGTGTTCGCTTACGGAAATACACGTTAGTAAGCTTCTCTGGGATGAATGTACTCTCTTTTTCGCCTTGATTTCATGAGAGATTCATTACATGACGTATCTTGAGTTTATGGGAAACCGGAATTAACATCTTTTGACACGTTATTCCAAAGGGACTAAACAAATCGTAGCCAGACCATGCAAGTACAGTGAGGAATACAGGAATCTTAATGTTAACTTAATCTCTGACAATATCTGCATTTAAAAAAAAAGTTTTAGAGTGAATGAGCAATATGTAGCTTCTAAATCAGGATAAGGAATGTGCTTGGAGTGAGCATTTAAGAAGGTTTAGGTAAACACAATTGAAACAGCAATACGGGAAAACAAAAACAAAACACACGATTTGTGATTTTGTGAGGCAGCAACTGAGATTCACAGGATAACAAGACCAATAAAAGTTTAAGAAATTTGGAAAAATCCTGGTAAAGAGAGGCTAGCACTGATCAAGTAGATAAATCATATGATTGATTAATCTTCATAATCAAATCCTGATCAGTAGTAAACTCACTTTTTACTGGAGAGATGTAGTAAAGAAAAAGTTTCATAAAAGTTTGTATGACTTTACAGCAAAACACAACAGCAACAACAACCCCTAAAAACTGTCGTGTACAACATAAGGGGAGCTTCACTGCACTCACTGAGACCACAAGATCAAGCTTAAAATAGACATGTGACTAAAAACAGCCAACCCGCCATCTCCAATGTCACATTCGAAAACTCGTGGATACCAGGTATTCTGGGGATCATACCCTTCGTGTCTGAAATGCGGCTTGGCGCACATAACATGAAATATCCGCACACATGAGTCCTCATGATGCCACCATGAGGTTGCCATGGTAACTAACTGCTTTTTTTTTACCTCCCAGTGTGACTCATTCTGAGGAAAGTTGTGGGTATTAAACACACTGTCTACACTGCGATGGTATGCACTCCCTAAGCCTACTGGAATTTCTACACAGTTTATAAGAGATATCCAGCTTCAATTCAAATTATCATGGATTTTCAACAATGGAACAATCAAATAAAGTTCAGAGAATATTACAATACAATGCAAAATTTTAAACAAACTAAACATTTTAAAGAAGTATTAATTATAAAAGCATGACCTCTCTTGCACTTATGTATTCAGAAAGTATACACCATAAGTCACTCACCGCTGTGATACATTGATATGCCTGGATGTACAACTCACCACGAACGCCACTTGGCTCAATATTGCACCATTTTAATACACCCGTAACTATCTGTCCTTGTGGGGATTGAACACTATGGCAGATACCAGCACAATTTATCCTGTATTCTGATATTTATGTGTACCGGTATATGAAACGGAGGACAATGCCGAACAGGTGATGTGCATAGCAGGTGCTTATTATGTACACAATACAGAATGATACATACACAGTTTTGTATACCCACTGTAGTGTAAATCCTAATGTGTATGTGCATTATATATCAACAAATACGCATGTATAGTGTATATTTATTTCCAGAATATAACATCAATACTCAATGTGCATGTATATGTATACACATGCATACAAGTCTATGAATATATAGGACATATATTATATTCACACATGAAATGCCATACTGCACTGAAATGCTTCACTAGAAATAACAAATATAAGAGATACTATGCTAAAGTTCAATTCCTGTATGAGTTTGTTTGTTTTGGGGTCAGATTACAAGCTAGAATATGGCTTGATCAAAGAGAGTCATATTATTCTCTAAAATGTATACTTTCAGGCAATTAATGGTTGTAGCTCTTCTCTGCAAATCTTCCACAGAGTGTCTTGTTGCACAGATTGATATTTCAGGAAGTACCTTGAGTCACAACATTCAGCTTTATTCCTGATGTACAATCTTTACCTGGTTATCTGGTACCTCTGTTTCCTTTCCAACTCACTTTGGTATCAAATGTCACCGGGCTTCATATGAAGTTTGAAGGCAATTTGAAGGCACAGATTAATAAAAAATCAATCTAACATGGGTACCATGCCAAGAAGTTACAACAAAGGTTAAAACTCACCACTTATAAATCGCTCACAACTCTGCAGTAAACCAGCTGCGAAAGGAGTTTAGTTCGTTAGGATTATGATCTCAAGTGCACGTAGGCAAGATGGAAATGAAATCTGGTCGGTGAATGAGAGAAACCAGTAAATAATAGCTTCCGAACTCCGCAACTGAGCTCTCTTCGTGTGTGATGCCCAAGTTTCGTAGCAAGACACCTGATGAACAAGCTAGATAATATGTATCTCCAAACTGTCAGAAGTAAAATGCTTCCAGGCTGTTAGAACTCCACTAATTGTCAACTGGGAGACCGTGGCTACGAGGTTTGATCCTCCTGCCCGAGACTTGGGCGCAGCGTTGCACCCTCCTGTAGGTCAAGGTTGGGTCAGAACAGAACAAAAGCACCCCGTCTGCTGTGCGATCGAGCGAGAGTTTACCACCATGTGAACACACGGTGTGGGGATGAGCACCAAGTTGGACTGATGCAGGAAGTGGTTTTCCTCTTCCCATCAGGAAACCCAATCAAGGATTGTAAAAGTCGAGAGTGCGGTCCTTTCTCTCTTAAAAGAGAGAGAGAGAGGGGAAAAAATGCTTTAAGAGTGGTGGTTCTCGCCCGTAGGAAGTGCGGAGAGCTCGGGGGGTCAAACTGGCAGGAAATATGGAAACTGTTCCGGTGAACAAACGACTCGAGGAACTGTTGACAATTATTCCTACTGGATTTGAATGGCTAGCTGGGCCACAGGAATAGACTGCAAATGGTGCAGAAATTAAACAAGACTGAAAATGGTACACCAGTCCTTATAAAATCGTTTTCCCTAGCTCTTGCTTCCTGACAATTGAAAAATAAGCCGACTAAGCATTCCAAATGTCCATTCCATTTTTTTTTTCTTGGCACTGCATGCATAGCACAGAATACGAAAGTATGAAAAATCCACATTCTTCCATTTCAAAATATGTTTTTTTTTTTAAATTATAGTTCCATTTTTCCAAAGGGAGAGGATAAACTGGGCAAATTGAAGGATGTAACAAGCTTGCACTCTTTTTCTTTTCTCATGGTGCAAAGCTGAAATAACCCTTCATGCTGTCAAAACAATGTTATTCTAAACAACATCAATGTGGGTATGGCAAATAAGGTTTCCATTAGCAATTGGTTAGAAGTTAGTGTCCTGTTGATAACATCTAATTCATGTGCTAACAATTATTCCATACAAAGACAACTGCTGTACAGAGTGTGCAGTGCAAAAGAAAATGACAAAATTAACTGAAATCCGCTCAGGCCATCAAAATTTTGTTCATCCTTCATAGCTGATAAGAATCCATGACCTTTGTGAAATGGTGATTTTCTTACATCTTAAAAGTACAGGGGACTAAATATGTGTACCCAAAGAACTGACAATTCCAAAACATGTCATTTCCAAGTCAAAGCATACTGCATATATATCTGTTCTAAATATCATTTCCACAAAACTCTTTATCATTCATTCACTGCAGCACAGAATATAAATCTGTGATGATTTATGACCTCAGTATGAAATTCTGTATAGAATTAGGACAATAGAAAGTAGTCTCATTGAACAGATGCTTAATACCATCTGCTAACCATGCAAAAATCTCGTATTTCCAGCCAGAAATCTGATCTGGCAAGATGGAATAATTGGATTCTGTTGCTTGACCACTGGATTACAGAGAATCTATGGACTACAGGCTGGATGAGGAAATACTTGTGATAAGATTCCATTTCTGTTGGAAAGTAAGAGCAAAATATGTTTGAGTGCCTCTTAACAATCATTATGTTTCTATGCCATTAAAGCTAAAAACATAGTTCCCAGAAGGACTCAAAATCACAAAGCTTGTCTGGCTGATACAATATGCCACGATAATGAATTGTTTTGGAGTATTTTGAGATCAAACGTGCGAAATGATAAAAGTTGGTGTACCTGACTTTTATTCCTGAAACCCCCTTTCCTTTCAATAGTGGGTATGTAGAATGCAAATGGTATGAGATGATCTCATCCTGCCCTAGCAGTAATATTGAAAAGTATACAGCTAAGAAACTGCATGCATTTCACTCTGCGCAATGGACACTGAGCTGTTATGGCTAGATGTATCGTATCAATTTCCATGAAGACTCTCTTGTATTTAGTTACAGTATAAGCAATGATGAAAACTAAAATGTACATTTGAAGCATAAAGGAAATAAATCAAGCATCCTGTTTTATTCAGATTTTGGGTTGTTGGTCAAATCCTTAACATATTCCTCTGAAATGTTTGCAACAGAATGTTTCCAATGACTGACTCATCACATGTTTAATCTTGAGAAAAGATATAATCAGCATTAGATGTTAACAAATTGTGAAAAATGAAATAAAGTCATATTTCTAGAGACAAAACCAAAATGAATGATGACTTTTATAGGTACTTTTATGGAGAGAGGTTTTTTTGGTTGCCATATCATACTGCAGGCTTTTAGAGTACCTGCCCAATGTGAGAAAAATGCAAAACAGATGTGCAGTGTATTCTGACTCAAGGTCAGAGGAAAGCTCATCTGTGTGGGTGATGCCATTTTAATGTTACAGCAAATGTTGTATATCTCACATGCACCGCATTTATACCACACACATAATGGACTGTAGGGGGGGGGTGCTTTGTCTGTTGATGTTGCTCGCTGCAGAGATGAGTATGGGTTGCCAAACGAGATAGAGAAAATATAGCTCACTGCCAGGGATTGCCTACAAGCAGTGAACTATCTGTGGCAGTCTCTAAGGGATGAGGAGATGCCAGATTTAGATCCCTAAATCCTCCCCAGAGGGGCTGGGGGAGGAACAATGAGAGTAGGAACCGGTTCCGCAGCCACAAGGGTTGTGATCTTCGTCTCGACGTCCCTCTCCATCGCTGACGCAAGCAGGACAGCAGCGGCTGCTGGTAAACAATTTTACCTCTTGTACACACACATACACACACACACACACACGAGACATTTCACACAAAAAAATTTATCCCCACAATTTTGCATATGGAAATAAATGTCATCTACATGGGTGTTCACACTACCAATTCTTCACAGGAAATACTAGAAATCAATGACAAATACAAATGTATATCAGCTGAAACACACATATCACTTACATCTAATTACAATGACAAAGATTTACTACTTGTAAATACCTATAGAGATACAGAGTCTAATTTCTCACAAAAAGGAATCTAAAGCCAATTCTGTGAGTGGTTAAATTCATGATCAAGGAGTTAACCACTGAAAGGAAAATGTATGTGAGCTCATCACGTTCATGTTGGGATCAGAGTTAATATTTTCACGTGTTTTTGAGTTCATGAACAGCATCCGACTCGCAAAATTTGCAAAACTAAAAATATTACTAAATGTACGCCATAAACAGTATACTATTCAGCAAATTATGTCAGCACACATACAAGAAATGTGGACATAATCATGATTGACATGAATTTCTATGTACAGTTAAACTCGCCTAAGTCGACATCGCATATGTCGAATAATCGCGCAAGTCGATGATTTTAAAAAGTCCCGATTTTTCCCCATTGACTTACGTGTATTAATTCACTCACAAGTCGAATTTTTCAAGTCGAATACTCGCCTAAGTCGATGAAATTCCAAGAACACTTTCACGGAAAAACCACTGAATTCACTGCGCCTAAGTCGAATAAGATTTTATTGTGTAATAAATCACTGTCAAAATCACGAGACGCCAGTTTTTGTTTACATACTGTATATACCAAAAGAAACTTTGCGTTAATAAACATTATACGTTTCATTAACGCAAGCGGTTTCACCTGAATCGTTAGTAAAGCAAACTAACGATCGGGTAAATTAACGTTTGTAGTAACGATGAGTAACGATCCCAAGCGCAAATTAACGATGTTTCGTTGACATTAAGGATAGGTAACGCAAGAGCTCACGCAAGATTTTGGTTTCCGTTACCAGAACTGGTGAAAGGACGATGTAGCCCCTGCCGAGTGTAACGATCTATGCCTTATATTTAGCTTTCTTTTCGCGAATGGAATCACGATTTCGCGAATGGTTGATTTGCGACCGGGATCACCAAAAACGCACGCCGGGCCACCACAAAAGCCGGATGTTTGCCTTCAGTTTTGGAAATAAACAGCGGTAACAATCGGCTCCGTAAGATCCTAGAATGAATGTCGGTTGCTTGTTTTTACATTTGAAAATGATTAACGGTAACATTCGAAGGGCAAATATCTCGCACACCGCTCCAGCTTTCGGCTCCAGAGTAGACAACATACTGGTACATGTACATTATACATATATGTACGCGTGATGAAACTGTAAGTCAATTTTTTTCGACTTACGCACAAGTCGAAACTCGCCTAAGTCGATGTGTTTTGCCCAGTCCCGAGAAGATCGACTTATGCGAGTTTAACTGTAGTATGATGCTTTGATATTATCATTCATGTGCAAGATGAGAAGTGTCAGGACTCAATTAGCATCCGTCTCCATCGTGACAATTCCACGTAATTCAGTTATATGTGAACATGCCCACTGATCCCCTCTGCAGAGATAGAGGGGAAAAAAGAAGAAGAATTCTTGCTCTGACATTACTCAGAACTATTTGGAACTAAACTGAGGTGACAACATGAAATACTGCCAAGATTGAAGAGATCCGATTCAGGCCAAGGAGATTCTGTCCCTCGAGCATCACAGACAATCCATTTGCGACATCGTCGAGAGAGACGAAACAGAATCGTGATTCTTCCCCGAGCGTTATGATTCTCTGTACTAGGGCTTTGCCAAATTATGCTCCCGGCAACTTGATATTCCGTGTGGCTCCCGTTACATTGCCAAACTAAATAGGAGGAAATGTTTATGCTCCACACCAATTTGCAAACTTACGGGGCAGACAACATTCCCCCTAGTTCACTTAAAAGTCGTAGATAATTGGTTCTAACAAAGGAGCGTATGAAAAGGGTGGCAGTTCAAGATTTACGGTTCTTAATGTAGTTATCTAAGAAATCCTGTGGGGAAGATCGCAATTATCCCAAATGACTGAGAAGCTCATACTTAATTATGCTGCATTGACAGTTGCAGAAGTTTGACTTTCTATTCATGTATACTTTCCAGAAAACCATCTTCTAAAATTGCAGAGTTTTCGCGTCATCTCACACGTCTCCATACTTCCCAGGGGCTTCCCTAATGTATTTTCCACCTCATAATAACGCTTTTAATTTTCCACGAATCAAGTACTCACTGTGATGGAGTGCAGCAATATCATTACTGTTGTAGAACCCCCCCCCCCCAAGTTGGAATATGATATTAAATATCAGGTAACTGTTTGCTGTGAAAGGTTTATATCAAATTCCACATTTTTCAAGTTTTCTCCATTACATCATCATTGGAAAGGAATCTTTTTCTGACAGACCTTTGGGAATTTATGTTAGACAAGCACCGTCTGATATTAACTGCCATCAATGTTCCATTTTAGAGGAATGGAAAGGGAAGTACATGTAGTATTAACAGAATCAATTCTGAATATAGTATTATCATGCACTGTGAAACAGAAGAACTTTACTATATTTTTCTAATTGCTAATTTGACAAGTGTGCACATGAGCATAACCAAAGATTTTCACACACACTGGCACACACCAAAGGGAAAAAAAATGAATAACAAATTGTAGGTCTGACACTGTCTGCTGGATATTTGTAATGCAAACTTCAAGAGTCCTGCTTGGGCTCTCAGAGACAAGGCACTGAACTGGCATTTTCCTTGCAGGATATTTTGAGATCTACCCAGAGTTTTCTCTGCAGCAGTAAAACAGAATTCATGAATCACAGACTGCATGGAAGATCTCATTCAAATAGAGGTAAGAAGAGGGACTCATAATTTCCTTGCCCCGGCTACGAGAGACAAAAATAACTTGGTGGTGTAACAAAAATAATCATGAGGATCTGGTGTGACCTGTCTTTGACTCTTGGAAAGAAAAAAAAAAAGGTAACTGACCTGTGATACAGTATATTCAGCAGGTGATTATCCCAAAAAGGTGGACTACCCCCCTCCCCATAACTGCTCTTTAAAGGGATGGTACAGTATTGGTGGAGATGAGAATTGGGCTTTTAAAGGGAAGGTAAACCCAAAGAGCAATGTGGATTGAGTGAAAGCAGCAACATTAGTAGAACACATCAGTGAAAGTTTGAGAAAAATCGGACAATCGATGCAAAAGTTATGAATTTTTAAAGTTTTGGTGTTGGAACCGCTGGATGAGGAGACTACTAGAGGATATGACGTATGAGTGGACAACAATACAAAGAAAATATAAAGAATATTCAACAAAAATTCACTTTTCTAGAATTATGAAAGAGCAGTGGACCAACCGCTTTCAGAAAGCAGGGGGAATAATTGCTACCCTTAACATATGTCAATATGAAGTTGATGGAATTTGTAATTTTATTGAAAAATGGATTTTTGTAGTATTTTCTTTATATTTTCTTGATATTGTAGTCCACTCATACGTCATAACCTCTAGTAGTCTCCTCATCCAGCGGTTCCAACACCAAAACTTTAAAAATTCATAACTTTTGCATCGATTGTCCGATTTTCTTCAAACTTTCACTGATGTGTTCTACTAATGTTGCTGCTTTCACTCAATCCACATTGTTCTCGGGGTTTATCTTCCCTTTAACTTTTTGCGAGATACCAAGAAAACACTTATGATATAGTACAGAGCATACCATTTTTAAGAGGAATTCAACAATTATTTGATGAAAAATGGGTTTGGAATGACTGAAACATCCAAAAACAAAGTAAAACAAAGTGATCGTAGTAAAGTGTGGGTCCCACACTTTATTAGAATTGCTCTTTTTTTGGATATCTCAGCCATTTCAAAACCAATTTTCATCAAATTAATAGAATTGAATTCCTCATATAATTGCATGCTCTTTCATATTTCATAAGAGGTTTTTCATTATCTCTCCAAAAAATGTTAGAAACCTGAAATTAGGTCTCAACCAAAACTATACAATCCCTTTAAACCCTTCTTTAATGATACTTTGTACACTAAACAGACAAAGCAATTTACTGTCCCATAATACATTGTGCACCAGTGATAACATAATGTCTTGTTAACATTGGTAACATCTGATGATCTGCGAAGCTAAACAGTATTGCTTGATCTGGGAATATTAACTCCCTACCCTTCATGCTGAATGGATGATTCAATTAATGTCTAAACGTGGCATCGCATCAGTGATTAAATAGGCCATTTGGAAGAGGCAACCAATTCCATTTTGCACATAGAACAGCCGTTGTCTGGAGTGTGAATGTTTACCCATTAAAGACCAGTACTGAGACCAGTCCCGAGTATACCAAGCACCATAGGTGTTTATGGGAAATGCATGTTGCAGCAAAATCAGCCTGCATATAAGTCCCTCAATGGATTAAAAAGCCAAAACATAGTGCTCAGAAGGGCTCCAAATTCATTTCCCACCATTTGAAATTTGCTTGCAATAAAAGAGTCTATGTCTAGCTGACACAATTTTCCAGAATAATGAATTGTTTTGGAGTATTAATTTTGAGATCAAAAGTGTAAAATAAGTTATAGATTTGGGTATCGGCTTTTATTTCTGAAGAGCCCTCCCTATTCAGCCGTGGGTAGGTAGAATGTTATGTGATGAATGATCTTGCCCTAGCTATCCTTACCAACGAACTATTAATTATTTACCTTTAACCCTTCACTTTGTGTGTTTAGAACAGATGATTCAATGTCCCACAATGCACTGCACACTAATAATAGAGGCAACTTGGCAGAGATGAAACCTCTGCTACAGTAAGCTAACAGTCTTGCCCCCATGTGCCAAATTTACTTGTATAGCCTTTTAAAAAATCCATGTTTTATATTTTCCCCTCCATGTTTACCCCTTAACTCACATGATCAATGTCTGGCAGCCATCTACACTCTACTCAGGAAGTAGGCCTAAATGCTCTGTGGATTATCAGCCCAGCTAGTAGTAGTGGGAAGTGAATATGGACATGAATGAATATATACAAAAAGGAAATCTCAATAGTGTAGTGTCTTTGAATGGAAGTTGGCACACTTGTCTGTTGAGATGGGCTAGCTCTACGAGGACAGGGAATTCACATGCACATACAGAAACAAATTTCGTCAAATTAAGAGATAGGGTTGTGAGTGATGGTAATTTGACCCAAGGCATACAAGAACGTAGTTGGGCCTGTATAAAGTCTATGGGAAAATGAAAATTTTCTAGGGAACAGGTTAATTTACAATTTGGACTCTCAAACATTTGTCTGATATCGCTGCGCAATTATCTCTTGCCTTATGCTTGAAAATGAGAGGGTTCTGACAAACTAGTGCTGTTTTCTTGCTATGCCGCCATCAAGGTAACTCTGATGAAAGCAGTGCAATGAGGACTCAATACAGTGTGACAGTGAATGCTCAGCACCATCTAATTAAACCATATGGCCACCACGGAGAGAGATATTGAAAACAACCACCGGTGGGAGTCTACATTCTGTTCTGATCACACTCTGCCTACCTGAGGGTGTCGGAACGCACTAATTGCCTGCATCGGTATGACGATCCTTCGGCGCACACGTACACACTTGTGTGATCTGTATGCCGTTCTCGAGAATGGAGCTGTCCTCGCAGATCGTGGCTGGAGATAACACCAGCCGCAAACTGATAGATAGTGGTATCTCTAGAAGCAGGGTCCTTTCTAAATTCCCTTAACCTCCGACGAAAATGAAGTTCCCTTGGTTCCCAGGTGGGTTAGTCCGCAATAAAGGTACATATGGGTCTCGTCTATTAACACACAAATCTGCGAGAGAGGTATATCAACCGGAGTGGAAGACAACGACGAGATGGCACGACTCAGTGGGGGGAACAAATTGCGTATTTCCCGCCGACAGGAAGCACCGCGTCTGCGGAGCTCCCGACGATTGTGGCCAGAGTGCACTTGAAAAAGGGGTGGGGGGGGGGGGGAGTTAATGGAGAGGTGATCAGGGCGGTGGAGGGGCGAGAGATCTCATACCCTCCGCCGTGACTGGTGGACGGGGTGATTCATGTGATAGTGGTTGCTAGGTGACGGATAAATGGATGAGGCTGATGAGTAGGACAATGAGTCCCATATGGCTCATCATGAAGAGGGTGTGAACCTCGTTTGGAGCGGTTCAAAATATGTCAGGCCAATCAGTGAAGTGTCACTTTGTTTGATGGGCTCGCCCAAGCCGCAAGCTAGTCTCGTCTTACAAACTCCTCGATGATGACCTCGTACCTTCTGGAGCTGATTCAGTCAAACTTTAAGTTGTTGCTTTCAGTTAAACCCAATGATTATGATCACACTTCATTATTAAGATGAAAAGCAACTTTTTGTGAGCTCTATAAAAGATTGAGAATAGCATGATGCATCAAACTTCAGATTCCAATCTCATTTAACATGGGCAGAACATCCACTACTGACTTTTGTTACAATCAGATGTTAATGGTATCTTCCAGGCATTCACAGAAAAAAAAAATATCTATCCTTACATTAGGACACCTGTCCAGACATCAATATATCTTGTCCTACATTTCCTACACGAGTCATAATCTGAACTTTGCAGGGAGAAAAGTTTCTTGAAACCCTTCCAACATTTAATGAGTTTAAATAAAGGGCACTGCTAAGAGATGCTACGTGATGCATTTCACTTCCTATAAAATTTTTCCCCTGTCCACACACAAGAGTAAAGTGAAATATTTGAAAACTTGTATCATTTTACAAGGCCGACTAGTGACAAATAATTCCAATTTATGCTTGAATGCAAAAGTAAAGCTCATCTTTTATCCAATTCTTGCTTCCCTGCCAACAGTATCTTTGTGGTCTGTGGGATGACGGAATTGCGTGATGTCATGGTAGTTGGAATCAAAACCAAAGAATACCTGACCGATCTCCTCGTTTCATCCAGTTACCTGGTAGCGAAGCAGATCAGTTTCTGCGAAGACAAGATCTTCACTCTGTCACTTCCCTGAATGCTGCTGCTGCTGCTGCTGACCTAGGTCTATTACAAGACTGCAGGTCCTTGTCCTAGTCCAAGAAATCATCCACAAGTTCAGAAGGGCTCCAAGCTGCTAGCAAATGCCTCCACAACAGAGACCACTGGCTTTGAAATATGATTTTGCAGTCAAGCTCAGAGAACCAGAATCACAGAAAGCTACCTGACAATGGATGCGACTGGTTGTGAGTACCAGCAAAGTGGTAGTCTTTCCAAGTTCAGACTGTGTTACTATAATTTCTGGGCATCTGGCCTAGATATTGTTCAAGTAACTCAGTATTTTCACACAAAAAAAATGCAACCTACGTACTAGAAACTTCCTAGATGTCAACAAAAGCATCTTTGCCACAATGATGTTTCCTTTGTGGCTGAAAAAGCATGAATAAATCATATGTTATAGCAAAAGAATGTTTTGTAATATCATACATAACTTTATATGAATTGAAATTTGGGGGCAGAAGAGCTGGTATTCCTTGAAGCTGATTGGAAATTGGAATTTCCTATCACACTTGTATAATTTCAGCCTCAGCATACAAGTACACTACAACTTTAATACTCCCGCGGAGCAAAAGAAAAGAGTTAAGAAAAAATCAATTAAAAAAGATGCGATCACTGAATCAGAGGTCTGAAAGCTCCAGCTATGAGACTAGTCATTCTCAAGTGAGGCCTAAACATGCATAAGGATGAATGTAGCGTTGTCAACACGGGAGTATCATGTTTCCAATGTTCTCATTGTCAAATGAAACTGAAATATGGCTCATATCTCAAGACGAGCACACTTGAAATTAAAGCGCAAAGGCGCTCTGCATTGCCTACAATCATTCTTGCAAACTGACTTGCTGTTTCTTCCTTGTTTCCTACTTTCCTGTTTGTCGTCACTTTGCATCTGGAGACTTTCTTGTGATTTTTGCTAAAAAATAGCAATATGTGATATCAACATGGTCTTATTTACCCAGGGTAGCCTAGTCAGTGTATAATTACTGCTCTTCCAGAGGGCCCCAATGAAAAATTAGGCCATGGTTGTTGTTGTCTTCGAGGCTAACAACAAGTGGCTACTCTTAATAAATTGCTCCTGGAAGCTTTTACACTGAAAGCAAAATTGTCTTGGTAAAAGAATGACTTTGTTTTTAAGTGGTATTCTCTCCTTTCTTTCAGCTGTACTACTCTTAATGGATAACCTTAACTCACTGAGGATGGACTGATTTTGATACAACATGCATTTCCCATAGACACTTGCCCGAGTATACTTGGGACTTGTCTTCAACAGGTTAATTGCAATTAAGCTAGCTACATGACAAGCTGCCATGTTAAATGTATCTATATAGATAATCAAAATTCAACTGTGGAAAACTTTCATTTCAGTTGTCCTGAAAACAAATGGACAGAGATAGCTACAGTTTATCATATCTGCTTTAGCAAGAGAGATTGTCATTATAACAAAAGCCTTATTAAAAAAAACCCAGTATATTTTAAAGTCCTGATTTCACAGGCAAAGAAAGTCTGAAAGTTCTGACAGAATGATGATGATGGATCTAAGGTATATTCTCATCTCTCACACCACAAACTTCCTTTTTTTACTGTGTTTCCTATTTTGAACAAAAATTACATGGAACTGGTTAAAGCATTATATCAGCACAATATCATTAGAAAAACAAAAAAAGTGTCAAGTTGAGCCGGGAACATCTACCTTTTGATATTCCCAAAAAGTCTGATGCCAATATCAGGATCCGTTTTAAATCTAGGTATTAAGGTGTTTTGTTTTTTTTTTGGATAATTTTGCAAAAAAAAAAAACCAAACAAACAATACTACATGACCAAACAAGGGGTGAATTGTGAAAACAAACAAGTTTTCATGCTACCTCATGAAATATCACTGAATGACAAAAATCATGATAAAAGAAACAGCACCAAACTATACAGAAACATGGTTTCTGGCACTCCGTGGGTTAATAAGATAGAGAAACTAACACAATGTGGCATACTGCGTGACGGTGCAGAGACTCTCATTCAGCCGGTAGCAATGCATCATGGACCTGTTTTGATAGAGAAATGTCGCCCTCAATTGTGCGAGCAGCAGGGGGAGGAGGAAATGTGCCCTGAATTAGCCTTCCTTGAATATGGCCTGACATTTTGAAGTAAAAAAAAAAAAGAAGAAAAAAAATGTTTGGGAGTGATGACAGTATCATGAGCAAACAATGTCAGGGTTACAGCAGGACATGGAAAAGAACATGGAGGAAGAAAAGGGAAAGAAAGGGAAAAATGACAAAGATGGTAAAACTGGAAAAAAATGGAAAGATGGAGACAAAATATATGAAAGCCTGACAGAAAGAATAAGGGCAGAGAGAAGAGGAGAAGAGAGAGAGGGAGAGAGAGAGATAGGGAGAGAAAGAAAATCTGATAGAGAGATGAAAAGAAACTTTGACATCAAAGAAGGATGTTGAGAGAGATGAATGAATTGGTGACATGACATTTGCTCCTGCGACTGTCGTTCCAGTCTTATTTTCTCCAAGGGCTTAGGATTAGGGTTAGGGTTAGGGTTGTGATAGGGTTTTAGGTTTAGTCTGATGGAAGGATTAGGATTAGGATTAGGGTTAAGATTATGTTTGTAGGTAGAATTTATGTTTGGTTTAGTGTGCAGATATTTCATGGGAGCAACTGTTACAGGAGCAAATGGAACAAAATGAGTCAAGGGAAAATAACAATAGGAAAGAGAAAGAAAGTATGCTAAAGAGAGAAAAATAGCAAGCAGGAGCGAGAGAGGGAGAGGATGACGAGGAGAGGAAGAAAATCTGAAGTTGGAAAGCAAAGAAAGAAAGAAGAAAAGAAAGAAAACTACAAAGACACTTTGACATCCAAGGATGAATTTAGAAAGATGAATGATTCAATAGACAACAGCAATAGGATAGAAAGAAAGATAGCAGTGGTGGATCCAGGGGGAGTGCACCAAAAGAAATTAAAAAAAAAAATGGGGGAAGGGGTGCATGCACCCCCCTTTAATTTTGTAAAGGCGCCCCCTCTTTACGAAATTCCTGGATCCACCCCTGGATAGCATGCTAAAAAGAGAGAAAAACAGTAGGCATGAGGAGCAGAGACAGAGAGAAATTTACAGAGGAAGAAAACGAAAAGGTATGAATAATCTCCTCTGAAAAGAGTACAAAAAGCATCATAATAATCAGATCGACAGAAGAAAAGATGTTGATATTTGGACATATCTTATCATAAGCAGACAAGTCCAATATGTAATTCAACAGCAATAATAACTTCCCAGTCATACAATGTGAGTTTATGTTTATATAATGTCTGTGTGACAAAGAGATTATAAGTCAGAGAGGGAGAGAGATGACAAAATAGAAAGAGGGATATATGAAAAGACAGAAGAAAAGAGGTACAATGTAGAAAGATATAAGGAGAGATATAGAGAGATATAGAGGGAGAGAGATAGAATGTAAGAGGTACAAAGATACATAGAGAGATACAGAAATATATAGAGGAAGAGAAATAGAATACAGTAAGAGGTAGAAAGATATATAGAGAGATACAGAAAGATATAGAGGGAGAGGGAGAGAAATAGATAGAGAGAAAGTCTAAGTTAAACAGATATATAGAGAGATATATAGAGATATAGAGGGAGAAAGATAGAGAGAAAGTAAGAGGAAGAAAGATATAGAGAAATGTAGAGATATAAAGAGGGAGAAAAATAGATAGACAGAGAGAGGGAGACACAGGCATGTAAACAATCTGAATCAACTCACTTTGGACAATGTCTCCCCCTTCTGTTCAATGTCAGACAGGAAGCTGGCGATGTATTTGCGCTGGCTCTCCACGATCTCCCATTGGTGCTTCATCTGGCGTCTGACCAGGAACCCGCGAATCACTGAGCAGAAAAATGCAAAATTATGCATAAGATTTACATACATGAATATATAATCATACCATGAAAGCTAAGTTGTCATTTTTACACTGGAGTGGTTGACACAAATTTGAGAGCAGTTTTATGAATCTTGTAACAATGAGCAATGCAGTATATCAAAAAGTGATAGAGAAGAAAAATATACCCACAAATATATGTGTGTGTGTATCATATGCATTTACCCACTAAGGATGATATCAGCAATTAAATGTCTGTAACTTGTGAATCATAAAGACCGTACACCTTGCCTATATTATGTGCTTTTGCATAAAAATGTGACAAGGCAAATAGAAATATACTTGATATGCCACATACTTTGCAAGCATATATAACATTTCACTTTTTTTTTTTCAACTTGCCAGGCAATTTTGTGAGTGGTTGTATTGGCCATCAACTTACACTAGCAACTGAATAAAAAATATACACTGAATAAATAATGTTACAGGAGGCAAAATGCTTTCATGCTGTAAATTTTACAATCATCATTGGACTTGCATTATTTGGAATAAACATAATACAGTATGTATAACAATGACATCTAAAAATTCCATCCATAATATTCAAAACAAACCAATACCATTCAATGACACTCACACAAGATATGCAGACAACAATGTTCATCTTTAAAATCATATATGAATATCTTGTCTTCTTTATAGACATCCATGGTATCTTGGTCACTTAACTTTGACATTCTCTTTTTTTTTAACAGATCCAGAGATTTGTTTTATACACAACTTTGCTATTCTTTTTTAATGGAAAGAAGTACTACCATGACTTCATGTTCTGATGATATAAATCATACGTAATCCCAAAGGATGAAAAAGAGTCATGACCATTTCTTAGCTTTATGATTACATTTCATCAGGCTGACAATGAATAACATATCACTTAATTTATGCTTAGAAAACAACATTTTCTACACACTGTGGAATACTTAAGTTATCTGATTAGGTAATTGGATGATGCACTGAAGTTTTAAAAGGGGAAAAAGGAGGAAAACTTGAGGACTGCTTATACATGTTATTACCAGACACTGAGGCAGTTCGAGGTTGAGATAAAATTTGGTACACATTCTTACATTTCAGTCACTGCTATTAAACAGAGCATGATGAAATTGAAGCAAGCCTCACATGCAAAACAGGTCTGCTGGATGTCACAAGCAAACATAAGGCCGCTAACGTCACACACTTCATGCAAGAGACTTTAACATCCTTCTGTTTCTCAACTGACAAGTTTGTTGGAGGAGAAGACATCCGAATGCTCGAATAATTTGCTGATCGCTCAGCAGAGCGGAAGGAACAACCCCGCAGTATTGCTACCCATGGAGCACAAATTGAAGGTCAACCCATAAAGTACCTCTTGGCTGTTGCTGTGGGTATTACATCCTGCTTGGTTTGCACAGACAGTTTGCTTTGTTGGCCAGCAATATGAAGGTTACGTTTAACGACGATAAGAAATAACTGCCATTCAATGCACCAGGAGTTCACTTGCATCACTCATCAATATTTGTTTCCACTTTTAATTTCTGCTTCCCAAGATTGAGTTTCCAACATCTTTATTTTTTTAATATAAAAAAGACTGCATTCAAAGATGATAGAAAATTACCGTAATTCCATGAACAAGACTTGTATTCAATATTTGTTTCCACTTCATTAATTTCTGCTTACCAGGATTGGTATTTCAATAATTTCTCCTTTTTATTTTCAATAAAAAATGCATCTAAAGACAATATGTCATTCTTTGCACCAATAGTTCACATGCATCACTCATCAGTGTTTGTTTCCACTTCATTAATTTCTGCTTCTACTCACAGGATTGGTATTTCTATATATTTTTTCTTTTTTTTAATGAAAAAATAATTGCTAGCATTCATTACAGAATAATGCGGTATGTTCTCCTGCCCAAATTGTCCTGATGTAACATACACAATGACAATGAAAGTGAAATTTGTAGTCCATGATATCCGTCCGAGTATGCAAGTCTCTTTACTAAGTTTATGTTCTACATAAGATAATCTCTCAATGCCTTTGCCCCCAAAAGCTGTCTGTAGCATTTCTTTCTCAATTCAATAAAATTCACTTAATTTTCTGTTCTACTTTATGTTTGAAACACAATTTCCTCTCATTTTTTCTAAGTTATATAAATGAAATATATTTTTTTTTCACTTTCAGGTATTGTTTACAATCCCATAACATATTCTATGAATATCAACTTTCCATTTGCCTACTTTCTGTTTTGCTTTGTTTTTTTGCTTGCTTTTTTCTACATGATTAAGTGTGATAAACATTTTGCATTTATAAGACAAAAGTGATAACAAGAATCATTCTTTCATGTTGAATAATTAAATGATATAAATATGTTGACAGCCCTCGGTCCTCTTTCTTCTGTCATTTCCCTTCCAAGGCTAAAGCACACAGAGATGATATAGATATTGTGATATTTGTTTTATAAATATTGTTCATTATCATTACTTATCTGTAATGACATGAAACCACTCAACATGAGTTTTTGTGCACAGCGCAAAAGTGCTTTGATAATTGACTGTACACCAGTCTGAATTCATGCTGACCTTGAAATATCAACTCTACAATCTGAGTGGTATAGTTTTGGTTTAGAAAAGTTAATAGCACTGCTGGCCCCATCTAATGATGATAGAAGTGCTATGAATTCGTCCTGATTACATTTTATCATATTTCCCCATGGCCCAATGATGTGAGCCTAATTCGGTGATTGGTTGGGAATCATTTTGCTGGGGGCAATCCCTGATCAGCTCGAACATGCAAAATGGTTTGTTGTTTTGCATTCTGTGCTGATCAAAGAGACCGATCGTAAATAAAGCTCACTACCTTTAATACGCATGTGCTCAAAGGTTTCCCTCTTAAAAGTCTTGGGGCCCTTTTGTTCAAGAGAGCAGACTATTTTTGTGATGCTGTCATCGCTGCTCAGTGAACTGGTGCTTCTTTAATAAACGTCTCTTGAGCATCTATTCCAAGTATTGAGCATTAAAAGGTTGGGATCTTGAACTTACGACAATCACTAAACTTCGGGGCCATTAACTTCCCGTGTTCGAGAACCGTGCAGCAATTTAGCCAATCTAGAAGAGAAGGAGATGAAGACCCACCCAACGGATCTTAAGAATCTCCAACCCCGTGAATCACATCAGCATCTCTCCACACCAATTTGATTCCTAGCTTTATCTCCCTTTGCGAAACCGATCCCAAGCAGAGCAAAAATCCGCTCGGGCTCTCCCACTTTGGATCAAGATAAAGTTAATTCAATAATCGCGATAATTACTTGAAAAGTTCCAGCAATCATGGGTCTGCAAAGGATCTCAGGCAAGAGAGCTTAAAAGGTAAAACAGGACTTAATTTGGAGTGATTAGTCGATCCTTTTCTCGGGAAAACGAGTCCTTGAAGAAGGGCGAGTTTTTGAACCCACCAAGTGGTCAGGAAGTAAGATCTAAAGGAGGTGATCGGCGGGGTGAATCTTTTATGTGCGGAATTCGAGCTCAGTGAAAGCAAGGGTTATTGCTCGAGTAAAATCCATCTCCACACCCTCAGCCTTGACATATGCGAAAGGGACGGGAGGAAATTCTACTTTTGGTCAAACTCTCCTCGTAACCCTTAAAGGGAAAGTTCACCCAAATATGCGTGTGGATTGAGTGAATGCAGTAATATAAGTAGAACACATCAGTAAAAGTTTGAGGACAATCAGATAATCCTTTGAAAAGTTATGAAGTTTTCACACAGCTATTGCTGGATGAGAAAACTACTGCAATTTCTGATGTCATGTACATACAATGAAGGATGGATAAAGAAAATTCCATAAAATGTCATTTTAATGAAAAAATGCACATTCCCTTGACCTGTTACTGATACATAAAGGGTAATACTGTTCCCCCTGCCTTCTGAAAGATTCAAGTCAAGCATTCTTTCATTTTGCCAGAAAAATGAAAATATGTTGAATTCTGTTCATATTTTCTTCATATCGTTGTCCCACAGGGACATCACAAACTGTTGTAGTCTTCTCATCCAGCTGAAACTTTTAAAAATTCATAACATTTTAAAGGGCCTGTACAGTACTGGTTGAGGTGGGGATTCATGTTTTGAACATTCCTTAGTGAGATAATGCAAAACCTCTTATGAAATATGAAAGAGCATGTAATTTCAAGAAGGATTCAATGTTTATTTGTTGAAAATTGGTTTTCAAATGGCTGAGATATCCAAAAAAGAGATAATAATAAAAGGCGACAGGCCACGCTTTTATTAGGATCTCTTTGTTTCACCTTGTTTTTGGATATCTCAGCCATTTCAAAACCGATTTCCACCAAATAAACTTTTGATACCCATTAGAATTGCATGCTCTTTGACATCTTATAGAGTGGTTTCTGAATATCTGGCAAAACATTAAAAGCTAAATCCTCACCGCGATCAGAACTGTACACACCCTTTAAGGAACTGTCCAATTTTCCCGAAACTTTCACTGACGTGTTCTACTATTATTGCTGAATTCACCCAAACTTCATCAAAACTTTATACATGGAATTGCATTTGTTATTATACAACAGAATAATTGTAAAACATATATATATATTTCGTATAGGAACCAAGCCAATTCTTGAATTTGTGATTAGAAACCAAAAAAGTTTGTTATGATATGATTCACTTGGTTCTTGAACATTGCAGACACCTCCAGTCAGTAAATGTCTGACACTGCATTCTTTGCTTGAAATAACAACAAACAATAAAGAGCAAGGAAACTGAAAGAAATCATCTAATTCCTGGATCCTGTTATTTAGAACTCCCTGCAACCAGATGATGACGGTGACCGTTCTTGATATTTTAAAATGAATAAATTGTAACTGATTCTTGATACACTATGGACTGAAGTGTACATAGCAACATGAGACAAACTCAAATTGATGGCAAAATACCATAGTATTTTGTGCATTAGTTAGTAATGTGAATGCAAATACAAAACCAAATACATTGTGGTATACCGTAGTATTTTACAGTGGTCATTCAAACTCCATATGAAATACGCATGTAAGACTTGTGTGTGAATTGCGCCACGAATATAATATACCACCGATCTACAGGGACGTATTTCCAAATCACATGTATACGCGACCTAACACATTTCATCTTCTCCCTGTAGGAGATATGAGAATGCTGCCAAATATTAAAATTACTGTAGTATCTATTACGGTGGTATTTTGCCAACGACAATGAAATGGTGGCAACAAAATACAATGGAATGATATACCATAGTAATTTTGAAAGTGAATGGACCAACTGTGTAGAGACATGACGTAAATGAACATGAGTTACCATCTTATGAACTAGACTGGAGGGATGACAAATTTGACACATTCGGGTTAATCTCCATGGCAACACACTTTGACAACACAATGAATAGTTCTTCCACCAAACAGCATCGGGACATTTCATTACCCACACACAAACACACACACACCTTCTCATAGGTGCTTCAACTGGGAATATGATTTTTTTTTTCCTTACAGGGAAAAAAAAACTGGGAATATGATACCTTGCTCAAGGTAACTGGGCATATTCCATTATTAGTTTATGAAAAAATTATTTTTTCCCAATAATCTACAGTTGTAGCTGACTAATTAACACTGAAAACCATAAAAAAAAAACTTAAATACAGTTTCGAAAGTTAAAAATGAGGCCTCATATATGGGGTGTATACATTATGTAGGTGATTATACACAACCATTAAGAATACATGTAAAATTATCAAAATTTCCCGATTTGAATACTGTGAAAACTAGTCGCCTATATACTGGTTCTAGATATATGCAGAACGGGCAGGTGCATTAACCCCTGAGGTATACCCTACAACTGTATGCCCTATTCAGATTCACTTAATTTTCACTTGTTTTGAATACTCTGAACAAATGGTCATATGTCCGGTGTGAAATGCATCCCTGGTTGCCTGAGTGAAACACTACAATATCCCTGATTGAAGCAATTTACGAGAACACACACATGCGCGCGTGCACACACACACACACACACATACACACACACACACACACACACAGTGCACATACATGTACATATATAGAAGCATGCTGCGGTATACAAATTTCTTCATCTGTATGCACATCTAGTACACATTTTAAAGTATAATATACAACAAATACATGTCTAACAATGTGTATGAATGCACTGTTATGTAGGAATCAAGAAGAAATATTATATGTTCCTACTGATGTGTGATTGCATGCACTGGCATACGTGTGTACTGATACACAGACACCTGATTTTTTCATATTAATAGTTAATCAAACATCATATTATACTGCCTATAAAGCACAGATTTTTATCTGAGAGCTACATGATCAAAATCAACAATTTATGCAAGATTTTCCTCCCATGATATCATAGGCATTCTGCTGTACCTTAAGGTCATTCAGTTGATAGCTAAATAAAAAAACAAACCATGATTTCATCTAAACAGAAAAAAAAATTTTCCCTGTACCTTTAAAGGATATTTCTAGTACCTGGAAAGTTTACGGATGCGCTCCTTCTGCGCAGCATGGTGGCAGTCATCCAATGCTGTTCAGGATGCGAGAGACGTATTAAATCCTTGTTCAGCCACAGAAATTCTTGGTACCAACAGAAGACGTCCAATCACATAAAAAATAATTGCCATCATCTCCGTGTAAGAATATTTCTGCCTGCATTAAACACTTGCACAGGATATGTCCTCAATACCATGCTGAAAAAAAAAAAGCGGCAATGCTTTGATGAGTTTACATGTGTTTATTTCCCTCCCAAAAATGATGTGGAGGCCCCTGGGAGAATCGACGGGTCCTTGTTCGGCCCGGGCGCGTTATCTGCCCCCATGTAGCTATCGATCATCCGTAGTGCATTGTTCGGTCTGGTTTGTAATCAACTCTCTCCCCTCCAGGCCGAATGTCAAATTGCCACTTCCTGCTAAATGCTTCCCCCAAGAGTTCCTCCCCGCTCGAATCAACGACTCCTTCTGCTCGATTGACTGACGCTCCAGAGCAAAAGTCGGCCCCGATCATGCAGAACCACGGAAAGAAATTTTCTCCCCCGTAAGGACGCGTCTCGCCCATATATGTCGGAGCATCAACCCTTCTTGAGCGTCTTGAAGCTGGATACAGCTGAGCGTAGTTTAATAGCAATCACCCCTATCCTAAAGGAAGACGCTTTCAACCAAAATGCTGCACTCCCCAATGTAGGTAAGACATGTGTAGGATGCACAACAATTTTGGACCAGTGCAGTGCAACAAAATGAAAGCTTTGCCACTTGAATTTCCAAGAGGGGAGAGGGAAAAACATTACAATGAGTTTGAATCATCTCCAAGAATGCACCATATTGTCAGCTGAGAGCCGGAAGGGCACTATCGCATTCCAAGATTTGAGCATGAATAAAAACAAAACAATCCATTTTCATGAAATAAAAAGTTTACTTAATCACAAAGAGGGTAGATTTATCATTGTTCTAAATATTGGGTAAAAAGTGCCCTTGTGATTAAAATGAAAATAATTTTGAATTGACACCATAAGGTGGAGGAGATCAAGCTCTTACAACTTGATACCAATAACTCGATACCTCCAAAAATTGCGATAACACCCTTCTGGTTCTCAGCCAACAATATACTGTTGCAAAATAGCCACAGAGATACACCATACAGTGAGTTAATGAATCTCTAATGCTATAAAGTGCTCATTCTGTTTTTATATTCTCCCAAATCAGACAATATGGCATAGAACTACAACTGCAAAATGAGGAATGTTCATGTCCATTTTAATTTTGTAAATTTCGCGAGAGCCAAGATTCACAAAATTCAAATGCACAAGAAAGTTCTTGTCTGCACTACATGCATAAATGCCAGAGGCACTCAAAAATTTCATGCCGCGAAAAGGCTGTCGGCTCCAATTCAGGAATATGTCATGCCACGAAAATATTGTGTTTTCCAGTATTGTTTTGGGAATACATGGATAGGATAAACCTCCTGAAGGACATACTCACATGTAACAAAGAAAAAAACCAACAACAACAATGAATATACAGACATATTATATTCCGTGATGTTTCAAAATTCACTGACATTTTGCTATAGACATACTTAAACTTGTAGATTTTTGTATATTGTCCTTTACTGTGTTTAAACATGCACTATTGTGTTTTTAATGCGCATAGAAAATCTTGCCTGCAGGAAAATATTCATTATTCAATTTGATTTGCAGTTTCTTGCAAACAAAAGCAATAAAACAATGTAATGAAAGATATATGTGTCATATTGACAAATGTATGTGTGCGTGTATGTGTATACCTAATGTACACACATTTCTCTAAGTTTGCATGATTATCAAAGAGTGACTAAGTCAAATACAAAAAAAAAAAAAAAGCCACTGCTCTTTTCCAACATGTCAAGCTCATCAATTCCTGAAGCACAGCAAAAAATATTCACTTGTGCTTTCAAGAGCCGACTGATAAATGCGGGAGATATTTTGATATGCACCTGCCCAGAATTTAAGAAAAAGATGGGAGTGAAGTTGAGATGGGGGGGGGGGGGAGGTTGCAGGTGATACAGGGCAAGCTTTGTGGGTATGATAACACAGATAGAGAGACAGAGCATGGATTTTCCGTGCATTTTTACAGCCAGGTAGCAATCACGGCACGCTTCGGATAAGACACATCATCACATGTGACGACCATGGATATACTACTTGTGATGGAAAACTCTCAAGGACTCGATCAGCATCTGCATAAGACTATGGTAACTTTGACATACAAAGAAGATACAAAGAAATCGTCATGGCAACTGCCTGTGGAACAAACCAATGTACTGTGACTGATCAGCAAAGGGAGTAAAATTGGCATGCAGGCTTTATGGATTGACATTTAGAGTATTACAACACTATTCAGGCATTACCTTCAAGGGATATGCAAGTTTCTAATTAGTTCTGCATTTTTGCTTTTCTCCATGATGTTTTCCTCTTCTTTTTATCATCCTCACTTTTAGATGTGTCTTTCTCATTCCTGTTTGCATATTATTATCCTGAAGGTATGCATTAATTGAACATGTATGAAAGTATGTTTGTATGTTTTGCAGACCAGTATGTAGGTGTATAGAAGTACGAGTATGTAAAGTGTGTGGTGATGTATCATAAACGAAAGCCTTATAATGTCTGGAAAATAATTTTTATTGGTTATCAGCAGATATGAGATTTTCAGATTCTGAGCTTTAAGTTGATATAAAACTTCCCCTTCGTCATTACAAGGAAAATATTTTCAAAAAGAATTAAATGTTCGAAAAGTGAGAAGGTTATATTGCCAAAATTGGCTTTACATACGCTTTTACTTCCTTTTATAATCTTCGACTTCATACGGGTAATGTGATGATTCATCGCATATGACAGTGTTTGAATGGAGGCATGTGTGTGTTTATGTCCATCCATAATCATGCATAAAAGTGATGAAAGAAAAGTAACTTCTTCTCTCTCTCTCTCTCTGTTTTCAATTTTTTCCAGGCATTTGATATTCACATCCTGACACAACTTAAGCCTGGGTCATCACGTGAACTTTCCCTTGGTTTTTCGGACTCAAACAAGCTTGTTTTCCATCAAATTTTTTGTTTGTCTGAGTTCCCTTCTAGATGAATCTCGAGTTGATTCCTGTTGATCGACCAAATTAATTCCCCCCTATCGTGTATCCACCCCCTGGCATAGTAGAAGGCCGGGCAGACTTCCTCTTTGGAACCTCAAGTTTGTAAACGTCGTCCCGACTTTAGAGTCTCTCTCATCTCTTCATACAGCTTCCTCTAACTTCAGCAAAGAGATTTCAATGAACTTTTCGGGTCTGTGTCACAACTGAAATTTTCGACCAATTCTCCCCTTAGCAACCAATAATGAATGTGGCATGACGTCTACTTCAAAATTTGGCTGAAAACCATGTCCTCAGCAGGTCAGTTTTATTGGGTACCATTGGTAAATTGTGCAGGCTGAGCTCACACAAAAATCAGATATCTGTGTGCACTTTCTCATAAACTCTTTACATTCTCAGGATTTCTGCATAACTTTCAAAGCATTTTCTTTTTTATAACCAGTAATTCATGCAAACTTGACCTCATAATTGTAAAGTTAATAGCAAGCCCACACAGGTGTAGCAATGTACTATAGTATATCAATAAGGCCATGGTGACACAATATAGATTAGGGGGATTAAAGGGAAGATAAACCCCAAGAACAATGTGGATTGAGTGAAAGCAGCAACATTAGTAGAACACATCAGTGAAAGTTTGAAGAAAATCGGACAATCGATGCAAATGTTATGAATTTTTAAAGTTTTGGTGTTGGAACCGCTGGACGAGGAGACTACTAGAGGTTATGACGTATGAGTGGACAACAATACCAAGAAAATATAAAGAAAATACTACAAAAATCCATTTTTCATGAAAAGTACAAATTCCATCAATTTGATATTGACATATGTTAAGGGTAGCAATTATTCCCCCTGCTTTCTGAAAGCGGTTGGTCCACTGCTCTTTCATAATTCTAGAAAAGTGAATTTTTGTTGAATTTCCTTTATATTTTCTTTGTATTGTTGTCCACTCATACGTCATATCCTCTAGTAGTCTCCTCATCCAGCGGTTCCAACACCAAAACTTTAAAAATTCATAACTTTTGCATCGATTGTCCGGTTTTCCTCAAACTTTCACTGATGTGTTCTACTAATGTTGCTGCTTTCACTCAATCCACATTGCTCTTTGGGTTTACCTTCCCTTTAAGTAAGCTCTATTCATTGTCAATTAGTTTTCAGACTTCTGGGCCAATCAGTACAGAAAGCTCTTGAGCATATTTGCCAATGGGCGTAAAAAGCACAGTAAGGGTTAATAATGATGATATAGGCAGCTCTTTAACCCATTGAGGACGGACTGATTTTGCTACAACAAGCATTTCCCCATCTAGACACCTGCCTGAGTATACTCGGGACTCATCCTCAATTGGTTAAAGGGATGGTATAGTTTTGGTCAAAATGGGGATTCAGGTTTCAACTTTTTATGAGATAATTAGAAACTGCTTATATGAAACATTAAATGTCCCATCTTTTATAAGGACTACTTTACTTAACTTTGTTTTTCGGGATATCCTGGCCATTTCAAAACTGATTTTCATCAAACAAATTTTTAAATCTTCTTAGAATCGTATGCTCTTTGATATTTCATAAAAGTGGTTTAATTCTTATTAACTCATTATTAAAGTTAAAACCTGAATCCCCCATCTCAACCAAAACTATATCATCCCTTTAAAATCCTCCACTGTGATTATAAAAAGAATTGGGGATACTCCAATTTTTCTTATTTTAATACAGTGAGTAATAATCAAAGCATCGTCATATGAAACTTGAGGATATGATGATTGGGAGGAAATGAAGTAATTGCACATATTTTGATCATACTTTTTATGACAGTTAATTTCCACATATTAAGCCTTCAAGAAAACATGTTAACTGTATCTCGCCACCCCCTCCCCCACCCCCCACCACCTCCCCTGCAGGGAATGGATAGATGGTTACAAGTGCTTGCATGGTGCTGAAAACGTCTATTTTGACCACGACAAGATATCAGATTGCATCACATGGTCATTACTTCTCGACGTAACCGGACCAATCAAAGAGGAAGTACCTCTCACATCCAAAAGAGAGAAAATCAAACTAAAACAAGCGGGTCAAACACAACAGGATCCCACTCGGGGACTGGAAACGAAATAACAGATTTCCGAAAGCCTTATCATTCTCGGCTTGGCATTACCACCGAAAACCCTAAATGAGGAGGGAGGATTCCAAACAGGAAATTTATCCCGTATTTCCTGCAGTGGGTTTGTTGGCAATGCCGGTTGCTGTGGTAACACCTCAAAGCCCAGAATGGGGTCTCTGATACTGATAATTTGTGGGGAAAGAGTCATTTAGTATACATCCAGTCCTGCTCAACTTTTTTTTTTCCAAACATTCAGATTTGCATATTTCAGCACAACCTGAAGCTGTCAAAAAGTAGACATATCTAACAGCTTGCCTGGTTTGGATCTAGGGCACTTTAAAAGTGGCATTCAGCATTAACGATCGCTCTGCAAAATATCTGGGTTGCTATTCAACCAGAGGTTAAGGTTCAATGTACTATCATAATGGGAATGTAGAAGCTTTCAAATAGACCTTTTTGGTTTTAAAACAATGTAACTTTAATATGATTGGCACAACTATGGGGTTTCCAAAATAAGAAAGATGAGTTAAAAGGTCCCTGTAATTTAAATGTATATGTATGTTGACCTGTATTGATACCTTCTAGGCTGTACTTAACCAAATCCATTTAAATACTTCATAAAATTATTCATTATATATTCATCAATTTTTTTCTTTATTTTCTATGCACCCTGTTTAGTCCGATCTTTAAAATAAAATCTTCCACTTCATTTTCTTTTATTCATGTTATAGCTGTGACATCATCCTCTTGTATCACTAGAGCTGAAAAATAGACACAGTTATGTGCCATACCATTCATTTCTACATCAAATATTTGTCAGAAACATTTGCTCAAAAATTAAATAATCATCTTGAGAGTAAAGTGCAGGTAAAAGAAATGTGGCAATGTATGTATGTAACAAGCAAAAAGCCAATTCAGGATTCTATTTTGAGTTCTGTTTCATCAACATTGACACCAAATGTACTGTCCCTTTATAACTCCTCTTGTCAACAATACCTCAACTCCTATGAATGACTGACTTTCCCCTTTAAACTCCCGCTAGATTCCGCATGAAATTTTATCGACCAAGTGATACATTCATCATCCATCAATCACCCCTAGCGACTCTTAATCTGGAAGTTCTCCAAGTCCTGTATGAATCATTACCGGATGAATTTCAGGCATTATGCAGCAGCGAAATTTTGTTTCAGAAGCATCTCGCCGACCAACATATGCTCGAAAACCTTGAATGCATATATCAAGACTTAATCAGAAACTCTTGTTTCAGTTACGGTAAAATGACTTTGAAATAATTTCACAACAGACGATCCTCCTCTCCTCATGGCAAAATCTTGGCACGATGTACTACTGGGGTACATTGTATTACTCAAGTTGGTAAATGACTGTATGATATAGGATGCATGGTCTCATAAGACTGACTGCTATCGTGTTATCATATGTTGTTCATGACAGACCTAAATGATTCTTGAATTGTGGAATAATTTTAGTGAGCTTTTCATTATAAAATAGTTCACACAACTTATGAATATTGACATGTCTACAAAAAAAAAGTTTATATGAGAGAAGAGAATTTGATTCTAATTTGATTCCCATTTCTGGAGTTTTGGATCTAATTCAATTTTCTATAAAGCACAGTGACCTCACTATCATATACGCTGACTTGGTTTACCTCCTTTGGAAAATAGGAGTGAAAATTGGCAACATAATGTGTTTAGCCTGGTGCTCATTTTGAAACTTCATAAGCCTACTTCATAGGCCTACTTAGCTTCAGAGGTACATTATTTACAAGCTCCATCACACAATGCATCAACGTGTATCTTGATTCATTAGAAACTTGACCGTATATGGACTCTAGCAAATATTCATGTTTACAATAATGATACATAAACAATGCCCACTTTGAAAACTTGTTAATTCGACTATATTGGGCTCACCAGATAGTTCTTGATAAAACAAAATGTTATCATAGACAATTATTCTCACACACTTCCATATTTCATCCCCAACCCCCAACCCTATATAAAGTTTGCTAGAAAACTGCCTTTATAATTAATAAGAAGTATAATATATTACGTAAAAAATGAGTAGCGTCTCTGTGTTGGTTGATGCTCCTTACTTTATCAAATACAATTCATTTGCACAGGATCATGCACCATATGTGGTAAGAAATTGCACAGCAGATGTCTGATCTAAAAATTATCCTATACACAGGCATACGTTCTGCCACTCAAAATGTTCCATCCTTGATGAGGCATTGTAACCAGTGGAAGAGCATGCCGCGGTAACGCTGCATCACTAGAAAATCCCGCTCCGGAGCAGCGATTCACCGATGCGGTGATGACTCCTCCCATAACCTCTCGCTGACCCCAAACTCCATTTGGTCATCTCATCAACACAGCCTGGTAGCGCGCTGCACATCTCCGCGGTACATTAAGCGTCATACTCATGGTCTGAAGTCTCAGCCACCACAAAATATTGCAAATCACCACCTTTGCTTCATTATACGAGTATTGCAGAAGATATCAATCCACCATGCTTGCCTTAAAAAGCAAAATCCTGATCCTAGATCAGGATCTGCATCACCATCATATTAGCTAATCACCTGTTCCTTTTCCCACAATGGACTTATCCCTAAAAAAATTCATCAAAATCCATTCATAACTGTTTTCAAGTAATATCGCTGTTAGCAGACAAACAAAACGCCAGCAAAAACATAACCTCCTTATAAACAGAGGTAAGATAAGAATGTATTGTGCCTCTTTTGTATATTTTATGTCTGTCATCCCTCCAGGAAACAGATATAGCCTTATTCATGTTTATTCTTGCTGTCCCAATCCTCTCATCTTGAAAAAACTGCCATTTTGTCTTGACTTCGGACATGACATGAAGCTACTACAAGAGGAATGATTCAGGGCCTTTACCAAAACCACATCTCACATCTTCATTATGACAGTGTCATGACAGTTATATGTCCCCAAAGTGTAGTGTGGGGCTGTGTGGAAGTAAGCTCTGCTTTCCACATGCTATACTCTTACAATACTTCTACATTCCATAACTTGCTTCACCTTATCCTCTTTTCATCTCTAAATTGGCAACTTCAAATTTTATCACAATTTAAAGGGATGATATAGTTTTGGTTGAGATGGGGGCTTAAGACTTTCAACTTTCTGTGATATAATTAAAAACTACTTATGAAATATTAAAGAGCACACAGTTTTCAGAGGAATTCAAAGTCTATTCCATGCAAATCAGTTTTGAAATTGGCTGAAATATCAAAAACCAAAGTAAAACGATGTGGTCCTAATAAAAGGTAGGTCCCACCTTTTATTAGGACATCTGCTTTGATCAGAGAAAAAAAAAAGGAAACAGTATTGAGGTGGCCAATAATTAGTCCTGCTACATGGAAATTATAAGAAGGTTTGAATGTGAAAACTTGCTAATGACGAGTTTTAATATGTTTGAAGTGGACAATTATTGTGTCTTTGACAGTAAAGATTTATGATACAGGAAGTTAATTCTAAGATTTATGACAACTAATAAATGGCAGACTTGACTTCCTAAAAGCCTCTACCTTGTACAGATACACAACAAAGGAATGCATGAATACTACTTACACATACCACACTTAATGGTGCTGGTGTTGCCTCCACCAAAGAGGTACCCAAGGTAATATGTTTTATGAACATTGGCAGGTCTGTTTGTTTGTGTTTTTAGTCCAGGCTAGAAGGCACCCAACCTTGTTTTTTGATATATACAATGTTTTTTGATGGTTTCTTGTCAATTCGAGGGTGCTGATTCCAAATCCGATTGATGCCACTCGCGTAACCTTGAGCATTTTCGGTAAAATGCAAAAATCCAAAATGGCCGCCAGATATGCTAATTCGGCCGTGATAAACACAATAATGTGCCTTATATGACCAATTATTCCACCAAACTTTATACATTTCTGTTCCTAGAGTTACTCCATCTGCATTTGCAAGAGAATTTTCATTTCATATAGGTTCATATAGTATTTAAAGCTCATTTCTTATTCAAAATGGCCGCCATTCCTATGCTTATGTGCTATATGAATGGCAAAACATATGCATGGAAATATAGAACAAATTTACTGTATTTCCAGTCCTGTATACCTACGCTGGCATGAAGTGTTGCATGTGTAATACAAATATGTTGGGTGTCACTTACAATATAGAGGGCCTTCATGTATATTTGAGCATTTAATATTCATAAACCTTACGATGTTTAACACAATTTCTTATATACTTCATTTTGTCTCAACAACGAATTCAAGTTCACTAAACGTCTCGCAAGAAATCAATATACCATCTCATTCTACATGCAAGTTGAATATAGAAATATAATACCAACACAACATAATAAGAAGTTTACATGAATGGTATTTATCAAATAATGTTAAAAATGGAGGGGAAGCTAGAAAGCAAAGCTTCTAATATGCATTCCCCTAAAACCATATCAACAAAGTACAGAAAAGTCCTATGCAGTAAGTGCAGAGATACATGGTTGCAGACAAAAACACATCGGACATTAATGACCCAACTAAAAACCCTTTACATTGTACATTTTTGTTTTTACCAGCAAGGAGTTGGGGGGGGGGGGAGGGAGGAGTCCTGAGGCGAGTTTGAAATGGATCATAACCTCCATCACTTTGATATGATATAATTTAGAAGTACCGCCTTGATATTATCGAGCAAACTTGATTTTCTTCTTGAATTAAAACAACAAAAACTGGTGAAGGCATAAACGAAACTGTCCAAACGAAATACCGTACAAATTATTCATTAAACATCAACCAAGGAGCAATGTAAATACTCTTTCAGTTCTCTCACAGTTCCCAGGTGTTGATAATAATACACTTTGACATCATGATCTCCTTCAGTCTTGTCTTGAAAATAAAACTGTCATTTTTATTGTCTTTAAAGAACCCTTTAATTGGATGTTTGGTAGCAGGCGACATCAGCCCCAAATTTGAAGTATTCTCAGGCTAAAGATGCATATTAGTCCTGCAATTGCTTTAATTGCAACCACATCTGGTGATGTTCAACACTTCCTCAGGAGTCAGAGGGCAATTATTTGCCATACAAACTGAATGAAGACATGAAGACTTGCTTGATCACCACCCGTTGAAGCCCTATGGCTTTGTTGCCAGGCCAGAGACATCAAACAGTTGTAGGTAACCTGGGTGGTATCAGAGATGGCATCAGACCAGCATCTACACCAACCTGTTTTGGGGTCAAAGCTTTCAAGTTACGGGAGGGGAATCTAGGTTTGTGGGATTTCAGACGCATTGATGGGAGGTTGTTCAAGGGGGGAATTCCACACTCAAAAAAAAAAAATCCGGATCAGAACTGACCCGGAACTGGGTCCGTGGGGGTCACACACCGTTCCGGGTCAGAAATGACAAGGGATGGGTCAGATATGACCCCATCCAGAGTCATGATTGGGTCAGGGTGACCCCATTCCTGGTCTTCATGACCAAATTCCAAGTCATCAGGTGTGTGACCCCAACGGACCCAGTTCCGGGTCAGTTTTGACCCAGATTTTTTTTTTTTTTTTTTTTTTAGAGTGCATGAAGCGCTTTGTCAGATCTTTTCTTTTTGACAGCTGTTATAAGCTACTAAAATCCTTGCATCTTATTGGCCGAGAGCAAATTTGTCAGACAAATTTGTCAGACGAAACGCTTCATGAAATGCCCCCATGTTATCCTGTTTAGAAGGTCAGGGTATGCGTTGACGGCACTGGTGAGGTGGTGACACTTGTCATCCTTTCCTTCCAGCGTGAGGGAGAGTGACCGAGAGCCAGTGAAGAAGGGTGGACTTCCTTAGCCTATGCTTGGAAGGCTTGCCACAGAGGGCTACCTTGAACATAGCGTTGGCAAGATGGTTATCAAGATGGAAGGCATGGGTCTGATGATAATCTTATAAAGGTTGGGGCTAAGTCGCTAGAAGGTGAAGTACTCCTCTACTGTCTTGAGATGGGTCAGTACTCGGCTGATGTCATCCAAGGACTTTCTATGAGACGTAAAGGCGAGATCATCTCCAAACTTCCTACGTGAAGCGAATGTTATGTAAATGTTAAAAAGAGCTCTAGTGGAGTTAGTTTACAGCCACCATTAAGGAGGCCATCATTCAGAGTCCTAACACAGCTGGTCTGGTTACCTAGAGCAATCCTGAATCTGAAAGTGCTGAAGATTAAAGACAAGCAGTGTGAAGTTGTTATAACACTGCTTTCAGAATGAGGCAGCACTGCACAGATCTCAGAGTCTCCCTTGACATCATATACGCAAACACATTCACATCGAAAAAATGGTGATAGAATTCATCTACCATATAATTCATCTGGGTTAACATGAAAAACTTTGGGGCATTGTTTTCATTTCAGAGATTTGACGACAGGAAGTGAGGTGGTCCGTTTTTTTGTTTTTCCCCTGCCTCATATTCTTTCTCGCATGAGGGGACTGAAAAGTTTGTATAATATCGCTTTTAGATAATGTAGAACAGGACAGGTAATTGGAATTTTCATTTGTGTCATCATCTAGGATTCAGCCTTTTAATTTAGTAAATCAGAGTGAATATTATGCTGTCAAACATCCCAAGGCAAGTAAGTATAAAATGTTCATATCTAATAATTCCTGATATACAATCTTGATGTTGGCGTCAATTCAAGCTTTGGGGGATTTTTCCAAATTCCTGGGGAAAATTTCAGATTGAGGTACGCAGCAAATTCAAATGTTTGCATCAAAAAATAAAACAGCTTTTGTTACTAACAACCTTCTAATTTACAATCAGCACACAAATTGATAAACAGTGTACCTGAGTGACAGAAAAAAAAGAAGAAAATGTCAGTGTTTATTTCCATGTACACTTTGCCGTTTATATTGTGCAGGGGTATATGAGTGGCATCCATTTTGAAGTTTTGTATTGAGAAGAATATAATAAGCCTAAAAACAATAGATTTTCTGTTTGTTTCCTTGTTTTGCTAGTGGCACTCATCAGATTTGCATTGCACATGCAAAACTTGATAAAAGTGAAGGTATGTGACTGAAAATTCGTCTTCTATTTCTATGCATATTTTTTGCCATTCATATAGTACATGATTATAGGAGTGGCGGCCATTTTGAATTGAAAATAAGCTTAAAATACTAAATGTACCTCTTCAAATGAAAAATTTCTTGCATGTGTAAGTAGAATTACTCAAGGAACAAAAATTTAAAAAACTTTGATGGAATAATCGGTCATAAAATTGACATAACTGGGATTATCATGGCGAAATTAGCATATATGGCGGCCATTTTGGATTTTTGCATTTTGCCGAAAATGCTCAAGGTTACGCGAGTGGCATCAATCGGATTTGGAATCAGCACCCTCGAATTGACAAGAAACCATCAAAAAACATTGTATATATCAAAAAACAAGGTTAGGTGCACTTCCTATGGAGCCTAGCCTGGACTATTTGGGGTATTATCAATTTATTGCTAAGCAAGATGAAACCGTCAATGCATTTGGATGATGAAAGATTTGGGAAAGTCAGAAACATACCTATACAGTAGGACCAGTGATAAGAATCTTTCAGTTGATTCTGAATGATTATGGGACATAGCAGGCCTGCTGTAGTCAAAAGAGAAAGGGCTTTACCTTGTTACAAGTTTTATGACAAACACACAAAAAAGTTACCTGGATAACACCAGTATTCAGGATAAGTGGAAATTTTAAATATGCTAAATTTGTGAGGCTTGTGAAATACTTGCTGCAAATGATGCATGACATCTTAGGGAAATACGCTGTCTTGTGTGCAGTTTACATTCACCTCTGAGCACTTTCTAATGAGCTGTGGTATTACTCTACGTGTCAAACTGCACTTTTGTTGAGTACTAATATCATTCAAAATTTTCCTGTCAGTTTGAGCAAGAAAACACAATAAACTGAACTACAGAGGATGCCTGATCAAAGCAGATGGCCTTGAGAAAAAAATAATGCATTTTACTTTTTCATATATCCATGGTAACTATCTTTTCCTGTTTGTTCCAGTACATCATATTGCTATTCCAAGAAAAAAAAAAATCTTTTCCTCTATAGTCTAATTGGTTTGGGCCTTACTCTACATGACTCAAAACTACAAATAAGACCACAGTTTTAATTCCAAGTGTTGTACACTCAAGATTTTTGGAGAGTTGCAATAGGTAATACATGTGACACTACACTCTACACTGTACTCTCAAAAACAGTCATATAAAACTGTGTGTAGCCAAACAGGAATGAATATGATTGTCAGTTTTATGATGTCATCCACGAACAATCCATCTAGTCAACATCTATAGGCCTGATTACTTGTCAGATTAAGAACAAATTAAGTTTCAATTGCTCTATTCAGTCATTAAAGAGTGAAGGTAGCTTTAAATACAGAATAGAATCTAGCAAACAAGAAAGATTCATGGCCATCACGTTATATATCTTAAATGTCATGCACGTGGCGTAAGACTATAGAAAACCCCCAAGTCAGGCAAAAATTCCATACTACTAAATGTTTAAAAGGATCGTACAGTTTTGGTTGAGACCTAATTTCAGGTTTCTAACATTTTTTTTTGGTGAGATAATGAGAAAACTCTTATGAAATATGAAAGAGCATGTAATTCTATGACGAATTCAATGTTAATTTGATGAAAATTGGTTTTCAAATGGCTGAGATATCCAAAAAAGAGCGATTCTAATAAAGTGTGGGACCCACACTTTATTACGATTGCTTTGTTTTACTTTGTTTTTGGATGTTTAAGTCATTCCAAACCCGATTTTCATCAAAAAACTTTGAATTCCTCTTAAAATGGTATCCTCTGTACTGTATCATAAGTGCTTTTTTGGTATCTCGCAAAAAGTTTAAAGCCCAATTCTCATCTCCACCAATACTGTACTATCCCTTTTAAAAAGCACTCTCCCAAAGAACACAGACTTTATCATTCTGAGCCAAATAAAATAATATTGAAAAGCATAATGCATTTCACAAATATTTTCAGTAAATGCACACCCTATTCTTCAGCAGCATTTTTAAAGGACATTTTCAGCGGTGAAATATTTGTGGTGTGCACTCTACTCAGGAGAGATTTTGAAGTGTGTTCGAGTTCACCCCTATGCTGATCGCTATACTGGCTGAAAGCCATGGCTTGCCTTTCCTGCAGCTGCCAGCTGTGTAAAGCTAGCTGTCCGCATGAAGTGAGGTGGCAGTGTTTGTTTTTAAGTTGAATCGCTTTTAGTCACATGTAGGCTTGTAACGAGGGCATGTGAGTCAACATGAAGTGTAAACAAAGCCGATAAATGTGGCCCCACCATCACCCTTGGCTCTGAAATAAAATATCTAAAGCCATGCAAGTATCCCACTGTGTATCGACATCAAGTAGCTTTGATCAGCAAGACTTAACAGCTTAATCAATTAACTTATATTTCCACACTAGTTATTACAGCAATCAATTCCACAGTTTTTCTATATTACTCTTTCTTTTTTAGGCTAAAAGAGAGAAACCTTTCAATTCAGACTACAAGATCCTGTACAGTGATATACTGTTATTGGTAGGAATTACAAGTACTTGTCTTCACATTTATGCTGAATTAAATTAAATAATAACACCAATCTATTGAGGACGGGCTGATTTTGCTACAACACGCATTTCCCACAGATACTTGCCCGGGTATACTCGGGTGACTCGTCTTCAATGGGTTAAAAATGATGATAATATGATAATAACAATGACAATGACAATGACAACAATAATAATGACAGTAAAACTTAAAACAATACTGATATGGCAAGTAACAATAAAGGCACACTAAAAATTCAATAGGCCTATCCTACCCTGTATTCTAATGATTTGTTTATCAGTTTGCTCAATGTACAATTCAACATTGAGATAAGAATGACACATATTCAACAATCAATTCAAACACTTCTCATTATTCTCAGCCTGGTGAGGAAAGCTGTACTAAACACTGAGTTTCCTGTATGACAATGTGAAAAACTGCATTCATTTTTACCGATTAAAAACTAAAAACTTACTATTGAAACTGATAGCCCAGAATATATATATATATGCAACAAACTTATCACAGACATTGTCTACCCACAATTTTCTTCTCACTTTTCATAAAACACCGTAACCAGATGCAAATCACTGGTATGAAACAGCTAAGCTGCATCATTGTCACTATCACAAGTTAAATCACATCACACTGGGTTTTTGATTATTGATCAAAATCACTATCTTTGCTCTGTCTAGCATTGAAAATCATGCATGCAGTTGATCCACTCGATCTGTTCTCTGGTCATAAAACACACATTGATCATTTCCTATCGAACTTTGCAGAGTAGTTTACAAAAGTGAGCACAGCAGTTTACCAAACTGAGCACAGCATGAAAGTATGATGCGACACCATGACCCTATATATATCCCTGATATCGAATTTTAGGTTATAAATGTGCTGCACGACAAACCTGAAATTGTCTATAGATCTCCCAAGGAATGCACATGGCGATTGATACAAGGTGAAAATCCACACAGAAATGCTTTTTCTTTTCTGAAGCACGCATGCCCCGGCTGATACCACTCCAGGTTATACATTTTTAACTCTAAGTGTAGCTGGCTCGTTTTGCGGCATCGCACGAAATGAAAGGAAATACCGAGCCATCAAGTTCGCACATTAACTTCACACCCGTGAGCACATCAGGGATGGCACATTAAATATCTATATCATCACTTCCTCTGGCACCAATACAACATTAGGAGACAGAGCAAAGCGCTCTCAAGATAAACAGAACATAACGAGAAGAAAAAAAAGCTTAAAAACTGATGATCGCTTGGGAAATCATGCTGCTCTTGATCACACAACAGTTATATCCACTTGAGAGGCACTCCAAACCAAGTAGTTGGCAAAGAAAACAAAAGAGAGTGCATGCTGCTACTATAATACTGGAAGACATCAAACTTCTAAAAGCTAATAAAAGTCATGTGATTTCCTGACTGGTCACATGACATATTATACAACTTCAAGAAATGGCGGCATCCGCTTTATGTACGCTCCATAGAAAGCATAGCATTGGCTCCTGCAGACAATAAGGAATTGACAGCCCAAAGGTATCAATGTGGGGGGCAGTTTTAAATAGGGTCACATGACTTGCAAATTGATCACATGACCTGACTCCAGCCACTCATGATATCCCATGACATCCATTCAAAAAAACACTCCATACACAAGCAGAACACTGGCTGACAAATCAAGTGAATTGTTATAATAAGACCTGGTCCTGTCTATATCCAGCAAAATCCCACTTGACAGCTCTCCTCGCTTTGAGAAGGTGATCAGTAAGTGGAACGTGGACAGGAAGAGACCTCAAACACAAAATAACCTGATCAGACACTCAATAGATGAACAGTAGTCCTTGCAATTCCTTGGGGAGGTCTAACAAATACCCGATGATATGTTATACTCTCAGATTTTGAGAGTTTCAAAGAGTGAGCACTGGCATGGATGGGGTGCTGCAACCTTTGCTACAATTCAGGTACAACTGACGTGTAGCTGCTACTAATGATATCTACAATCAGAAGAGGGGAAGGGGGGGGGGGGTGGGAGTTGGGGAGTCCATACTTGCAGCTGTGCTGCCCTATTTTCAACAGGATTTGGCAAAATGCTGTGCCGGAACACATCTTAAAGGGGATCAATCGCAACTCATAAAATCTCCCCGAATGCCATTATCCCTTTATTCATTAAGCTCTTGTAAAACACAATGTCACTGCATGCTTTCCGTGATTATCAAATAATGGGCCATACATTAGCACTAGTTTATGTTCCTCACTAATAAAAGGGTAATTTGCAATAGTTATATCTTTCATCCTAACCTGTTTTAACTTCCAGATGTGTCATCAATTTAATTACCTCAAAATAAAGACAGTTGATTTTGATTTTTCTTTTCAAAATAGTTTGCATGTTGCTGGACATGTGTCTAGGGATTATCCTTTCTATACAGGTAATTCCTGTAGCTTCTATGTGATCTTTCTTTGCAGGTTTCGTTGCATCACTGTTACATTTCATGACAACATTTAAAAGGAAAAACAGAGGAAGAAAGAGTCAGTGAGAAAGATGTGGTGCAATTCGCCCTTTAAAAAAGTGAGATAGAAATAAAAATTCAGAACAAATTGAAATATTAAGCAACAGGCCCATAAGGATTTCCTGTCAAATGAGGAGAGCAGATTCATGCACATTATTCTTTTTGTTTGCTTGGTGTAAAAACTCTTGATATGTAGTTACCATAAATTACATTAACAGGTGAACATTCTGGATTCCATGACAAAAGAAATTGCAAAACAAATCAAAAGAATTGCCAAAACTGTGACCCTGGTAGCTTCAGGGAAAAAAACACTCCAGTGGCACAAACTCCAAAATCTGAAAGAAATTTGTTTTCGAAAATGATTTCAATTTCAGGCAAATTGGTAGGTGTCGAAGCGTAAGATACAAATGGGGCCAATAAGGCATATACAGAGGTATATTAACAATTCCTACAATTTGAAACAGACTTTTGCATGAGATTAAATATTTACTGAAATATGATTATTAAGGTATCTACACTCAGTCTTTGAATATCACACACTGTTAAACTTGAATTGAATATTGAATATTGAATTTTCATAATTAGCAATGTAATGAGTACTGGTTTTGATACCTCAATGAACTATCACTCCAAAATAAACACTACTCCCTTTAAAGGGATGGTACAGTATTGGTGGAGATGAGAATTGGGCTTTTAACTTTTTGCGAGATACCAAGAAAACACTTATGAAATAGTACAGAGCATATTTTAAGAGGAATTCAAAGTTTATTTGATGAAAATCTGCTATGGTTTGGAATGACTGAAACATCCAAAAAAAAAAAACAAAGTAAAACAAAGCGATCGTAATAAAGTGTGGGTCCCACACTCATTAGAATCACTCTGTTTTGGATATCTCAGCCATTTCAAAACTAATTTTCATCAAATAAATGTTGAATTCCTCATGGAATTACATGCTCTTTCTTATTTCATTAGTGGTTTTTCATTATCTCACCAAAAATGTTAGAAACCTGAAATTAGGTCTCAACCAAAACTATATGATCCCTTTAAATACACTGAAACCAAGGCATAACAATGTGAAACTTGGAGCTCTGCCTGTTACAGATATTATATCTGTGTGTTGAATCAACGTGATCAATTTTACCAGGGCAGTTGGCTGCAAAAATACACTTCAGGCAATTTCACAATAGCCTTCTCACATTGCATTCTAAAACCCCCAACTAAATGAAAAAAAAAAAAAAGAAGGTAGGCCATGCACTTTAGAAAACCCCACAAAATGTTCTAACAGATTTGGGAGCTCGTAACATGATCAAGCATAATGCTGTAAACATAATGCCACATCACAATTTGTCATTCATTTTCTAGGGATTTTGCACCACACTGCAGTTGAATTCTGAAAAGTGCCTGTAGAATTTCATAGAATTCAGCTCCATGATCAAAGCATCTAAAGCTCTTGACCTGTGACCTGTGGTCCATAATGTCTTAACCCATTGACTAGTCCCAAGTATACTCTGGCAGGTGTCTATGGGAAATGCGTGTTAGAACGAAATCAGCTCACCCTCAATGGGTTAAGGGATATAATAATCATGAATTTATTCAGTGTTTTATATCAGGGTATCCAAATTATCATCAGGATAGAGTGCAGATATTGAGTAAAGGCAGGCACTTGAATTAAGGGTTTTGGCTGCGAAGCAAATAACAATATGTTGACAATTAATTCGCTTCAGCCCCTTAATTATCAACAGGAACATCATTAATACAAAACAGGTGTTTCAACCTGCCAATGTACTACTCACATTTAATTAATCATCACAAGAATTAACTAATGATCATTAACACATAATTCTTCAAGATTCTTACTGAATGGAAAATGAAACTGTCTGCTTAGTGAAGTTAAAAAACACCCTGAAGATAAACAATAATTTGGGGTGAACAGGTATGGGCTTGCTGTGGTAAACTTCACTGACATAGCAATGGGGCAGCCACTAATTATTATCTACTTGATGAAAGAAAGACAGTAAACAGACATATTTTCTCTGACTTTTTCCCCCTATCTGACATCTTATGTGTCACTGTGCACTCATCATGTCCCCACTGGAATAGACACCGACTATGACTGAGACATTTTGCAGTGGGGTGGGGCAGGGAGCTTCAGCTTCAGCGGAACACTTCCATTTCTTGTCTGAAAAAAAAAAAAAACCTCATCACAACATGTGCAGACAGCCTGACATTTTTACTTGACACATGATTGATTGATACCATGTGCAATAAACTTCATCCTGCTTTGGTTGTAATTTCAGAGGGGATCCATGGGAAAATGACTGGCTGTTATGAACTCGTGGATTCAGAGAAAAAAAAAGGTGAATGAACAACAATCTCTCTATTCAACAAAGCAAGTGTTACATATACATTAGAAATATAATACTTCTATGCCAGCAAAATGCTAGAAGTTTATAAAACAAATCTCACACGTTGATATAGAGAGATTCATATAAAGGTTGCTCTTATAAAGAGAGATGTTACAACACAGAAAAAGACCAGGAGACCTGAAATCTTGTCAAAGGAACATGTTCCAAACTTGGCAGGCTCACTAGAAGGAGCGTATGGAGGAAACATTGTGAAACTGAATCAGGCCGCTCCTACGATTTCATACAGGAAATTGAAGTCACGTGCCAAGCCGCTTGATCTCAAATACCTCCGCTGAGTTCGTAAACAGCGATCAGGTGACACTTGCCTTCACTGGGTCTCCAGCCACTCTCACCAAATGGGTAATAATCAAATAGTAATACCATTCTATTATTTTCTATCAATACATTCATCAGTATTTTCATTACCATTATAACAATCTTCATTTTTTTTTATTACTGTTGCTATTATTGTTACCATGAATAATTCAGGCAGAAATTACGGCTACAATGTTCAGGAATTTTTATTGATGAGATATTTCCTCTCATCTGGTATGAGAAAGGAAGCCAACAACCATATTAATTAAAGAAACTTCCTGATGTTCCAAGAAATTAAAAGAAAATGTGGGCAATGAATAAACCCTCTCCTGCGAGTCAGGGTGCCAGAGGTTGAACCTTGCTTTACAGTCTGCCAAATGTTTTTTGAGAGTTTTGTCCTATTTTGAGAGTTCTGAATCCAAATCTGGATGGTGCAACTGTAGCATCCTTGAGGATTTTGAGATGTATTCATTGATGGTCCCAAAAATGGTCACAAAAACTCTTTAATATCTCAAGGATGCAAGAGTTGCATCAACAAGATTCAGATTCAGCACCCTAGAAATAGGATATAACCATCAATTTAATTTCTTTCTTTATCATTTAAACAGAAACACTTACACATATTGAAATTTTAGTTTTGGGTGGCCATTTTGGATATATCTCAAAACCCTCAGGGATGCAGGAGATGTATCATTCAGATTCAGATTTAGCATCCTTGAAGTAGTTTAAAGGTTGTTTTTTCTTTCAATTTTTCACATTCTATAAGGGAATGTAGGAATTTCAGATTTTAGCAGCCATATTGGTGGCCATTTTGAAAGTCTCAATACCCTCAAGGATGCCAAGAGTTGCATCATCCAGATTTGGATTCAGCACCTTCGAAAAAGCGGAAAACCATTAAAAAACAAACAAACAAACAAACAAACAAACAAACAAACAAACAAACAAACAAACAAACAAAACATTGGGCGGACAGTAAAACATGGTTAGGCCCAATTAATGTCGACTTTGACATCCAGACTACTGATATATTAAAGTTGTTCATGTTCAGACTGCCGATAATATGTATACATGCAAATGCACTGCACATCACATTCTGTATCAGGCTGCATATGGTACAAAACTGACAAAACTCGTCGCCTCTGTCTGGACCTTGTTATTTGCTACACGCGCATTAATACACATCAGTCAAGGCGGCTTTTCAGACAGCGATGCTTACTCATCAACACAGCACGTTCATGCATTGATTCCCATCAGAACGATGATTAGCAGGCTCGGGTCTCCTCTAGCGCTCTCTCTCTCTATGCTGATCGGTGGCCATTGTTGGATGAGAGCTAGAATAGCACTAATGCAAAACTGCAATTCCCTGTAAAAATCATGACCCGTCCTGTTTAAAACTACATAGCAGGTAGGGCCTGCAGTTGACTCTGTCTATAGCGGCCACCCAAGGGAGACAAAAAAGTGGCTGTTATAGTCAGATGGCCACTATCGACAGAGCCTTTAACATGGCTTTTCTCTTAGAGGGATTTTTATCATCAGTATTAATTTTTTTTAGTGGCTGCATATAACAGGTGGCTGCCCAGGCAAGTTTGACTGTATTACCAACTTTCTAGCGCTATAACATTGTGCTTTATAAATGCATTGAGAGCTGCTCTTTTCACAAGGAATACCGGTATAGGATGCATTTTACTAAATTTGTCTCCCTTATCATTTCGAGTTTTTGCTCTATGATGTCTATTCTGCAGATAATATTAAAAAAGTAAGATATTAGAGCATCTTAATGGCTCATGAACCCTTTATGGTATCAATGATCTACTTAGAAATAGTCTCTAATAAGAACTACTCATCAAAAGGTACTAAAAGAAGAACTACATTATCAAAAGTGCATTCAGCTGCAGAGAAAAATAAGGTCTATATTGAAATTTGAATAGTTCTGCATCTCATATGTCAGATTAATGACATTCTTGCTCTCAGGAGATGCTACGCTCCATGTCAACCTGGTCACATCTATACTAGGTTGATGCTGTGAGAAACCTCCAATAGTATTGATGTAATAACAACCCTCTGCTTGGTCCGTTGATCCACCGATTAGCGGCATGGGCTAATCATGATAATTGGATGACTGTTGGTTCATTACATGTCTCGCGAGCCTTAATCAACAGCACACCACTATTGCCAGCAGAAATTTTTGGATCGACCTAACAACAGCTTTCCCATCCCTCATCCCAACATGTATATTACACTCCTGAACATCAACAGTGTTTGTGGCCAATGTGGACACTTTCCTTCTCATGTAAAATGCAAAAAAGCAGAGCGGATAAATGTTTGAGGCCAAATCAATGGCCCGAACTCACAAAGGTACAGTTAAAGTAAAAATTTTTGTGACAGTAATTTTTCATGCTCGGCCTGGTAAGATGAATTTTCTGTGTTTTTGATTCTGCATATTTTTAATTTCATGGAAATGAAACTTTGATCAGTGTTATATATTACAGTGTTTTTTAAGTGCATCTATTTTTTTTTTTTTTTTTTGCACTAGCTTCTGGTCATGAGAAATGCCTGAATATTTCTACTTTTACTGAATCTACATCAAATCTACTCTTCAAATTTACTCCATAGACTATAGAAAAGCGTGAAAGAGGCATACCTTTTACTTTTATCAGCATGCATTCAAATGCCTTTCCTAAATTAACTAGCAGCACTCGCCCAAGTTTGAAAATTGGAATTTTGATTTTTGGGATTTTCCTGTCCATTATGTTTTTGTTTTGTCTTCATGCTATTGAAATGCTGACATCTACTTCTTTGTTGCTAGAGTACAATAATGACACTACTATTCTCTAAACCCAATGAACGTTTGAAGTGTAATTACAAGTTTTGATCTAAACCACAGAGACTTTTGAAACATGTACACACACCCAACAACAGTTGCAATTCAATCAAGATGTTACACATGATTCTCACTGTATCTTGCAAATGGAATGAAAAGCTATGATGGAATTGAAAAAGAAAACAGGCAATTCTACACAGGTTGTTCTATCTTGATTGATTAGATGATGGATACTTGTGAAAACATAAACTTGAAATCCCTTTACAAAAACCAGTGCTTATCATTATGCAGCACAGCTTACTCCCATCAGCATTTGAATCCACCTTGTTTGTTTTGTTTTGACAAAGGGCTGAGCAGGCTGCTCGAATCAATTTCCACCTCAAATCCAATTTTCTCATTGCGATAGAACCTCCAGTTCTTTTTTCTTTTCTTTTTTTGAGGGGGTTTTTATTAGAAATTTCCACTACCAAACCCTTTTTGGCCTCAGGGTAATGATATGACAACAGCCATCAATCTAATTTGCTGATGATAACATTTCAAGGAGTTTCACAAAAACCTGACACCATGTGCTCACTGCTGGGGCATCCCTGATCGCCGTGGCGATGGGATGCGAGAGAGCGGAGCACTCTTCCCATTGATCGTCAGCTGAGTAATTGCAGTAAATGACTTTCCCAGACGACGCAGGGGCAACGAGAACCAATTTACCATCCGACCACGACGGACGACGTGCGCAGCGTTTTCTTCATCTTCTCATTACTCCTCATCCAACACAAAATTTGAACTCTACACTTCATTCCTTCTACTCCCCCCCCCCCCTCCCCATCTCATTCTCTCTTTAACTCTGAATTGCCCTGAGGGTTTTCATCACACATCTTTCCCCTCCATCCATTGTATTTGTCCTCATTCTCACCAGTCCAAACAACAGCTTGAGTTATTGCCCAGACATTCTCTTTAATGAAACCTTTGCCGTGTTTTTTGCTTTACCTATAAAAACAGTTCTTCACCGACCTTTTTTTTTTGGGGGGGGGGGGTGGGGGTGGCATTCCAGTCTCCTTTGTTTGATAGCGAAGTCTTGCTCTCTAAAAATTACTGAGCATTCCTTCATAAAATCCCTCTCGATCAATTAAATTACCCCCTTCATAACTGAGTTTATTGAGACCATAAGATGATATTTATTTATAACATACAATTCCCTTCAGATTGCACCTTTAGTTTAGGAAATTTCCAAAAAAAGAGAGCAAAGCTTTACTATCTTTTCATGATTACATCCAGAAGACACCATATCACACTTGTTACAAAAGAGGAAGAATTGAAGGATAAAGTTTTGAAGCTGTAATGTAAAACTATACCAGCAAATGTATACTGTAAAACAAGGAATGTTCACATGCATTTTAATTTCTCAAATTTCGCGAGAGCCAAGATTTGCGAATTAAGATGCACATGAAAGTTCTTGTCTACACTAGATGCATTGAATGTGAGAGGCAACTTGCAAAAATTTCATGCCACGAAAAAGGCCGCCGACTCCAATTTGCAAAAATTTCATGCTGTGAAAATATTGTGTTTTACAGTACTATCTAGGCATGTGTGTATCATCATTCCCTTTTAATTTGCTGGGCTACATGAGTGAGAATACAAGTGGGAATGCATATCAGTTAACAATTTCATGGAAACTAAGGTAATATCTTTAAAGAATTTGCCTTTGCATGAGGAACATTTGCAAAAAGGTAGCAAAAGTCCCTGTTCCATCAACAATGTTTACTTTTTTATTAGTGCATACCCTTCTTCAACTCACAGTTTACATTCATTTGCAAATTCCTTCTTCCAGCGGTTTACAAATACACAGTGCTTGTTTGCCCAAGGTTTTTGTGCTGCTTTTCCCCCCTGGATTACATGCATTCCAACATGGGCTCTACTGGAAGCGTAAGTAAACACAACTTCTGGGCAGGCTGTCCACAGAGATTTGCGTCAAAAATCCAAGCCAAGCTCCACACATGCACACTTATTGATTGACACACGGCCTGTTGTGTACAGTAGGGACATTATTGTGGCATCTCATTTTGGCTGTGCATACTGTACAGCTCCCTGGGTAATATTTGTCCTACGTTACCATCTACTCAAGATACACTTTCATCTGGCTGCCTCACACAGAGCTGACACATAGATTGCTTCATCTTTTTTTTTTTATCTCTGTCTGTCTGTCTGTCTGTCTGTCTGTCTGTCTGTCTCTCTCTCTCTCTCTCTCTCTCTCTCTCTCAGAGAATAGGACATGTTTGGTTACTCATGTTAAAGGGAGGGTATAGTTTTGTTGAGATGGGGGTTAAGATTTCCAACATTTTTTGTGAGACACAATGAGAAACCTCTTATGAAATATGAAAGAGCATACAATTCTAAGAGAAGTTCAAAGTTTCTTTGATGGAAATTGGTTTTAAGATAGTTGAGACATTGTTTACAAGTACATAAATATACCTGTTGGCGTATGCATATGGGTTTTGACAATTGGCTATGAATGATCAATTCTAAGTTGGTAATATTCATGCTATTGTAAAAAATGAATGTTACACATATTTTGCTGGAAATGTGTTAATGTCTGGTAACGATTCTCATATTTTTCTTGCCAATGTCTCACCACACTATGCATATCACCTGCAGACCAAGAGACATGTATTGCTTGGAGCATCTGAATTATTTCTGCCTTTGCAAGAGTTGTATTTGCATACCATACTAATAATCAGTACAATGCGGCCCACATGCTGGTCATACCCTTCAAATCACAACCCTCGAAAATCTACAGCAAAAAGACAGAAAGAAAAAAAAAACACCAAACAAACGAGTGTCTCACTCATGGCACTACCTAAACTCTCAAATGGACAAAGAAATGCAATTACGCATTCAATGCACTTTTTTCGGCCTTTCACATGATCATACCAGCCTACTCGTCTACTCTTAATGAAACTCAAGACTCCTGTCTAAACTCCACCGTCGAATCCCAGTTGGGAATCAAAGGTGCTTCCCCTTAATTGTCCTCTAAAGTGATTTCTCCCCACCATGTCTGGACGTCTATTAAACACATTTTGCCAGGATGAGTCACTGGGCATCCCACCTTTCGACAAAAAAAAATTTGCGCGAGATTTGTCGGTGGAGCAGCAGCGGAGGGGAGGGAGTCTCCGATGACAAGGAGGGGCGTAAACATTGGTGTTACAGTTAGTCATTTCTTCACTCAACTGTTGTAACAAGGTTTTATTAGAAAAATGGATAATTCATCCTAAGTCAAAAAAAAAAGGGAAAGAAACATGATATCATGTTTTTCTGCAAGAAATATTCTATACCAGGGCTCCTTTAAAGCATGCCCAACACACACAGCCCATTAATGCACTATTTTTTCCCCCAATAAACACAGTTGTGTCATTCACATCAATCAATGACATTGCATTGATTTTGTAAATAGCTTGTTGTGTAAACTTGCATGTGCATGCAGTTGTGTTTGTGTGTGCATATCAGTGTTAATAGTGCACCTGTGTAGTGTACATGTTTGCATGTGGAAGGCTGATGGTTTTAATGAGCCTGTCTCTACTACTTAATAAAAATGATTCAAAGTGGCATATTTCCATCGTAGAGAAGTAAATGCGCAACCTGACACACCATAAAATTTAAAGCAACAGTCATTACATATCAAGATAATTTACAGGTACTCATTGAGCCGTGTGCACCAAGGCTTGTAACATTCTAGTGATACCAGAGTTTTTTTTTTTTTTTTTTTTTTAGCTGCATCATCCAATAGTATTGCATCTCCAGTTTTGATGCGAAGCAGATGCAAAACTTTGATAACTGAAGAGGTTCATCCGATTGGTATATCTATATTTGTAGCAAATTTCATTAATTCACAATCAAAGTTTGATCTGTCGTTGCCCTATCTTATGGCGAGTCAGCACCAGTCCCACAAAGCCTGCAGAAAACAGTAGGCAAAAGCTCATGAAAGTAAAATCGAACTTTGATTATGAATTCATGAAATTTCCTTCTAATATCTGCACAACTTCTACAACATGCATGCATCTCTCCAACACAGCTTGATAGAGAAAAGTTCACTCTGACTCCAACATCTCAACTTTTCTACAAGAATTCAATTTTTTTTTGGTCGCTTACCACTCGGCTTCTTGCCTTTCTCTCCTTTCACCATTTTGCCACCGATCCCATGGGGACAAAAATCGGATTCCTGGAAATGTTCAAAGCCTATTGCTGCATAGGCAGTATCTTGACCTCTGTGAATCATTCCACTATAAAGTCCAAGTCAAGTTCCCATGACATAGAGGTAGGAGAACTGCAATCCAAAGAGGGGGAATATTCCTTTTAATAATCAAAGATCCATTGTGGAGCTAACAGTATTCAAAGTCAAAGGCACTGCACCGGCTCAGTCAGCAGTAAGATGGAATTGGACCTGTGAGTCTACAAATGCAGTAATGTTATGATGAAGAAGTGCTGCTCTGCAGGTCTGTTTCAGTGGGGATGAGCAAGCCTAATCTGATGCGGTGTTCAGCTGCGGACGTCATGACAACCGCAGACACGACAAAAGAGGAGAATCCCCGTCCATCTCTTGCACGAGAGTGTGCAGTTGTGCATGTACACTGCATGTCCGCGAGACGGATCAATATTTGATTCCAACGATGGAAGCGGTAGTGTCCTTGAGGGAGCACCGCATCAGTGTGTCATCCAAGCATGCGTCTGGTAGGCTCACAAATGCACCTGCAGTAAAAAGCAAGCAACCCCCATCCCCCCTCTCCTGGATTCTCTCGCCGTTTCCTGTTCTCATTCCTTCCGCGACTGTTCTCAATTTCTCGCTTCCATCGAGTCTCCCCTTCCTCCTTCTCCTCCTCACCCCCCCCAGCACGCCGCCACCACTGTGGTAACTAAACCTCATTCCCCATTGTCGCTAATCATCTCTTGGCCATCCCCCGACCGGAATCAATCACCGCGGCGACGCTCCCGCCTCTCGCTTTTCCCAGAGTCGGATGCCCCTCTTCCTCCACAAATCACCCTAGATGCCGCCGGTCACTCCCCATCATAATTACTCTCCACTCATCGTCCACCAGACTCAAACTATAACTCTGTACTGTCTGAAGGTCATGGATGCTATCATCCTTTCCCAGTGGATTATGGCCAAATTAAATTCTAGTATCGAACCTGCCCGTCCCTTCTCAAACATTTAATTGAAGCCTTAGACTTGTTTTGGGGCTGCCGTCAGACACAAACCACATGCTCAAGAAACACACGGAGCATGCCAAGAGAAGAGGAGAATGGGGAAGACAATCACAAGAAATCGATTTCTCTAACTGCATTGGGGCAAAATGGTGTGCCTCGCAGAGTATTGATATGGAGATGAAAGAGAGGGGGATGGGGGGGGGGGGGGAAGACCAGGAGTTAAGGATGTGTAGGGAGAGGGGTAATGGAAGAAGAACGATTACCATGAATAGATTCCAGCTTAGCCGCCACATAGATGACACAGTGCACCTGGCTGGCACAATGAGCTTAATGTTGAGATGAGGAAAAGAAAGATCAAGAGATAGACAGGCAGAAAATATGGACAGAGGCAGAAAATATATAGAGAGACAGTATGGAGGGAGGGGAAGAGCAAGCAAACTAGGTTTGTAGTGATGGTGGTGGTGGTGGTTGGGGGGGGGGGGTAATAAAGACAAACCATTACCAAACACAAGACAAAACAGAAGCTTGCTGTGCTGCCACTTGTCAAAAATGTCTGCCTGGCTAGCAAAATGATTTAGTCGAGTTGAGAAGAGAGAAAAGGGGGGGGGGGCAGATATATGAGAGAGGAAGAGTGGTGGAAAGTGATGACGAGGAACCACCACCACCACCACCAAAAAAAAAAAAAAAAAAAAATAGATCTTCTCGATCATCCCCTAATTAGCCTCCAGTGGGAACGGTGCACACACTTGGCACATCCCTAATGACCCGTATTGTAATGCCTCTAGGGGCAGTATTCACTTTCTACTGGTATCACACGACAGACAGTTGAACATTTATTCCCACAGAATATCAGCCCCTGATGGGCTCTGGTACAACAGCAAACATTAATCATTGATTACCTAAGTGGCTCCATGCCAGACGAATAGGAACGCACAACAGCTAGCTCTCCCACAGTACAACCTTGATTGTTTATTCATGGTTCATTACCTCTCGGAGCGTTTAATGCAGCCAGGGAAAAGAGAATTTCATTAAAAGCCATTACTCATTTCATGATGTTCTATAATTCTACTGTTTTTCACTTTGTACCATGTCTCTAAAAAACAAATATCACAAAAACAAAACAAAACACATTAGTAATGGCAGGTAATGACCTTGTGTACTTAAGGCATCTCAACTACCTCTGAAGGGAAAAACCGTGGTTTCATTTTTCAGAAGCACCAGGAAAAATCTGTTTCATTTTCATTTTGATTACCTGTTCTTTCATTGTCAGATGAAGAATAACATCAAATGAAATGTGGAATACAGTTCAGATGAATATAACCTCTACATCAGGAAGATATGTAATGCCAAAAAAACAGATGAACACTTCAGATGACTGCTAAACACTCCCCTCCCCCACCATCACCAATAATCATTTTCAATATACAGATTTCAAAGTTGGTGTTAACTTGGCATAAACAATTGTTCACATTTTTTTTTTCTTTGGTATCATGTGCCAACAAAAATCCAGAATACATGGAATGAGTGCAATCAACAACAACAACGAAGACGACGACAACAACAACAACAACAAAAACTAGAAATGTCGCTACAGCGACTGGTTATACCCCCGCCAAACAACATTTCATAAGCTTTGGTCAAAACAACATTTGATAAGCTTTGGTCAAAAAACTGAGGAAGTAGTTAAATCCGCAAGATCTTTCCTTGATCTTCTGCCATTAATATGCCGTTACCATGGCAACGTACTTTCGGGTACTGTCGAAAAATGCGTCATGCACATCTACAACCAAAGGCACACATCTGTACCAAGTTTCATGGAAATTGGGCAAAAACTGAGGAAGTAGTTTGCAACACAAAATTTTCCATCATTTTGGCTCATAATATGTGAGCTGTTACCATGGCAACATACTTTTTGTCACTGTCAAGAAATGTGTCATGCTAACCTATATCCTAAGACAAACATTCAATATGAATTCCATGAGAATTGGAAGAACACTGATGAAGCAGTTTTGCCATGAAGCATTTTGCCCTATATTTTACCAATAACATGCCGTTACCATGGCAACGCACTTTTTGCCACTGCGGAAATATGTGTCTTGCACATTAACATATTCAGATGAACATCTGTACCTAATTTCATAAAAATTGATCAAAAACTGTGGGAGGAGTTCGCGACGCAAGATTTGTACCCATTTTTGCCCATAATATGCCGTTACCATGGCAACGTACTTTTGGTACTGTCAAAAAATACGTCTTGCACATCTACAACCCAAGGCACACATCTGTGCCAAGTTTTATGGGAATCGGTTGAAAACTGAGGAAGTAGTTCGCGACGCAAGATTTGTACCCATTTTTGCCCATAATATGCCGTTACCATGGCAACGTACTTTTGGGTACTGTCAAAAAATACGTCTTGCACATCTACAACCCAACACATCTACAACCTAAGGCACACATCTGTGCCAAGTTTTATGGGAATCGGTTGAAAACTGAGGAAGTAGTTCGCGACGCAAGATTTGCAACGGACCGACCGCCCGACTGACCGTCCGCTGATTCCTATATACCCCCTTCAAACTTCGTTTGGCGGGGGTATAACAACGAATCACATATGATATTTATAGAATCCAGTGCCCAAAGACACTTAACTCGGTGAGGACAGTTTGCTTTCGCTACAACACAAATTTCCCATAGACCCTTGCCCGAGTATACTCGGGACTCGTCCTCCAAAGACACTTAACTCGGTGAGGACGATTTGATTTCGCTACAACACAAATTTCCCATTGACCCTTGCCCGAGTATAATTGGGACTCGTCCTCAATGGGCTAAAATCCCATCCAGATCACAATCGGGTATTATTTATGGAATTTGAAATCGTGCTGATAACTTTGAAGGGTGTAATGCTACAGCCCTCATGTCAGCAGACACAAAGTTACATCAATGTCAAAACTTGTTGCCAATTTAGAGAGCAGCATTCATATGATGAAAAGCACGCCAAAAGCACAACCGAAGTTAAGGTGTGATTTCCCAAAGCATGTAAAATTGATTCTGTATAAATTTCCCAAAGCAGAGTTGTCAACAGACAACCAGCATGATAGTACTGTGTGTGTACCTCATGATATTCACAATTTTACGCTATACCAAGCTAAAAAGAAAAGTGCATACCCAGCTCAGTTTCATCATTTGATCATAAGAAATATTGATGTCATGCACAAGCTTCCATACTAAAAGCTATTCTTATCGCCTCCGTCCTTTCCAGGAAGTTGTCCTATTCCCTTCTAAACTGAAACTAAAATCATGGCTGCAATACCTGTTATTCATTGCATCTTGAAACAGTTGAATATTAACAGACATTCATCCATAATCAGCTCTTATAAACAGGAATTGTGCAGCTTTTGTTTCATGTTTCAGTTGGGATGACATTACAATTTTGTCTGTACGATCCTTATCTCACTCTTGCTTTGCTGGCATGCATTATGACAGCATCAATTAACATAACACTCTGCACATGTAATCTTTATTTCTGTGGGGAAGGATATCAGTAGACCAATCATGTAACCTCTGAATCTCTATAAAAGATTCTGTCCATCAACTGATAATCTTAAGTTTGGGAAGTTCCAGACTGTTGTTATAACCATCACCCGAAAGTTGGCAATTTCTACTGACAATCTTATTCCAAGGTAATACTTCTTCACTAAAACAGATTTTGATTGTGTTGTGGCTGACACTTTTTTTTTCCAATGTTTGAGTATTGCAAATATAACTGCAAAATCTGCTGAAAATGTAATAAGTGTGAGATAAGAATTACTCTATTATGCGACCAAAAAATGTGGGATATTTCCACTGCAGTGGAGAGGAAAAAGGAAATGGTTAAATTACGGGATCAGGTACACAAAACTTATCGGCAATATCAAGGAAATTGCATCTGATGTTCAAAACCGCCGCTCATCCTGTTGAATTTGTGGTGTGTTCCACAACACACCTTCCACACGTACAGCATATCTAATGCAAGAGTGCAGCTGACAAGCATACAAGGTAATGCATACCAAACAGGTATGATACTTCAAAAGGCTTTTTTGGCCTTGCTGTAAGGAAGTTCGTTGATATGATGTAAGCTCGATGTAATTTGCAATCCAGCCCTAAATTGCAACACGTACATCTTGTGCTTATACTTGATTGTAGTTTTAAGAGGTATAATCTAGAAGCGTAGCCAAAAAAAATAATCATTCACAATCATGATATTATTGTGAATAATGGAGATGATTGTAATTGTCATTACTTTCATTAAACTTTATTCTCATTATTACAATAATCATAATCACTACCATTGCCATCATCATCATCATACTTTTTATTATCACTGCTATCAGTATGACTGCTCCCTATTATCATATCACCAGTAATAGTAATAGTAGTTGTAGTAGTAGTAGTAGTAGTAGTAGTAGTAGTAGTAGTAGTAGTAGTAGTAGTAGTAGTAGTAGTAGTAGTAGTAGTAGTAGTAGCAGCAGCAGCAGCTAGAGTATAGCAAGTGGCATTAAACATCTCTTTTTCTCCTCTTTATATGTTCAGTAATTAGCTGTGTTAGCTAACTGTTTATGCCAAATATTTATTCAAAAGTGGGACATGTAAAACACCGAGCGTGCCCCCTTTATTTGTTGTTAAAACAAAAGAAATAAAAAGAAAAAATGAGATGAAACCTGGAAGTAGCGCCAGAAATATTGTTTGCATCCCTCCACCTTTAAGAAATTCCTGGATCCCCCCTGAGAAGGGAATCAAATATCATTGTCCTGTGCAACAGAAACACTTTTAATAAACAGATTCTCAACTTCAAACTGCAATTTCATCGGCTTACACATGTTGTCTGCCAAACATCTCATCAAAAACAGGAAAGACTGCTTCTACTGACACATTCTACTACTTTGTCATTATAGCCTTGAGGGAGGGGCTATGGGGAAATTTGAAGATGGAGGGGGATGAAAAAAAGTAGAAATATAGATTTTTTTCTTTATTCAACAGCATCAAGCTGACAAGCAAAATGAGAGAGAGAGAGAGAGTGAGAAAGAGAGAAAAAAAAGGTTATCTTCTAAAAGTGGTAGTTTGACATTTCAAAATGTAAAGACAATTTTTTCCCCTCCATGTTCCTCTCCAATTCATATGAGAAGTGTGTACACAAGAAAGGTTGCAAAAACAAGTGCTAAATTTCAGCCAGCCCATCAGAGCACCCACCCACGCATGAGGGAAAACGCAGATGAAAACACAGATACACTACATACATACACCAATGACAAAGACACATTCACACACAGACACACATACAGTTTGCCAACACTTACTCTCCAATTTTTATCAAAATCACTTTCACATCAGACATAATGCAGCCAAGTACTCCACTATCATTATCACAACAATTGCTATAACTACTACTATAACAGTAACAGCAGCAGCAGCAACCAGAACCACGACAAACAAAAAACAACCACCACCATCATCACCATGACCACTACAATAACAGCATCAGAGTCAATAACAATTATGATACCTGTACGACAATGTGTGGAAGCTATAAAAATACGGCTTGGTTCTTGGATTAATTTTTCCATTTGTCTTTCATCCAGGCTCAAGATTGATAGGATTGACAAATGAAAAGACAAACGAACAAACAAACAAACAGGCAGCACTGACAGCAAAACAATCTTACCTTTCTGACAAAGGAGGAGCTTTCTGTCGATCCTCGAGCTGAGCTCGGCGAGTTTCTCCACGTGCCAGTAGTGGAAGAAGATCTTGGTCTTACCCACCTACGGGATGGCAAGAAAGTCGAGAGCAGATATAGGGCAAAAATGATCTGGATGGTAATATTCCATGAGATTCCAGCTGCCAGAACCAAAAGTAATCCACAAGCACAATATGATGAGTTTATTCTGTGTTAATCAGTAAAGATGCAAGTAACTTGCAAAGCAGAACAGGTGTGAGAAAACATGAATAGCTTTCGAGTGTTTCTTTGATCGAAAGGATTACGCTAGTTTAATGTCTGTACAGTAAATACTGGGTATACGATGTCTCACAGCTTAAGACTTTACACTCCTTCCGAGGCTGGTACATGAGGAATGAAGGGAAATTATTGATCACATTTGCAGACACATCCTCATATTGAGGTCACTTGGGGTCAGCCACGAACAAGGTCAGTGGGGGGAAATAGAATTTAATGGCTTCACTGGCTGGTGCCTTGATCAGGTGAAATGGAATCCCCGAAATCTGCCGAATCCGGACGCGATCACACCTCAATGTTATCGGCACCTCCCTGAGGTGTTGCCAATGTGCAGGTCGGCCACATCACATTAATGATCGACAAGATAAACTCATACTCTTGATCATTAACAAGGGTCTGTGTTTAGTTTGGAAAATACAAGGCAGCACACAGACATGCAGTAATTTCCTCTTTCAAATAATAACTAATTAGTTCTTGTTTTGATAGCACGGCGCACATGCGATTCCTCGTCATTGTCGCGTCAGTGTTCGTGCTTCACTGTCTCATGAGTGTTACCATGGCGAACCAGTTTGGGGGGGGGGGCCTCGTGTGACCACGCCCACTCGATCAACTGCCTCACGAACATGTGGAAAACCAATTACAGTGTGGCTCCGCAGAGCCCCGTGCGACATGAACTATTCAAAATCTGATATGAAAAACAGATCAATCCTCCTTATGACTTGACTGTGCTCTTCAACTTGTTCACTCTTTGGTATATGAAGATGCTCTGGAGTGTCTCACCTTCTCAAAGAGGAAAAAAAAAAGAAGCTCATGTATCTAACACTAACAAAACATGTAGTGTGGCAAGCAGGAAGATGGATGAAAATAATTCATACCTCAAATCGTGGGTATGCATTTGTGTGCTACAGTGACAGTGATGTCAAAGTTCTTGCAAGTGATGCAGTGAAGATCATTCAGAATCACAATCATATCAACATGACTGAGACGATTATTGAGAATTGCAAAATTATACAAGCTAGCAGAGATCATTTCTTTTCTCTTTTAAAGTAAGGAAAATCTCATCTCTTGCATTTTCATCAGTATGGTATCTTTGAACCTTAGTCATTGACTCTGAATTCAATATCTCATTTAGAGTAGCAATGATTTCATCTCTAAAACAGGCTCTCCCGTACATATTTCTTCTCACTTTAGCCTAACGTTATAGCACAAGAACCCCTGCATATCATCTGTTGAGAATGAGAAGGGCGTTAAGTGGTCTTGAACACTATGGGTTTTGTGGCAACTTAACGCCGTTATCATTCTCAACCGACGATATGTTTTTTATCACTGTATCCTTGTTTACAGCACAAGACTCCACAAACAAATGATCAAATCATGCCTCTCAGGAGACGATTATCTCAAAAGAGAGGGCAGGGCAATACACCCAATGCACGAGGTGCTGAACAGTATTTGGTCAACCCACTGAAGTGGACATTTTTTGCAGGAAGGAAGGTATACTACGTGAAGTACCAACTTGCTTTTTTTTCTTGTCACTTCCCAGTTCCCGTTTCTACCGAAAGGGAACAGTTTGGCGTCGGAAGGGAAATGGGACATTGAGTAAACACTTGGGGTAAGAGGGAAGGAAAGCAGGACAATCTATAGGAAGGTAGAGAAAGAGAGATTGAGAGAGATATATGTAAGTAGATAGGTAGATTGATGGGTAGATAGATAGACAGATAGGTAGGTAGGTAGATAGGTAGATAGATAGATCAATAAATAGATAGATAGCTGGATATATGAATAGGTAGATATATATAGGGAGGTAGATATATATATATATATATATATATATATATATATATATATATATATATATATATATATATATATATATAAATAGATTAGATAGGTAGATTGATGGGTAGATAGATAGATAGATAGATAGATATATGGGCAGATAGACACATAGATAGATGGAAAGAAACATATAGATGGGGAGATTGAGGGAGGGATATAAAGAGAGATAAACAAAAGAGACAGAGACAGACAGATAACTAGAAAGAGAGTGAGGGAGTGAGATATAGATATATGTGATTAAACACAAAGATATAGAGATGAATAGGTAAACAGAGATAGAAATGAATAGAGAAAGAGAGAGATAGAAGTGAGAGAGGGATAAATAGATACAAAGAGACAGCAATAGATAAATAAATACAGGGAGGAAGAGAGGTAGAGAGAAAGGGAAAGGGAGAAATAGAAAAATACATAGAGAGAGAGAAAGAGAGATTGATAGAAAAGATGATAAAATTGAGAGAGAGTAAAAAGAAAACAGAAAACATATGGACCAAGAGAAAGAGAAAAAAAGAGCAGATATGACAGGCGGGTAGGGCTATATATTATTTCTACCAACGATGAAGGAGGCAAAGAGTCCTCGTTGGAGTACATATATCATGCCTTCGAGCTAATATGTCACTCTTTATTGCTCATGATATCAATAGAAGTGCAAGGTAGACATTCTAGTCCATCAAGTAAGCTTGTTGTGCATTTACTATTTGTTGGATGTTAAACTGAAAGACATCGATGAAAAAAGATGGAGTGAATTTCATTTACGAGTGTGACATTTTGTTGAAATGTAACTGTTTTGGACCAAATTGTTTTTTGAAAATTTGTAACCATATAAATAAAAAATAGTGTCATGTAAGGTAGTGCTGACGCCAGCAGATGTCTATAATGACTATAACACTTTGTCCTAACATAATAAATGGAGAGAATGGTCATAAGTTAAGATATGACTTTACCCAAACATATCATCTCTGAACGAAAAGAATGTCAACTGAGAACCAGAAGGGCACTTTAAGATTTGAGTGTAAATAAAAAAAAATAAACAATCAATTTTAATATAGTAAAAAGTTTATTTAATCAAAAGTGGGAATATCTATAAGCATTGTTACAAATATTTGGTAAAATAGCACCCTTGTGGTATTAATTTTTAACCCATTCCATGTTGAATTCTGAAATGCCCATAGAATTACCAGGTTCCCATATGGGTTAACATTTCACTGAAAATGAAAATACAGTTCGACCTTGATTATCCGGCCTCCTTTTATCCGGAAATCTCTATTATCCGGACGCGTTCACGCAGTGAAGGACTTTTTTTTCCATCCAAAAGTTGAGAAAAAACAGTGACTTTCATGGATCTATTTCACTAATTTCATAAGATGTGCATGATAGGTTTCTCAATATCTAATGAGGTAAAATATGTATGATTTTCACATAAAGATATACTTTATATTTGTGAAGAATTAAGGGATGACAATTTTGCGCAGACTAGCATAGATTACACCACCTTTGCGGGGTATGCTACCTGCCTAGCTGCCAGTACACTGGGACGGCAGCTTGGATGGCAGCTATATACATTAACATTGTGTCTCCAACATCTGGCCAATTCGCTTATCTGGATGAGCGCCGGTCCCGACAGGGCTGGATAATCAAGGTCGAACTGTAGTTCAAAATTTACACCATAATGCACCATAAATACAGTTCGACAGCTGGGGGCGCTGTGGCATAGTGGATAAGACTCCCGACTCCCGATCGGAGGACCCGAGTTCGAATCCCGCCCAGCGCTTACGTCCTTGGACAAGATGTTTTACCCACCATGTCCCTCTCAACCCAGGTGTATAAATGGGTACCTGGCAACGCTGGGGTAATAATAATGGCAGGGCCCTCTGGCAGACCAGTGGCAACACTGAAGAGGTTACCCTGGGTAAATAAGACCTTATTAATATTATTAATATTAATTAACGCAGAAGAGACCAAGCTCTACAACATGATACCAATACCCCAAACTCTCCAAAAGTGTGATACAGTCCTTCTGGTTCTCAGCCGACAAGAAGGGTAGTACTACGTAATTATCTTTATCAGTATGAGTAAAAGGAGACAGAATGAAAGGCACATAGGAAACTTTGACAGATTGAATATGTCTTACGGGAAAAAAGAAATTTAACATAAAAAATGGGAACAATGAAATTGATCTGCTACTAGACTACCCCCACATACGTACATATGCTGACATGATTATTCCTCACCTTTGAAATGATCATGACAAGTTCAGATGAATTTTGTCATGGATACTACTAAAACACTGATCAATTCACTGCTTATTTTAATATGTTGATGTAGGGCAATTTTTCAATCAATTGCACACAAAAAAAGTTCAGATGAACTTCAACATCAAAGTATGATCTCTACATAGGGCAATCTTGGGTGATATTAACAGATTAATCTGACCAGAAACAGAAGATAGTAGTTCTAGCTGTGTCTTTCCTTCTAAGATACCTCTTGAAATCTGAGTTCTGTGACATAGAGGTAAAGACAGCACACCTCCATTGCAAGCAAGGAAGCAAGTCTGTAGGACCTTCATAGCAATACATAATCCCTTATGCTCCACTTTAATCTGTCTGGTTAGCTCAGTCAGCCGGAAAGATAGAAAGAAAAAAAAATTAATGTGGGAAAAATAACAGGAAGCATGGACAGATACAGGATGATTAAAAAAAAATTCCCCTCACATTGGGACAATGTATGCATCACATAATGCATGGAAACTATATGCAGTAATTATCAGAGTGATGCATTATTTACTTGTAATAAACTCAACACAATGAAAACACACACAATGGCATACACACAGTACTTACTCAGCAAGCATTCAAACTTCTGTCCAAAGTGAAAGTTGTACACTAACTTCGCAAAACACTAGTGAAAAAGAAAGCTGGTGGACATGTGTGAAGCAGTCTAGCAATTTAAGAGCAAGATTGTTGATGGATTCTAATCGTCGCTTTGGCCAGACAATAAATAATGAGTATGAGTCTGTATCAGCAGACACGCAAAACAAAACAAGAGTGGCGGTTGCCAGTAATAATCACTGTTCCGCTTCCCACTTCCCTCTTTCTCTCTCTCTCTCTCTCTTCACCCCCTTTTGGTGTCCCTATATATCTATCTATCTATCTATCTACCCTGTTATCTATCTATCTATCTATCTATCTATCTATCTATCTATCTATCTATCTATTGATCTACCTAACCATATATTCATCTATCTTCCAACCTATCTACCCATCTATCTATCTATCTATCTATCTATCTATCTATCTATCTATCTATCTATCTATCTACTATCTATCTATCTATCTATCTATCTATCTATCTATCTATCTATCTATCTATCTATCTATCTACTATCTATCTATCTATCTATCTATCTATCTATCTATCTATCTATCTATCTATCTATTGATTGATCTATCTACATATCCAATGCATGTAACCTTTTTTTTTTTCAAGACTGTGTAATAACTTAATTCTTTTTTATCTTCATGAGTTATTATTTACCAGAACTGTCAAGGTATCTATCTAACTATGTGCATATTTTGCCCTATTTCATCACCTATTTTCCTTTCATTCACTATCATTCTGAAAATGTTTCCATAGTACCTTCAATGCTATAATATCATGCGTAACTCTTTGTGTGCTTTGAACACCAATCAGCACAAAACCCCACAGCATTGCACACAGTTTCCAACATCCCTGGCATAGAAAGAGTTAAGCGGGTTGATGTTAAAAGTAAGTCTTGGAGTAGAACCAAATTGATAAGAGCCAAACAACTGACTAAAGTTTCCACCCACAAACTGAGATGAGGAAACCCTTTGAATAATGACAAGAGAGCTATCTATCCGTCCATCTCTAGTTCTTGAATCCTGTCCTTCAGTGAAAACTGCCAGCCAACAAACAAACAGGAAATTTCGGACTCAAGGGAGCACGCTTCCACTTGATTGCAGGCGACAATCTTGGAAGCCTTTCCATTAATGCACATATCAAAATATCCATGTCTATTTATATACACACAGCAATTCAACTATCTGCCTCTCTATAAGCCTGTTTGTTCATATAGCATTCTATCTTTTCATCAGTCAGTCATCTTTGGATCTATCCATTCCATCTTTCTATCTATCAATCCTGGAGAAAGAAGTTTATTGCACGACAGAAACATACCAAGAACCATTAGTTACATGTAATAGTACATATATCTTTGCTGAAAATTCTATGACTGATTCCATCTATAAATAAACATCTATATATTTAGCTATTTGCCTTGCTTTATCTGTAAACCTATCTATCTATCTTTCTATCCCCATATCTTTCTCTTTCCCTGCCTTTGCTTGCTATCTATTGGACTTCATTTCCTTTCTGTCTCGCAGAGAAGAAAAAAAAGTTTGCTCTTTGCAAGCAGCAAACAAATAGGAACTCTGAGATCAAAACCACTTGATTAAAAATCTGTGGCTTGGCAGAGGCAATAAACTACTTGAAACCAACTTCAAAGATGGACAGATTTTTTTCTCCTTTTTTTTGAAGATGCATAAACTCAGTGACCTGTTTGGCAATAGAGTGAGTTACTTACTTCATATGCGGTAAAAAAAAATGTGGTTAAGTTCATCCAAAAATGTAGTATTTAGACTTGCCGAGAAGATACTAGTCCATAGATTACACTTCTTTGGTTTGTGGCTTACTCCAACTAAATGAACGACTTCAACCAATGTACTATACAGTGTAATAACTCTTTCTGAGGCCACCGTTTCCAAAAATAACCTTGGTCTTTAGAGGAAAATACTGGAACGCAGTCATTGTTTCAGTAATAATAAATCTATATAGCTAAAAATAAACAGGATACATTGAAAAAAAATCAGATCAGGCCCTTTGAATTTTTTACATTAGAAACACAGACAATAGAAACTCTCAGTTTGGTTTTGGAATCCTGACAAAGAGTATCTATCTATCTATCTATCTATCCATCCATCCATCCATCCATCCATCTATCTATCCATCAATCCATCCATCCATCCATCTATCTATCCATCAATCCATCCATCCATCCATCTATCTATCTATCTATCTATCTACCTACCTATCTATCTATCAATCTATCAATCTATCTATCTATCTATCTATCTATCTATCTATCTATCTATCTATCTATCTACATATCTATCTATCTATCTACCTATCTATCTATCTGTATATCTATCTATCTATCTATCTATCTATCTACCTATCTATCTATCTATCTATCTATCTATCTATCTATCTATCTATCTATCTATCTACCTATCTATCTATCTATTTATCTATCTATCTATCTACCTATCTATCTATCTGTATATCTATCTATCTATCTATCTATCTATCTATCTATCTATCTATCTATTTATCTACCTATTTATCTATCTATCTATCTATCTATCTATCTATCTATCTATCTGTCCATCTGTTCATCTTAGCTTATCCAGGAGATTGTGTCGAGGTAATGCATTCTTCAGAATTTGAATACTTTCCTTTCCAATCGGCACTATAATTTCATTCCAGCCACTAATAAACACTATTGTGACCTCAGCTCATTTCCCAATCAAAATTGGGCAAATTTCCTCGAGATTATTTCAGTCCCCTGAAGAGTGGCAGCTTGAAGCATCTTTGCAAATCTAATTTCATAGGATACTGCACTGCGAAAAGTGAAATCATGAAGTGATTTATGCAGATTCCTACCACATTACATGTCTGCATGCACTTTAACCCTATTCTAACTGGGCTATTTGAGACCAAGTTTTTACTGAGGGGGGGGGGGTCAATTTGACCCCCCCTTCAGATCTCGGCCGCCAATCGCGCGATCGCCGTGAAATTTTGCCTGAAGATAGAGCTGGATGTCAACTACAAGTTTACATCGTCATACAATAGAAAAATATTGCCTTTCTATTTTTAATAAATTAATTATGCAAATTTGTGCATGAAATCATATTTTCACCTATAACTCCATTAAAAAGACTGGAGAATTGCTAAATTTTTGTGTCAGAATTCCTCAAGACACATCAAACAATTTTTGTGTAAAAAAATAGCTCAATTGAAATTAATTTCTTTTGTTTTGTTAATTTCTTATGTATTTTATTGTTTTTTTAACCTTTTATTTTCCATTGTTTTTTGCCAAAACTTGTTGCAGGCACTTTTTCAGGCTTATCTACACCAGAATTGCTTAATTTCAATGGTTAAAAGTTGAAATAATCTAATATATATCAATTTAACCAAAAAACACAATTTGCATTGGATTTGCACACGATATCATAAATTTGAGCTGTTTTTTGGTTGACATGCATATGCAAAACATTACGTAACTTCAAAACGGTGTACCCGGACGTCGCAAATTTGATCTCAAAATATGCGGGAGACTTCAATAAAAAAAGTCGTGAAACGACGCGGCAAAAGCTTTGCGCGTTGCGAAATCGTGGCGCGAAACGTCGAGGGGAGAGGGGGTCAATTTGACCCCCCCCCCCCCCCCAGTTAGAATAGGGTTAAAGGACAAGTCCACCTTCATATACATGTGGTTTGAGTGAATGCAATGATACTAGTAGAACACATCAATGAAAGTTTGGGGAAAATTGGACAATCTGTTCAAAAGTTATGAATTTTTAAAGTATCTGCGCAGTCACTGCTGGATGAGAAGACTACAACAGTGTATGATGTCACATGCGTACAACGATATAAGGAGAATAAAAAGAGAATTTCACAAAACTTCACTTTTTGAATAAAGTGCACATTTCTTTGACTTGTTACTAACGTATGTTAAGGCTAATATTATGCCCCCTGCCTTCTGAAAGAGACAAGTTGTGTAGTCTTTTGCTATGCGAGAAAAGTGAAAATATGTTGAATTTTCTTTATTCTTTCTTTATATCGTTGTACACATGTGACATCACAAGCTATAGTAGTCTTCTAATCCAGCAGTGACTGAGCAGAAACTTCAAAAATTCATAACTTTTGAACGGATTGTCCAATTTTCCTCAAACTCTCACTGATATGTTCTACTAATATGGTTGCACTCACTCAATCCACATGTCTATAAAGGTGAACTTGTCCTTTAATAAGACTGGTCTTGGATAGACTGAATAATCATTTCCTTTCAGCTTACACCACAGACAGATATCATTGTGCGCAGGAAAGGAAATGTGATAAACTAATCATTCAGTCTCAATTGTACATGTACTGACCTGGGATATCTTAAAATTGCAACCAGGTGAATTTATTTAAGGTGAAAGAATGGAATCTTCTGTGTGATGACTTTTTTTTTTTCAATAGTTTATTTCAATGAGGTTATGAATATAGTTGCATGGTTGATGTTTCCTACGACAAACCCTAAAATCTAAAGAAAAAAAAAGTGAGTAAATTCATCTGTTTTAAAGCTGTGCTTCTCAACCATAACCCAGGGCCCACTTTGGCTCCTACGATTTTGTTGGAGGCCCAGTTAGATGGAATGCAAATTTTTTTTATTTATTTTTTGGCCAACATTGCGGCCCACAGGTTGAGAAGTGCAGTCTAACAGCATACTGATGGAATGCACATACACACACAAAAAAATGTGAAAAAAATTCAAATATACATATTCCTAATTTGCCTTCATATTTTCTCTGTCTTTGACAGGGTATTTTGGAGTAACTATTGCAAATGTACGACAAACTTTGCAACATTTGTTTTTTACGTGGTATCATGTCTTATGGACAAACTGAAATATGTGAATAGGATTGCATCTGTGATATTTTCTCCTTATTCTCGACACTGTTCCTGATGTTTTGAACCTCAACTAGCTGCATATTCTCCAAATCTACAACTTCCTTCTTCCCCCCAAATCATCTGGTCATCCCCCTTCCGCCACTTGTTGACAAATTGTCTCAAAGTATTGGCTTTCTGGGCATTTTGGCTCACTTCAATTCCCCTTTGTGTGACCGTGCCAACGAGGGACACAACTTATCAGAGCCCACAGCTAGTCTCACTTCTCAGCCCCGCTTGCCACATTTTCACACATCAGACACCTACTGACTCAATTTCAGCTTCTGATCAGGGCATTACCACGCAAGCATTACACTGATGAATAGAGGGGAATTAAAATTTTGCTTGCTTGATGAAGGCTGATACAGCATCTCACCTCCCACCCGGTCAAGCCGTACTCTTTCAGCGTCTGGCGGCACTTTTCCATGTTGCTCTCGACTTGCACCGTCATCGTCGCCAGGGCAACCAAGCCAGCATACCTGCGAGAAGACGGAAAAAAAAGCTGTTAGGTGCTGATATTTGAAAAGGAAAAACCAATACACATGCTCTCTGGAAGAAACTGGTTCATGCAAGACTACAATAAATGGAGAAAATGCTGGGAGAAAGCCTAAATTATGTTCACTTGGTTAATAAAACGCGTGCTGTAAAAATAGTGCTGTAATATACTCCTGGTTCAATTCAGAAGATGAGCAAAGTAAGATATGAAGTCATTCCTGTCTCAATAGCCACATGGAAATAAAGACCACCTTTATACAAAGCTCACAAAAATTAGACTCCATTTGAAACAACTACAAGTACCTAATCAGACTTTTGATTAAACCTGTAGCAGTCTTTGTAAGTACTCTAAACTAGTCAAGGTATATTGCTGGCATTCACTGAAATTCCCAGTATAAACTTGACTGAAACATAAGTTTCAGTCACTATTCAGTGTTTTTGGACAATGCCTCCATGGTGTACACAACAACAACAACAACAACAACAACGACAACAGCAGCAGCAGTAGCAACAACAAAAACAACAACAACAACAGCAAAAACAACACATCAACCAAGTGCAATATGTTATGGGGGCAAAGCGGTCAAATGTGCGCCATCTTCACAGTGGACAGTTGCACCATCACGTACCTCTCCACAAACTCCTTGGGAGTGAGACGGAGGGGAAACCCCTGCTGCCGGATGCGGGTGGTCTCCATGAGGCCGGTGTAGCGGAGCTGGGCCACCACGTACTCCGGCACAAACTTGTCGGGCAGCTTGAGGGTGTTGGGCTTGATGCAGCGGATAAAGTGCGGCGTCGACCGCTTCATCTTGCTCATGAGCTCTGCCAGGGAGTTCTGCAGGAAAACAACATCAGAGGACATTCAATCTTATTTTAACAGTCTCTTTTTGTTTTTAACTTTTTCCTAAATCACTGATTCACTGTCAGGCAGATAATTTTGATTATGAGTAATTTCACACCAGTAAGATATATTTCAGAGTTCAATATCAAACATCAAGATTACAATTCATTTAGATACTAATACAATAAAACTTCATACAACGTACTGTAAAACCAGAAATTTTGCATGCATTTAATTGTGCAAATGCCATGAGAGTCAAGATTCATGGAATTAAAATGCACACGAAAGTTCTTGTCAACGTTATAATGCATTGGATGCCAGTGGCAATTCGAGAAAATTTCATGCTGCGAAAAAAGGCCGTCGGCTCCAATTTACGAAAAATTTTGTACTGCAAATATTTCTTGCTTTGAGCTGTGAATTTTCTTCACTTTGTCTCCCTCTAACAAATGAAATTTGCAAGATCGCAACTGCTGATCTATATTAAAATTAAAGGCATAATTTACCATTTGTAGATGAAACAAAAATCTAGCTTTAGTACTTCAAAATAGTTCTAAATTGTGAGTTAGGGATAGAAACAACCGATACAAGCAGGTTTAAAAGGGAACCATTAAAAAATGACAAAAAATTATGTATCATTTATGTTATTACACTAAAATGATATCATATGAGCAAATTTTCACATAAAAGCAAAATGTTTATAAAAGAATCTTCTCTTACAAATGATGATTTATGTACAAATACATAACAATCACAATAATATTAAAAGGAAATGGGAAGTACATACCTTGAAATGAAAGAGTACTGTAGCTGGCCCTTTGCGCTCTGTTCCAATGACTGGCCGCTCAACCTTGCCACGTTTCTGAAACGACAATTGTGATGAATACTGTGATTCAACAACTTGGAAAGCTTTTCATTTGTAGCTACACATGCAAGGCACACAATAAAGTAACATCATTCAAGATACATTAAGTCCTGACCAAAACAATCATATTGACGAACTCTATTGTGATTGAGATGTTCAAATGAGCCTATACACAGCGTGAGCTTTTCACTGGCAAATAATTCATAAATTTAATCAAGATTTCAGTAGTTTTTCTTTATAGTTAATAAAAATGGTCCACTTCTAAGTTCTTGTTGTAGCTGGGGTAGTTATATAAATCAAAATCACCAACAATTCTTTTTGGAAATGTTAATCAAGGCATACTTAAAGAGTAAGGAATTCTTGCACACTCTGTCAATTAATCATTTTCACACAGGAAATAATATTCAATAATTATATGATCATAACTTTGCACAATATTTTACAACCAAAAGGTAGCAAACCTCCAGTCATATCTATTGTTAGTATACACACTGAACAAAACAGAAAAGCAAAGAAAATATAAACAAATAAAAAGAGGAAGTATGAAAAAAGTAGAAAAGATAAAAGAGAAGAACAAGAACAAAGACAAACAAAAGCTGAGGTTCATACATTTGATGATAATGGATGACTAAAAGGATAAAATGGATTTTAAAAAAAAAGAAAATGAAATATTCCTGAAAAAGTGAACAAAGGAAGGGCAAGGATGACCACAAACACCATGCACTTTAGAAATATGCATGACAGTGCTAAACCTTTCATTTTGCCACCATATCACCCACATCCCATTTTATATTTTTCTTGCTGATAGGTATCTAACACAAGCTTCAAGAGTGACCAGAGTAACCTTTGTCTGTCAGTGACGGTTAACGTCTGCTGGGGTTCAATCTCTCCTCGCCTTCGACGCACTTCAACACCAGCATGAAGTTACGTAAATCGCACCTCGTGAATCACATCCTTCTCATTAAAAAAAAGGTAATTTAAAAAATACTACAAAAGGCAAAATAACACCGAGCACCAACTGTTTGGGGCAAAAAAAAGGTAACCACTCCTGCATTTCATTCCTAACATAGTAACAGTCTCGATTCTCTCTCCTCCCACCCTCTTTTGCAAGGATCTCTAAATCATCCTCAAAAACTTCCTGCTCTTGGTCACAATGCTTCCTTTAAAAAAAAAAAGGGGGGGGGGGGTAAGAGTCTTTAACGATTCCTGTTTTCTGAGCTCAGACTGGAAACTAATTGAAGATGGCAGTTTCCTGCTCAGTAGGGTTCAAGCAATATCCTATGATTCTCACTCTCATTTTTCACAATTTGCAGCAACAACTACAACATGCTGTCATTATTAATGCTGTCCAGCTTTTAAACAGATTTTTGGAAAATGTTGCTGCTTGGTTTCTCCATGATGAACAAATGTGGAAGAAAGAGGGCAACAGACTGCAAGTATGTTTGCTGTCAAAGTATATGATATAACTAACCGACTCTCATGACTTAAATACCCCTCACCCCCCCCCCCAAAAAAAAGCTCTTCTGGAAAAAAAGTCATAGAGCTATGCATACCATTGTAATTATCTAACTCTTTTGATCATAAAATACTCCAAAACAACTTATTTTCCTGTTAAACTGCTAGCTATCAGCCAGACAAGTTTCTTGGTAGACCCTTTTGATATATTGCAAGAAAATTCCAAAAGGTGGAAGATGAATTTTGAGCCCTTCTGAGCACTAGCTATGCTTGCTTTTACAGACCCAGTAGCATGGGGATACCACAGAGTGGAAAGGCTGGCCCGGCTCAGATATATTCGAGGATCCCAGTAAATAAATTGTGTAAAGATTTATCACTGCTCTCTGTTGAAGTACACACAGCCAAAGAATCTTGATTGGAGTCGACCAATAGGTCCTATCGACGAGCGTAGGCTTTGATGCACACATTCGCTGATTGGTACTATTCTTGGTTTTCATATGTACACCCCAGTAGGCAGCGAATGAATCAGGCCACCCTACACTACAGGGTCTTTAACCCGTAGAGGATGGGCTGATTTTGCTACAACACACAATTCCCATAGATACCTGCCCGAGTATACTTAGGACTCGTCCTCAACGGGTTAAAACAGGACTATATGCCAGAAATACAAAATCTGTCTATTAGTTACCCTGCTCTCCTTCCCGGAGAACTTCTGCTTCCGGAAGAAGGCGAAGGCATCCTTGGAGTTCTTGATGGAGCGGGAACGGCGGGACTGTCGCTGGCGGGCGCTGGGAGCAAGGGATCCCGTCCTCGTCAGGCGGTTCTGGAACATCTCTCGAATCAAGGGCTTGTTGCTTGCTATGCATGTAAACAGAGGAATCAGAAACACTCACTTAGAAACACTGATTATAAGTTTATAGAGCATTCAACTTTACAGGGAAGATTCATATAAATGAAAACCTGGGATATCCCCAGAGCTGGATTTTACATGTACCCACATATCTATATCTTGCTTTTACCTTGTTTTTGTTTGCATTTTGTCTAAATTGGATACTGAAGACTAGACAAGAATTTTATAGTCTTCTCTGCTCAAAGCATACCTTTATGGTTGGTTACAGACCTATCATTGGCCAAAAAAATGTACATGGTATTGGCACAGAATTCAGATGAACAAAATCATAATTCAATCCTGCTTTTAAAGTAGAAAGTGTTTCAAATAGTCATCCTTTAACCCGTTGAGGACGGACTGATTTCGCTACAATGCACATTTCCCATAGACACCTGCCCGAGTATACTCCAGACTCATCCTTAACAGGTTAAACTTCTCTTTCTTTGCTGTGCACAAAGACATTGCTGCCCCCACTGGCAAGGACTATATACATTTCAATCAGCACTCAAAACTACATTGTATGTCTCTTCTATTGACATTATATCTATCTATAGTTCAGTCTTCCATTTAATGATCTTTTGTTTTAACTTAACAGTTTCAATTAGCATTTTGTAAGAATTCTTTTCCCTGAGAAGCAGAAATATGATTGACACTCACTTTTCATAGTGAACATGACAGACTTGGCCAATGTGTCTCTGTTCTTTTCCAGGAACCCCGCCACACTGTAGCACACCTACAAAAGATGAAAGATAAAAAACAACAACAACAGCAAATCAATTGATGTGAATGCAGATCACTAATAGTTTTGTTACTTCTAATTTAGTTGTCTTTTGAAATTGGAATCGAGTACTGATATGAGTGATGAAAGAAATTGCATGGAAACATACAACAAATGTTCAGTTTAGGGGAAGGTGCATTCCAATGTCTTTTTTTAATCATACCAGTCCTCTAGCAGTAATTGACAAATGATGTCATCAAAAGAATTATTGTAATTGTTACTGCATTTCAAATAAAAATATAACCATAGTAGGACCCACAAGGAAGAAAAAAACAGAGAGAAGAAACTGCAATCTATTAGTGCTTACCATGCCGGCATAGTGCAGGACGGAGAAGGTCATTCCCAGGTCCTTTGGGGTGAAGTAGATGTTCTTGGCCCGAGAACCTGGACCAGAGTGTAGCTTGGTGGCCAGGCTCTGGTTGGTACCCCGGGGAAAGTGGCTCTCCTCATCAATCATGGCTGTGATGCCCAGATGTTTCTAGAAAAAGAACGACCAAAAGAAAGAAAGAGTAGAAATCAACGGACCCAGATAAAAACTTTTCTGCATTTGGGATAAAAATGCAGGCAATATAAACTAAGAAGTGAGAAAATATTGTTGAAAAAATGTGATATAAACAGAAAAAGAAGGGAAACAGATACCAAAAATATAGTTTTTAAGTGCTGAGCATTCAGGAAACATCTAAAAGAATACAATAAAAGCATCACAACCGTCAAGTTGGTGGGTACATTAGGTTGTGTCTAATCATAACAATCATAGCACACTACAGTTCAAGTACAATCTAAATTTTACTTTTATTGAGGTGGTAGAATCTATGAAATATTGACTTAGTGGAAAAACATTGGACTAAGTTGAAGCACACAATTCTACTAATCCCAGTCCAGGATACTCAAGAAAGATCCAGATCATATTACTGTATATGGAATCTACGGTGTAACTGCAAAAATATGTCACTCATAAAACACCTACACAGCAGTTCAACAGACACAGCATATCCAATATTGAACAAGCAAGGTAATAAGCGGTTTAGTAAGTTTCTATTTGTGTCAAAAAAATATCAGATGATTGTTGCCTACAAACATCTAAAATGCCTTTTCCCCCTAAGTTAATACCAGCATGATTCACATTATATCTTGTGCTCTGAGGGGAATCATCTACTTTGGATCCAGTAAAGGAGACTTTCCCATGAGAAGTAAATAGTGGGTGTGGTCAACTCAGCTATACCTCCAGGAAGACATCTAGGACCGGCTGGTTGCTGGTGAAGTTGACTCGGCTGAGACTGATGCCCTCCTGCTCACACTCCTCCTGCTCGTTCTGGAAGATGTGCTCGTTGAAGTACTGCTGCAGCTGCTCGTTGGCCAGGTTGATGCAGAGCTGTATGGGTGGTGGGGGAGTGAGAAGACGGAAAGTTTGTAAATCTTATCTCACTACAAGGTCATGTGACTACGTCTCTCTAAAGATCTTGCAAGTAAATCACCAACACTTGTGCAATTTACCAACACTGTTTTGTAGGAATATACTACAGGAAATGAGCTTACCTGAGCTGCTGTGAATGTTAACCCATTGAGGATGGGCTGATTTTGCTACAACACATATTTCCCATGGACACTTGCCCGAGTATACTCGGGAGTCATCTTCAACAGGTTAATATTCAAATTGGTGATGTCTTTAGAGCAAATACTAGACTTATTTTACAAAATCTCAACATTAAATATTATTCAAAGTTGAATTCTTGTCGAGGTGATGAGGTATCAATTTTTGCAGACAGAACATAAGAACTATCAAAGGGAGTACATAGAATAAAAACAATTATTCATAAAAAACTTACTGGTAACATACAGTATTTCAGCCACTACAGGCCTACGGGGTACTATACTGTCTATTGTCTTCTAAAGAAGAAAATTTCAACCAATCCTCTAATAAGCAGAGCAAAATACAAAACATCCAACTTTTCAAGAAAGGGATTGGACACCAAGCATCCAACTTTTCAAGAAAGGGATTGGACACCAAGCATCCAACTTTTCAAGATAGGGATTGTTTTATTGATGCAAAAGAAGGTTGAACCCTGGAAAAATGTATGAAAATAAAATTTTCTTTTCACGTCAAAATCTGCTGTGGAATCAAACCATCATTGAGCACACTCTTTCATCTAGACCATAACCCATGGTGCCTAACCTCATACCTGCTCAAAACTGTTCTTGACGAAGTTCTCGAACCCAAAGATGTCGAGGACGCCGATCTCCAGGATGGACTCGGGGTCAACCTCCAGGGGTTCCAGGAGCTGGTTGATGTTGTTGACCACCCAGCTGAAGAGTCGACTGTAGAGGGCCTTGGTCAGGGCATCCCGGCAGTCTGAGGCCTGGACCGGTGTGCGATACTTGGTGATGGACTCACCTAGGAGGTAATATTAAAGAAATATATCAAGAAACTTTAGTGAAAATGAGAAGGGTAATATACAACTGCTATACAGAACCTCTACATTTAAAACAAAACTTATTCAGATCAAACTGCAGGAAAAGAGATCGGATTGCTGTTACAAAAGACCACAAAGAATTGTGCTGAACATCAACTAAGACATAATTTACAGCGACTAATAGTATGGGAACCTCAAAGATGAGCAAATCCTCTTCACTAAGGGTTCCAGGACCAAACTCATTCGAGATGAGTTCTTCCTTCATAAGAAAAGCCCGGAACCCATCTCATCTTTTCTGAAATAGCATAACATCTGATCATAATATAACTTTATTTGTGCATTTGTACATTGTCATGCTTAACCTGTTGAAGACGAGTCCCGAGAATACTTGGGCATGTGTCTATGGGAAATACGTGTTATAGCAAAATCAGTCCATCCCCAAGGGTTAACAGCTAAAGGTAAAATAAAGGTAATTTAAAGAGTTCTTCAGAGTCTTGTGCTAGAGGTAGATGATGCTGGTGATACTAACCCCTGGTGTAGGTTGTCTCAGACAAGATAGCCCCCACAATCTCGTCCCCAGGAATGTGCAGCAGCTCCCCAGCCTTCTCCGCCGCCTCGGGGTTGGTGAGGACCGCCGCCTCTGAGTTCTCCTGACAGGTGAAGTTGAGGTCGCCTAGCAACAGGATGGATGCCAGCACGCTGAACAGGCTCTCTTCATCCTAATTGGTAGAGAATAGATTTCTTTTTTTTAATTGTCAAGAATCATTGACCCAATCCGTATCCCATGACATGAATTCTGCTTCTTAAAATCCATTTACAGAGATACCTACCGCTTCATATCGTTTTGCATGAACAATAAATATATAACACTAATATATATCTACATACATTTATCATGATCAATATTAAGCAATTTACTTCCGATCTATGATTTGATATTTCACCAACATCAACAGCAAGCATGGATAAAAAGTTCTCTAAACACATCCAACTGTTGTATTTACCTGTGACAGTTTCAATGACTGGCTGTCATCTGTCTCATACAATGGCTAATCAGCAACTTTTTTGTTTGTTTGTTTTGTTTTGTTTTGTTTTTGTTTTGTTTTTGTTTTGTGTTTTATTTTTGCTTTGGTTTTTTTTTTTTTGCTAATCAGCAACTGATGTTTTGCTGCCAATTAGCAATCACCCAGGTGTGACATCCAGGTGATATAGTGCCATTGTAAAAGTCAGACAGTTGGTATTCCCATTCCATCCTGGTTCACGCTGTGACGGTTCTCTTTATCCAGATGGCCTTTCTGATTGGATGTGTTTAGAGAACTTTTTATCAACCATCCTCATGAATTTATTTCGGAATCTACAGAAAGCTTTTTTCTTAGAAGAGCACGAAACAGTTCACTAACCTCGGTGGAGAACCCAATGAGCCTGAGGCAGTCCCTGACTGCCTGGAACTTGGCCTCTTGTCCTCCCTCCGGCTGAGATGGGGAAGCCCCCGCCCTCATGTACCTGTCGTTAAGTGGTACAAATTACTTTAGTGTGCATATATGGTACTTTGAGGAAACAGAACCAAGCTGCATTACAAAAACAGTAAAATTCTCGTAGAAGGCGGAAATTCCATGTTTTGCTCATTCCCCACAAGTTCATATTTTTCAAGCTATTCGACTCTTGAATTTGTGACTCAGAAAAACGGCATTGTGGAGCATAAATGAAGGTGAGATGCTACTACCAGTGATGAAGGGGGACAGTATCTCAGGAATGCCTTACCGGTGGTGCATCGGTGTCTGGAGACCATAGTATTCTTTTTCCTCGGCACTCAGTCCATCAAAGAGCAGGTAGAAGATGTGGAAGTTCCTCTCCCCGTCGCCGTGGGTTACCACGCGAGACTTCTCAAGGAGGTACTCAGAGAGATGCGCTGGTGATGCAAATGACAGGAAGAATTTTTTTTCTTTAAAAGATGGAACAGTGCCAAAGTGCCAATTCATAAAATGAATGAAAGAAAAAAATATATATATACACATATATATATATATATATCACAAGTTATCCTGTGTTCTTCTTTAACATGCCTCTTTGGTTTTCCATTTGAAAGGAATGACAGCATCAAAGACAATAAGGTATTCTAGACTTGAATCAGGAAAAGGCAAATCTAAATACATTGCGTAATTTATGTTATTGAAATGAATTTTTAAAAGGATAGATCACAGCTTTCATAATTTACCATAAATCCATTCCAGAGTTTAAAGACTAGATTCAAAATCAATCTTTTCTACAGCAGGGGCAGAATGAAAAGATGGAGAAAATGAAAACAATACTGCACAATTTTTGTGCAGTGCATATCACTATAAAAATCTCTAGACACTCAAACTAACTGTGGCTATTATCAAACAGAGGGAGCCCTTTCACTTTCCCACCAAATGAATTGCCTGAGATCATTCTGGTTGACACTTTCAGATTATTACTGGCTGATTGCACATAGAGGGAGCTGTATAACTATCCAATGATTATCATAACTGCCTGAGACACTTACGGTAAACATTTACATAGTATGAGATGCGTAATGCCCACTACAACTGGAATCCTGTGTATCCAAAGAACAAATCTTTAGCATGTGTTTACAAACCATGTAAAAATAAATAAATGAATAAAAATGAATGAAATCATCATTGCTACTTGTTGGTTACTGCCACACAAACCTAAAACTATCTTTGATACTTTTGAGTCAATATACAATGATTAAAAAAAAATACACTCCTCCTTTTCTTCTCTTCATATTTTAATTGATTGGTTGACTGCTTTTATGTCATAAATTGATTGATTGCTCCATATTTGGAATATGGTCATTACAGAGATGTGAATAAAATGTGTCAATATGACAAGACGGGTTCACTCACCACCAACAACATTGCCTGCCAGAGAGAACTTAAGTTGCAAGTATTTGCCAAACCGACTCGAATTGTCGTTCATCACTGTCCGAGCATTTCCAAAACACTCCAGTAATGGGTTGACCTGGTGAGAAAAATGAATGCAAAACAACCATGATCAAAAAAGATGTTTTCTGGTTTGGATTTTATTTGAAACATTCTCCTAAACATTTGTGATTACATTTCATTCACAAGATTTTCATTTCAAACTTCTTATCATATACTCATAGCTGAAAATCTTGCACATTTTTTCTCCTTTTTGGTTTATTGATGTAAATACTTCAATCTCACACAAACTTTCTCATGAAAAATGGGAAAGTAAAATATGAAAGACAGCCACAACATTACCATGTCAAAATACAGTTTCAATATTCACCTCAGGTAAACTGAGTAAAGTTCATTAAGCAGGGATGCCAATTTTGTGAGCAGTATTGCAATACTATCAGGGATGAAAAGGCATACTTCTTTTTTTTTTTTTTTTTTGGAAAAACAGTATCTTTACCCTTTCTGCAACAGACATGTTTAGTTATGCAATTTGGGAAACAGTATTTCCCATATAACTTGCAGTAATTTTGGCCAAAAATGTAAAAAAATACTGCACAAAAGTATATTTTAGGCATCTCTGATTAACATTTGACTATACTTTGTGATATCACACAAAATATAAATGAGAAATGGAATCTCCAATCTTAGTTCCATGATACAACCAAAAATCAGAGGAAATATGAAGATGAAACTGGTTCAGTCTCATCTGCATGTACTCAAATCACATACCTGCCAACATTTCAAGATGAAATATCTTACTCGTGGATTGCAAAAATCTTATTTTTTATGCAAACTGAAGTTAAAAATCTTACTGTCAGTCAAATCTTCAGAAAATACACATGAAAGGTATATCTAAATATTTTTTAAAAATCTGATTTCTCTGACAGAAAATCTGATTTTGCAATCTTTAACGTAAAAAATCTTACCGAATCTGATAAAATGTTACTAGTTGGCAAGTATGAAATCAATTTTGATGTGAAATATCAGGACAGAATCACAAGCTTAAAGGGATGGTATAGTATTGGTTAATGTGAGGATTCAGCTTTTCACTTTTAGACTACTTTATGAAATGTTGAAGTGCATGCAATTCTAAGAGGAATATAAGCTTTTTGTGATGAAAATTGTCTTTGAAATGGCTGAGATATTAAAAAACAAAGTACACTTAAACAAAGCAATCCTAATAAAGGTGTGTCCCACCATTTTGTTTTTGGATAAAGGTGGGTGCCACCTTTTATTAGGATCGCTTTGTTCGGGATACAATGTATATCAGCCGTTTCAAACCAATTTTCATCAAATAAACTCTGAATTCCTTTGAGAATGATATGCTCTTTCATATTTTGCAACAGGTTCCTCATTATCTCAAAAAATCAGTATCAATAAAGTTGGAAACCTGAAGCCCCATCTCAAATGAAACTGAACTCATCCCTTTAACCACAGTAGTGAGAAGAGAAAGGGTTTAATGTCAATGATGATTACTTGTTCAATTTTTTCGTTGAGCAGATTCTCACAACTGTTGGCTCTGCTGAGGAGATGTTGCACAAAGTACTTGCACGACTCCGTCTTCCCCGCCCCGCTCTCCCCGCTGATGATGCAGCACTGCGACCGCCGCTCCCGAAGCAGCGACTGGAAGGCGCGGTCCGCCACGGCGAAGATGTGGGGCGTCAGGGAGGACCGGTCCAGGAGGTCGTCGTACTGCTGCGACGACTTGCGCGAGTAAATTGGCAGCTCCTTGAACGGGTTCACGGCCACCAAGATGTCCCCTACGTAGGTCTGATTGGGTTAAAAAGTTTTTCATGAATTCCACTGATATTGATGGTTCATGAGCAAATGTACTGCATTGCTGTATAACATCTTAACTGATATTTCAAAGGTGCACTGTGAGAAAGCACTGCCATATTGCATATCAGCAGTGATTTATTTAGACAGAAAAAATACATAAAATATATACACACGTAATACATAATTATATACATATATATATATATATATATATATATATATATATATACAGTATTCATCGCATAATCGGGACAGGTTGGGAGTAGCAAACACGGCCCCTTTAAGCGGGGTGCCCGATTTCGCGATGAGCACTCACCATACACTAACAGCATACGACATGTACATGTAGTGCACACACACACACACACACACACACACACACACACATGCATACTGACGTACTGTACATGTACATGAATACACAACCACGCTACCCCTCGGCGCGACCCTCCAGCTCTCCCTGCACATGGCTTTGTTTATGTAGGGGAGAAGAATGTTCGCGAAAGCATGTGTTTCGCAATGGCATGGATACTTATACACGGCGCTTTCGTGGCTATGCATGTACATGCACTGGATGGATGGAGGTCAAAACACACCAGTCCGAAGCTTGCTTTGTAAGTCCGATGTAAACAACAACTGATAGGGAATCTTTGAAATATTGTTGTGGTATTTTGGTAGATTTTTTGTGTGAAATATTAACAAAATCAAAGATCGCTTGAAGAAAAATTGTCACGTTTATCAGAGGTCCCCGCCCGATTATCCAGTGAAAATAACATGCATTGGAAATGTTTCTGGGAAGCGTATGTCATTTAAGCAAGGTTCCCGATTATCAGATGCCCGATTATGCGATGAATACTGTATATATATAATATTAACATTTGGTCTTTATAGATCCACTGACTGAGGTCTCTTTTGACCCATTGAGGATGGGCCGATTCTGCTACATCACGCATTTCCCATAGGCACCTGCCCAAGTTACTTGGGACTTGTCCTCAACAGGTTAAGTGACAGATTAAAAATTTGTTCCTTATAACTATGAAATATATTACTGCATTTTTTTCCCCAAATACAAGTGTAGTAGTTAATGTTTATATTTGGTCTTTACAGATCAATTAATCAACATCTTTTTTAAGTGACAAATCAAATAAATTAAAACATTTTAATGTCATGGCTATGACACACATGGCAGCATTGGTATTTTCAAATACTGTAAAAGTGGATATTTTCGCGCGACTAATTTTTCGCGCTTGGCCGTGTCAGAAGACTTTCGTGTGTTTTTAATTCTGCGGAATCAAGACAACAAGTACTGGAACATATGACATGCCAAAATATTTGAGTGCTTTTATTTTCGCGCTAGCTTCTCATTGCGCGAAATGCGCGAAAATTTCAACACCACGAAAATTTTCACTTTTACAGTAGCAGAATGTGATAGAAGTATACGATGGAGGGACAATGTACAAGCATATGTGCAATTTAATATAATCAATTGGTTGGCTATCCAACAGGTCATCATGGAAAAACCAAAACTGAAGAAGAAATGCTGGATGAGAAGAGAAGCGGCTCACATAAATGATGTCCCTGCTGTAACGCAGCATCAGCTCCTGGAGGATGGTGTTCTCTGTCAGCTCCGGTAGAGTGGCGAGGTCATCTGTCTTGCTGGGAGCTGGGAGATACACCTGTAAAGGGAGAGAGATAATACATCACACATACGTATGAATATACCTTCATGATATATCACACATATATCATATATCATATATCACAGAAATATATCAGAAATATACTACATTCTTTTACTATGTATGTATGTATGTATGTATGTATGTATGTATGTATGTATGTATGTATGTATGCATGATATGTTCATCAGTTATACGAAGGGTTCATTTTGACACAAAGTACCAGAAGGATGTTCTCTCAGAAAAGCTCCTCTCACTGAGAATCATTTAGCATTAATGCCCTTGTTGCACTTTGGATGTCATTGAGGTTTTACTTTTCAGAGAAGACATTTCATCACTGTCTGCGCTTTACATCAGAACCATTCCGGTGTATGAAGAATCTTTCATCACCATGGCAATAACAGTTATCACATACAGGTCTTTTAATATTCATTTTTGCTCTCAGTAACTGTGACAGCAACTGCCAAGGGTTTCATAAAACCCCCAAATATGCTACAATAGTAATGGACAATAACTGCAAGCTAAACACATATACAAGATGATTTCATGAAAGTTTATGGCCAAGTGTTTGGAAATGTTTAGAAATAGTGACTTATCTCCCACAAAATCTTTTAAATCATTGAATGCAGCAAACACACACACACAAAAAGATTTCATTTAAATTCCAGTTTGAGTTTTCATTGAATATTCTTTTCCTGTTAATATGCTACAACACCCCCTCTCCCCCCACCCATTAAAAAAAGAAAAATTAGATTCAAATTCTTCAAAAAAAAAGAAAGAGAGAAAATACAGGTGAGGGTGAGGGTTGGCTGTGGCCACAAATCATACATTCTAGATTGGCACAAGATGAAGGCAAGCACACATGATATCTAGAGTTAAGATTAAGTGATTAAGTAATAGGTGAAAGGAATTCCCATTGACTCTAATACAATAGAAGCATGGTGGAATCTTTTTTACATTATGACACTAGACGGCGCTAGCATGTGATTACTGTTGTTTGCTAAGATGTACATGTAGCTACAGGTATCACAGTGAAAACTCCTAGCAGCACTTAACTAGTCTGATAAGTTTTTGGTAGCTATTCACTGTTTGTTAACCACTCTTTCTCTTTCTATAAATGCTTCTCCATAATTGTCAGGTGATGTGTGTGTGTGTGTGTGTGTGTGTGTGTGAGTTTTTGGAAGCATTGAGCTCCTACATCTTGCTGAATATTAAAGGTAGGGGATACCTTTTACAGACCTCCCAAAATGCAGCAAAACATTAAATATGAACCTCATGGGACTTGCTTAGGCCACTGCTTAGAAATTTGGAAGTCAACAGTTATCTAAACTTTGAATAATGCACAAAACTCAACTACTCAGTAGTTCTGTGTGTCAGCCACACTTAAGCCTTTTTGTTGCATTCTTCTGTATTTGTGATCTATAAACACAAATCTAAAAGTACAAGAGCTGATGTAATAACATATAGAGTGTGTGGCAAGAATGTATATAGAAATGTTTGTAAGTGTTGATGAACTTTCTTCACAAAATAATGATGGACACACATGCAGTACATGGGTCTGCAAAGGTAGCCTAGTAATGTACTGGAATTTACGGTGAGCCCCGAAAACAATTCAATTCAAAATCTAACAGTCAAAAAAATGTACTAAATGTTACCTTCCACTTTCAATACTTTATGGGAGTTTCTAAAATGATACTCTCTTCAACATACCACTGTATTTATACAACTCTTCATTTAGGGCGTGCAAATGGGATTCCCTACCTTTAATGTTTGTCAATAATTTCATATCAATGTTGTGACCAACACAAAGTTAATAGGTATGTACATTATCAACATAAATTATCATCAAAATGGAACTTACAATTATCTGCAAAATGATTTCATATTGAGAAAATGTTTATTACTGCATGACAATGTCACAAATGGAATGCCTGATATTGATGCTTATCATTTGTACTTTGTCACGATGGCAACCCACTCCCATACAAAGCAAATGTGCATCTCGCAAGTGACAATGAAAAGGAAAAGTGACGCATGATATGTTTGATTTTGTGTAAGACATGGCTAACGTCGAAGTTCATGTAGTACAGTAGCTAGTATTCTGACCACATGGGGTACACATGGTTACACATGATGCAGTGAATATGTCATATATATTCTGATTTTCATGAAATTCAAGAAATGAATGACTTTGACGAATTTGTGATGTCAAGAACGCATGATAGTATTGCCTCCTGTATCACAATGAAATATACATGGTCTACATGGTGAGAAATTGCTAACTATTCTTTCAAAAAGAGAAAATGATAATTGCGTGTTTCTCGATTGTAAGTTCATCAACTTGCAAAATTGTCTTAAAAATACAAATAGCATGTAGCCACTTTAAAGTCTAAAGAGAGAGAACAATGGATTTCTGCTGCTATGCCTGCCTGACCTCAAAGCTGTACTTGCATCATGTTCTGAGAGGCAATGTATATAGAAAGATATATCTAATCACTCATAGAGTAGAGCTGTGAAGAGAATGAAAACATAGGTTTTCATCAACCAGTAAAGCAAACAAATGCACAGAATTTAAAGTGAAAATCCTTTCCATTCATGTCTGCTATGTAGGCTTTGATTCATGCAAATCTTATGCATCTCCCATCTTTTCTCCGTGAAATTGACCAACTGAATCACTTCAAAGCCTCACTCAAACATTTTTCACCAGGCATTCAATTGCTAACTCTCTTGGAGGAGTCTGTACCTTTGAATGTTTCTATAACAGATATATGGCACTATACAAATGCTGTGGATCATCATCATCATCATCATCATCATCATCATCATCATCATCATCATCATCATCATCATCATCATCATCATCATCATCATCATCATCATCTCCAAAAGCTATTAATCTAAACTTCTGCAGGAAAAACAAGTTGAAGAAAGTAAAGAAAGTGACAGAGAGGTACATGTAGGAAGATTGCTCCATTCATGCTGCTTTTAGCTATTTTTCCTATTCAAATCCAGGAGTCCTTAACATGGACTTGGTTTAATACTTCAAAGTGATTTTGAAACTGCATGGCAAAATGTTTTGATGCAAATTTAAACTGAATGCTATATAGCACTTCATGGAACTTCATCTTCCTTTTTTCAAAAAATAATGGGCAGCATGAGAGCTAATGATATGTAAATATTTTTTTAAAACATAAGTGATATTTCTATCCTTTATTGCAACCAATTGACAAACTGCTCTACAGTGAAGTAAATAACTTCCATCCTTTAGTAAAAAAAAAAAAAAAAAAAAAAAACTAGAAATGTCGCTTTGGCGACTGGTATGCCTCCGCCATAATACATGATTTTCCCAATAGGTCTAGATAGTACATGTGGACAATGTGTGACTACATTTTCACAAAATTGGCAAAATATTGAAATAACAAATTTCTAACAAATGTGTTGAATGTTCACCTTCCTTGACCTAGGTTTAATTGGATGAATAGGAGAGCATGTATCTAGGGATCTAAGGACTTAAACTTGACTTTGACCCATTCATACATTTAGGCATTGAGTAATTTTCAAGGTACAGGTGTGGAGAATTGGTGTGAATTTCTGAATTGAATAGTAAATTGTTACCATTTTCATCTGGCCCTTGACCCTAAAATTCATAAGATAATCACTTTCAGGTAGAACATGCATAATATGTACTAAGTTTCAAGATAACTTGAGCCACTTCCGAGATATGGAGGAAAAAGTTAGTTCAGCACTTTCACTTGATCTTTGACCTTTTGACCTTTGAGGCAAAAAAAAGAAGAAAAAAAAACTTTCCAGAGAATTTCTATTAGGTTACACATGCATACACCAAGTGCAAAAAAAAAATATAACCCTGCTGGCATTGCATAAATATGAGGGAAATAGTAAAATTTTGAAGTGTTGCACTTGACCTTTGACCCCTGACCTTTGACCCCATGAACCCTACATTCTCTAGATACAATCAATTCCAGTCAGTACATGTATATACTATGTTCCATGAAGATACCTTGAACAATTTTCCAAGGTACGGAGGAAAAAAAAAGAAGTTTTAATATTTTTACTTCACCTTTTGACCTTTGACCTTTGACCTCATGACCTAAACTTTCACCAGAGAATCTTCATTGGGTAATACATGTATACACTAAGTTTCAAGAAAATATCTTCAGGCATTCAATAGATATGGTGGAAATAGTGATATTTTATGTATTTGACCCTGACCTTTTGACCTTTGACCTTTGACCTCATGACCCAAACCTTCACCAGAGAATCTTAATTGGGTAATACATGTATACACTAAGTTTCAAGAAAATATCTTCAGGCATTCAATAGATATGGTGGAAATAGTGAAATTTTATGTATTTGACCCTGACCTTTTGACCTTTGACCTTTGACCTCATGACCCAAACTTTCACCAGAGAATCTTAATTGGGTAATACATGTATACACTAGGTTTCAAGAAAATATCTTCAGGCATTCAATAGATATGGTGGAAATAGTGAAATTTTATGTATTTGACCTTGACCTTTTGACCTTTGACCTTGAGCATGTGCACCCAAAAGTTGATAGGCACAACTTCACCCCCTAATACACATACATGCCAAGTTTCATTAGGATACCTCAACAGGTTTTGATAGTTACCTTGTCCACAAAATTCATTACGGACGGACGGAAGGACGGACGGACGGAAGGATGGACGGACAGACGGACGGACGGACGGAAGGACGGACGGACGGACGGACAACCCGAAAACATAATGCCTCCGGCACCACTTCGTGGCGGAGGCATAAAAAGGAGGAAAAACCTGTGATATAAATGTCAATTTAAGGATAGCCTATTATGGAGAGTATTGGAAAGGAAGTTTGTTGTGGTCAATTACAGACACTGGGTCTCAATTCATCTCAATGCACAATATTAATCAAGTCCCACAACTTCTCTCTCATTAACAGACCCTATCAAGAAACATGCTCACCATCATTCAATGAGATTTCAGAGTGATTGAAATGAGAAATCCAATATTTAATTGCCCATCTTCTGCAGGAGACCCACAGTAAATATATTCTTTAGCAAGTGAACATCTTTGACACTTCGGTACTCGTTGTTAACATCTGTCCACAGTACAATTCTTTTCACAACATTAACACTTGCTTACGTGTAAGAGATGCCATTTTAGAATAAAACAGGTTGGAAATGAGATGTTTATGTAACGGGGTGCATCACTTGTGATGGATATGTTCTCTCTGTCTCATAAATGACTGGTCTGGCAAAAATTGCGGCGGGAAAGATGATCTCTTTAAAACATGAGAGAGAATCCCTAACACTGTGTACAAGCTACGATGCTAGTAGTTCATACTATGATAACACACATTTTTGAAAAATGATCGTGTTGAGGAGGAATTGAAATGAAGATATTTTGCCAGCAGATGTTACAAGGTGAATGCTGAAAGTCATTGAGAATTTTTGGGAAAATTTGGAGGCCCATCTAGCATTTGCTCAATGTCATGATCTAAAATTGGGAGTAATATTTACCTTGGATTCATCATATTTTTTCTAAGTATTTCAGAGCAAAGACAAAGGTAAAAATACTCAAATATTAGTCACAGTAATCTGATGATAGTACAAAGGGAACACAGAGGTACAAAAGAACAGAGATTTGAAAGAATACTAAAAAATACACATTTATTTCAGATCAACTTTACTACAGCTATCAGTGCCAAACTACCTCCCTTCTTCAGGTAAACATATAAATCAAGCTTACCATGAGTGACAAGAATTACACATGTGATTGGAGAAAGTTTCCTTTTTTGAATTTTCATATTAGAAAAACAAATCCTGAGAGATTTCTTTGATGCATCACCCTTCTAAAAAGTGTCTTAATAGATCAATCATCTGCATGAATATTAAAAGGAGTTAAACAGGACAGAATCCCCATCAATCACTGCCTTCTACCCTTGTTTAACAAGGTGAAATGTGCACAAATATCTCTTGAAGTGCTTATTGCATAACAAACAAATCAAGTGTAAAAGGTCTCATTTCCCACCATTTAAGTTTTGAGAACAGCTGATACATTCTCACACCTTCATATGATAAAAAATAAACAGTAAATCTAAAAACTCTAAAAAGAACAACTTATATATTTTCATGATAAAAATATTACAAACAGTAAATCTAAAAATTCTTGCCTTCTCTTGATATCTATTCTATACATATTCTGAATATAATTTCTATAATCATTATGATTACATAAAGAAGGAGAGAACTATCCTAACACCTCATTGGTTGAGAAAGATTAAAAGGGAATTAAGGTGCCACTAACACCATAGGTTATGGGAATCTTAACCCCCTCATCTTCATACTCAACCGACGCTATGTTATTTAGAGCATCTTTTCAGAGAAAAGGCAGTGGTGACAGTTGCAAAGATATGGTGGTATTTCTTACCCTGTCATCGTCCTTGACAACCTTGAGGCCGACGCCCTGGAAGTTGTCCTCCTCCTCCACTGCATCTTGACCCTTCTGGGCCTCAGTCCCTTCCTCCTGTAACCTCGTCTCCGCCTCAAAGAGCTGGTCTGTCTTTGATAGGGGTGTCGCTCGGGATCGTCTAATATTTTGAAGACACAGTAGTAATGCTGTTACTTCAACCCCCTTTAAATACTGATGCACTTGGCAGTATAAACTTGCCGAGATAGTCTATAAGCAATTCAATAGCACACAACAAAATATTCATGTATGCATTTTAAAAAAAAAAGCATTTAAGAAATAGAAAAGTACTCAGAGAGTGCAGACCTCCATCAAACAGCTCATTTCCACCCATACGCGCATGTTGAAAATCACCTTTATTTCCCAATGAGAAAGAAGCCTTTCTGTTGTGTCTCAAGTCTATCTTATCAGCAGCTAGCTGCGTGCTGCACCTCAAGTATGCACACCTCAAATACAATAATCCTACCAAAAAAAAAGTATCCTGGATCTAGATGGTTCTCCAGATCACTGCCAAAATTTGATAATCTGTTCCTAGTTTCACTATCACCTTTTCCTGTAAGTTTCCTTTAAACCCATTGACAACTTTTTGAGTTATTTAGCAAACAGACAGACAGACAGACAAACAAACAAACAAACAAACAAACAAACAAACAAACAAACAAACAAACAGCAACAAAGATCATAACCTCCTTGGCAGAGGGATAGATAGAAAGGAGATTTGCATGTATATGATCATTGCAACATATATATATCATAAGTCACCAACAAATTACTGCTTTTATTCTTTATTTTGTTTCTTTGTCATGCTGAATCGAAACTGTTTTATGATTATATTATGTAGAGACATCTGAAATGCCCCCAAAATGATTATGTTACAACTAACAAGTAAAGGCACTTACAGCGTTTTGCTGTTGACTCTCTCCAGCTCAACTTCTGCATCTTCATCGTCGTAGTCCGGGGCAGGCGAGGGCGGTGTCACCGGGTTGTACTCCTGCTCGGCGGTTTTCAGGATCTCCTCGATCAGCTCCGAGGTCGCCAAGTCTGACGGAAAGAAAAAGTCACATGACTCTTCACGGCACAAGCACACTGCCGTTAAATCCCCTTGACTCCTAATGGGTGAAATGTTTTGATCTAATTTTGTCACTCTATTAATGTCTCTCAAAAATACTTCAACAGTCTATAATTGAAGCTTTGGAGAATTATTACAAACGCATTAAAACATCCTTAGTGGTGTCTTTTCAGCCCGAGTTGATTAAAAACTTGTCACACATGATTTTTTTTTGTTCTGACATTTGGCACATGACTAATTGGACAATACCAGGCTAATTTGCACCATTTTTTTTTCACCAATTAGGAAATTTGTGTTTAAAGGGATGGTATCGTTTTGGTTGAGATGGTTTCGGTACAGGTTTCCAACTTTTTTATGAGATAATGAGAAATTGCTTGTAAAATATGAAAGAGCATACAATTCTAGGAGGAATTCAAACTTTATTGGATGAAAATTTGTTTTGAAATGGCTGAGATACTCAGAAAAAAAGAGGCTCTAATAAAAGGTGGGACCAATGCCTTTAATAAGGACCACTTTGTTTTGCTTCATTTTTGGATATCTCAGCCATTTCAACACTGAATTTCGACAAATAAACTTTAAATACCTCTCAGAATTGTCAGCTCTTTGATATTTCACAAGTGGTATCTAATTATCTGCAAAAAGTTAAAATCTTAATCCCTCATCTCAACCAAAACTATACCATCCCTTTAAAACTCAGAGAGTATACATTACATATTTTTCTAAATTTTTCTATTTGTCAAAATATCACATCACAGAAATCTAGGAAAATTTTGATGGATTTGAGACAAAATCACTAATAAATTTAATGCCTCTTAGATCTGCAGTTGCTTTGGAATTTAAAAACAAATTTGAACCAGTTTATTAATTGCTAAATTGTCCATGAGACACTGACCAGCTGCTTTCTGCTCTTGCACGCTGAAGAGGCGAGGGTTGGCATTCCGCTTGACCAGTAGCTTGACCATCTTGGTCTGGCCAAACTTGGCGGCGACGTGGAGTGGGGTGAGCCCCTCATCGTCCAGGGCATCGATGTGGGCCCCGCGGTCCAGCAGCAGCTTGGCGACTTCCCGATAGTTGTTGGCAGCCGCAATGTGAAGCTAAAAGACACAACAAGAACATCACAACAAATGTTAGTATATGAAAACTAACAGCAAAATGGGCGTACCGGCCATTCTCACTCTTAGTCCAGGTGCAGGTCAGCATCCTCACAACAGTTGTTGGCAGTAAAGCTACAAAATGGACAGAATCTGAACATTATGGCACTTGTCAGAGGACACTAAACATTACAGATGATATGTATGCATTACTTCTACCAGTTCAAAGCAGTTTAAACCACTCATTTGAAAAAAACAACAACAACCTAAAAACAAAATTAATGGAGACTGAAAATACAGTAGAACACAAAGTACAAACAACCGTTCGATGTATGACCTAGAATTTGAGAAAGCACTTACATTGTGAACAGGGCCTCTAAACAAAGATATGACACCAGTATTCAGAACAAATTATAATGACTTGAAAAACAGAAATCACACACACAAACTACACATCAAATCTGGATCCCTCATCTCAACCGAAACTATACCATCTCTTTAAAATTTGTTACCTATATTTTTATTTTTTATCTTGAAGTACATGAACCTTCAAAGGTCTAGAAGTATGTCAAACACAGTCTGCTCCCTTTAAACGGCATTCATTTAAATGCATACCATGACACAAAAAAAGGATATTCTAAACTTTCCTCAAAAATATCCCATCAAGGAAATCTAGGAAGAGTTTGATGGATTTGAGACAAAATAACCATAAATGCCTCTGAGATCTGCAGTTGCTTTTGACTTCAAAAACATACTTGAACCAGTTTACTACTTGCTACATTGTCCACAACAACACTGACCAGCTGGTTCTCAGTACACTTTCCGAACGATTAAAGGCCCACAGAAATTTTTTGGCCAATACAGAGAGACACGAAATGTAGTTACTGAAGATACACTATATGCTGTGATTATTGCCAAAAATACCAATATTTATACAATCCAAAATCTGCTAGCAGTCAATAATACTCTAAATGAATAAACAAAGTTTGGATAGAAAAAAGATATACATATATCACAAAAATGAATATAATATGACTACATGAAAGAATGAAGAAATGAGTAACAAATTATAATTTTATAAAAAGTACAAATATACAAATAAAGTAATAGATAACAAACAAATAAAAGTGAATCAAGATTTATACAAACATTCATATATAAACAACTACACACAATTGTACATGTAAAAAAAATGCATATTGCATAAACATACATCCATACACAAACTATAAACCAGAGATGAACTGCTTTCTGAGTAATCATTGCATTCATGGTAGCATCCATGGAACAATCTCTTCAGACAGCAAAACTTTCAAAGTTTCAGCTCCAAACACATGCATGAAACTATACATCACAGTAGATTATTCATTACGTACAGGTGCAAAGCTTTCCACAAACCATCTAAAACATCCAATGAAAGTGGAACATCAAAGATGTCTGCAATGACACTATCATCATGAATGATAGCAACGTTCAAAAAGCTTTGGAGAGTTGTTGGAAAGAAAACAATGCTTTCCTTGTCTCAGAAACATGCATATAATTCACCCTTTAACTAACCATGTCACCACATCTTACATTTCATATAACATTGTCATCCATTTTCAAGAACATCATAATAATACATACCATGTGGAACCAAGGAGGTATACTTCCTTGGTGGAACAAATTGCTGAACAGCACGGCTCAGATAAAACTCAGGACAACCAACATTTGGGAGTCATCAGGAAAGACAATACATGCAGTATTTTTGATGGCAAAAGTTTGAACAAAATCACAAGAAGATTATGTAAGGATTTAACTGAAGTATCAGTGCAAGTATACCTTTAAGCCCATGGGGAAAAATATGGTTATGTTTACCAATGTCTGTGTAGTTTGCAACCAAATCTCACTCTTTGGAATTTGCTGTGGATAATCACTATGTAACCTATCTGCAAAAAACAGTGCATAAACCACCAGGTGGACAATTTCTCTCACATTATGGGTCTAAACATACAAATCATTAAATAACATAGGTATGCAGATTGCTCAAATTGTGAACGGGGCTTTGCACAGACTCATTGCCAAAGTTAAGTGTAGACTCACACTGCGCATGGGAACCACCTGTATCTTGACCGCATTAGTGCGCACGTTCAAGGTGAGAATCAGTGAGTCGCTGTCGTCGGCGTCCATGATCGACCCGCTCGAGGGCAGCATCCAACAAAAAAACAAACAAACAAGAAGCACACAAAGTCTTCAGACCAAATCACATCAGTTTCCTCCGCCACATCCCTGCGGAGAAGCAGCCGTCACTTTCGACTGATTTTGACATCACTGTTGCACGAATGACATGCCAACTTCACTCCAAGCCCACGAATATGCTCCAATTTGGTCGCCTGGCAACCATCCGTATTCAATATCCTGTACACTTTTGCAGAACAAATCCCATCCACATCAAAGTCAGTCAGAAACATTTATTTCCAATAGAACACAAAAATTCCCAAAACTAGCAATCCAATCTGCCTAGTAGATGAGAATACTTCATGGACATTCATGCATGCTGCCGATTACAGGTGTACAGCGGTGCAGAGCGGTGGCAAATTAATCAAAATTAGAGCAAATTTCCTCTGGTAGATTTTATACTTGTGTGCAGCATCAGCTGAAAACTTCCCATGCTCAATTCTGGAATGGCATGTTCTTGTGCTAGCTGACATTATACTACATAACATCTTTTTTTTTTTTTCTGCCTCCAGTCTGGGCAAACCCTGGGCTGTGTTCACCAATCACATCTTCCATATAGTCAGGGGAAGAAGATCAATCTATGATACACCATTAAGCCATGATCAAACGGGCAGGATGGGACTCTAAAAATTCTGCTAGACTTGTTTCCTCTTTCACTCCCTCTCTCTGCAAATTGTAGGAATAGCAAAATCCATCTGATCAAAAGTTAAAACAAGTTTGCTTTTTCTGCAAAAAAAAAAAAAAGTTGACAACTCGGCGTGTCTGACTAAGCGTTCACATGACTATGTTGAAATTAAGATCTCAATACTGCTGAGTATTACCCAAATATTAAACAGACTTTGCACGGAGATTTTCCTCGCCGCAATCCCTACATCTCGTCAGCTGGTTTGATATCCCGTAATGCCGCCGCGGCTCTGTCTCGCTTCCTGGGAGGTTTTACCAAGAAATTACCGCCGATATCAGCCCAGTCGAGAACTAATTGATGTCTCTATACGAGAAGGAATGACTTTCTGCAGTTGCCGACAGCTGCACCAAATGTGCTAGAATGAATATTCGCCCAAAACAGACATACAATACTCAAGAAAAGGTTTGAGGAGAATTTTGAGCTAGTTCTTAATTAAGCCCTTTTGATGACTGATCCCAAGATCTTGCAAGGCGCAAAAAGACTGAGCTCTGTTTCTAAAATGAGTGACTTCATTCTGTGAGAATTTATTTATCCCTCCCCCCCCCCCCTTTCATTCTACAATAAAACCAAACAAAGGAGATGGAGCACAGTAATAAATTTTGAGGAAAATATCAAACTGGATGATAAAAGTTGAATAAATATCAAAGATCTCTGTTGATTCAACATGGTCTTCCTCTATAGATGCATATATAATCTGGGAGAACAACATACACACAAATGAAGTTCGAGGATAAACAAATTTTGACCTTCATGTTCCTGACTTCATCAGCAAGACCTGATGATGATAAACCCCTTCCTCACTTACTTCATAAAGACGAGACATTCAAGAAACTATGAAACCTACACATGACAAGGATAGTACAGTAGCAAAGGACAAAGAGAGATAGATGGATAGATAAAGAGATTGACAGATGGACTGATACATTAATAGAGAGTAAAAAAAATAAGAAAGAGAGAGGGACAGAAGGCCATGAAAAGATTAACTCTTTATGTGCCACGTTCGCACGTCCGACTCAGTCGACGGCGTGCCAACTTCGCATATTCTGCTCTACAAACAACGCCGCCAACACGATCGATAAATCGCTAATCACTGCTAATCCCGCGGCACAATGAAAGCGTTTCTCGTGCTTTTGTTCCTCTCATATATGGCTTGCATTCTATGTGGTGATTGACTATCAAGCGGTGTTCCCAACTAGATTTGCTCGTACATTCTAAGTTTCTGTCACGGTTTTATGTGCAAAAGTCATGCCTTTTCAGTAATGTAGCAGCTGGTCATTCAAAAGAAAAATCAGAAAATAGATTCTTCATACAATTTATATCGAAATAAAGCTTGGCATTCCTCTTTAACTTTGCCTGCTATTATGCCCATCTTAACATAAATTTGTAGAAGTTATACAAATTGGAAAAACAGAATTCTTTCTCAAAGCATGACTATCTTCCTGTCTCAGAATAACGTGGCACGCAGGGGGTTTCCACCACGGCACATAAAGAGTTAAAGAAAATCAAAACCCAAATATAAATGTGGATTGAGAGGAAGCAGCAATATTTGTAGAATTCATAAGTGAAAGTTTGAGGAAAATCAGGCAATTGATTCAAGGTGATGAATTTCAAAACTTTTGGTGTCGTCACTGCTGGATAAAAGAAGACTACTTCAGTTCAAGACATCAATTTTAAGAATATGAAGAAAATATATGGAGAATTCCATAAAATTTCATTTTCATTAAAAGTACATGTTCCATCAATTTGTTACTGACATAAATTAAGGGACTATTATTCCTCCTGCTTTCTGAAAGAGGTAAGTCAAGTACTCTTATATTTTGCTAGTTTTGAATTGTCTTTATATTTTCTTTATATTATTGTCTATAATGACATCATGAAGTGTAGTAGTCTCCCTTATCAGCACGATGACGCCACCGAAACTTTAAAAGTTCATAACTTTTGAATCAATTTTCCGATTTTCCTCAAACTTTGATTTTGATACTTTCACAATATATATTCAATATGACGTCATCAAATTGAAAACAATGACATTGACCTAGAAGACAATTGTGAAAAGTACAACATACCCAAATCTTTACCTACTGCAAAAAAAAAGGTAAAAATTGGCATCTCTGTGTAGGTGTTTCACCAACCCTAGGGTTGATCATATTTCCAAGTTTACAAAGATTTATTTAAACTTGCGGAATATCGTAGAATGGCTGAAGGCAATAATTATGATGCTCTGATTTCACGCCCCTACACAGAAGGTGTTTGTGGTGTTAAAGACTTTCAGCTGCTTGGAGGTTGGAGGATTCCTTTCTATTGATTAAGTGAGGAATCAAATGTAGCGCAAATGATTTTGAAAGCATGTTGGTATCACACATGTGGGTACACGAGCATCAGCATCCTGTTACATAGCACCACACAAGTCGTCATCATGATGTTTTTTTTACGAGTAACACCGCCAACTCATCTCCCCACAAATACCAGACGAGCCCCGAATGACACGACGATACTCCGGTGTCCTCCCTCGACAGGAAACGCCCCAATTTGCCATCTCAGCTCGCTCAAATTCACCAGCCAACACCTCCTTAAACCCCAGGGCGTGAAGTAAGAAAATTCAGCCAGGGACGTTAGTCCAGGGCAAGAAGGGGGGGGGGGGAGGGGGAGTTGGCCAATGGGGCTTGGGGTTACCGTGGAATCATTTCCTGCATCTAATGGCCTATTAAGCTGTCTGGCACTTAATTTGTCTTAATTCAAGTTCAGTGCTGGGACGTTTCTCTGTTTAACCAGAGTTTAGGCATAGCACAGCACACACATAAGGCTTTCCCTGTCTTTTCTAAAAACATCACCACAGACTGGTTCTTAAAATGACAGACATGTATACATATTTGAGATATATTTTCTTATTTTACTTGTCAAAGCATATCTCTAGGTTAAAACCATGGTCTTAAAAGACTTCACCTCTCACAGCTGTCTTAAAAAGGAAAAAAAAAAACACACTTGAAACATAATCAATGTAGGGGTGAAATTATCAAAATTTAGCGTTACAATGTTAAAAGTTTCCAAAACTTGGGTTTCAATAATCTACCAAACACAAACACTAACCAGAACCAGAAATTACACCTGTAGCACATTAAAAAAAAACACACAAATATTTTTTCTTGCTATATGCACCACCATGTAATGTCTAGATTCCATGGAATTAAAAACACAAGAAATTCATCTTACTTGGCTGAGCACAAAAATCACTATATTCACTTTTACAGCACTGAGAATTGAAAGTGCTCCTTAACCCATCGAGGATGATTTGATTTTTCTACAACATGCATTTCCCATAGATGCTTGCCCGAGTATACTCAGGACTCATCCTCAGAGGGTTAACCCCTTGAGTTGAAATACAGAAACCACATTTCTGCAATTGGGTATTGTACAATTCTTTGGTAATTTTTTGGTACTGATTGTACAATGAAAATCTTTCATTTGAGTTCTTTGTTCTTCAAATATGACTGTTTCAGTATCTAAATTTACCACTGAATCTTAAATTGGGAACATATGTTAGAAAATTAAAGCTCTTGTTTTGCACTAAAATTTGTTTATTTTCAGACAAATCAAATGACTCTAATGATTCCAAGAACCCAATCTAACAAACACAAAATGATGATTTTTACATCAGCATTCTTCCAGCACTTGATGAAACCGGACTCCCTCCTACCACCCACCCCACCCCCTTACATTTCATCTTTAGATGAGCAAATAGGATCCAAGAGCCATCAGTGCTTTATGAATTGAGATTAAACAATCTCCTAATTTCTCTACATTACCTCTATTGAAACTCAACAATTTCATGCATCAAGCATCTTTGCATCAGATTATGAATAGGTCAATATTCATGTCAATTTTACGTTCTCATCATGGTAGATTGAATGTTGTAGTATGTCTTTTAGGAAGTCTCTTATTTAATGCTAAAATTAAACATCTATTCAAGCCCTCTTCCCAATTAAACAATGTACGTGAACATGGGGGATTACCATCAAGTTGGAAGGATTAGATTTTGGGCCCCACCCCAGTCTAAGAAAAGTTTTGTGAAATGACACAGAGCTCGACTATATCGTTCCGAGCAAGCTTAATTTGATAAGGATCTTTTGACAACATTGCGTGTAAAACAGGAAAAGCAAGGAGGAAATATTGTATCAAGTATAATAAAACCACAAACTTAATATTAGCATCACATATCAGACCTGGTCCTCTTCCATACTGCCCCCTTCCCTGCCCCCCTCCCCTGCCCCCCTCCCCTGCTCCTTAAGGGGATGAAGTTTGGGTGTGATCTTAACTTCCTCTCCGATGCGTTGCCACCTCTTCCACCAGGATTATACCTCCTGCACGAGAAGAGAAACCTTAAAAATACCCCAAACCCTAAGGTCAGCCTTGGTGTGTTAATCACGCCCAGGGCTTTGGAGGTCACGCAAGTTCACCGAATGAGTCAGGTATTTCCTCCATCAATTTCGCCAGTTAGTCCTCTTAACCCTCTGCATTTTGTTTTTTCTTTTCTTTTCTTGACAGGACACCATGGATGTGACCCAGAATCCCTTAACACATATTGAAAGTGGCACTCCAGATCAACGCACTCCACTCGCCAACTACATAACTACACTCTAACAAATGCGGGGTCGGATGTTGTGTGGCCCAAACGATTTTGACCACGTTTCGGGGTTGTTTAGTTCATTTTAAATCTTCAACTGACTCACTATTAACCACAATAAAACGGGGTCAATGCAACCCCACAAAAACTGGCTGGGAGTTTGGAAATCAATAACATGGTCACAATGCTAAAAAAATGAACACCAAATTAATAACACAACATTTAAAGGTGTGAAATGAAATTCTGATTGATTCAAGGGATGTCGTTTTATGTCGTATGCTACTTTGTCTTGGAAGAAAATTTGAATAAATAATCTCATTTACCAAAGAAAATTGCATGTACGTGACATGCAAACTTTGTATTTTGTGTTTCAGTTGCCAGAGATGATAACATTGCATAGTCAGAATTAATGATCAAGTTTGACAGGGTTAAGATAAAAAAATGACTACACAAATCATTTTGACATTGCCCCTACAAATGTGGTTATAATTTTACCAGGTTGGGGTCAAAATATATAACACAGAGAAAATAGATGTCTTTTTTCAAGCCTGCTTAGAGGCAACTTAACAGAAGAATTCAGACAAAAACATGTAAAGAGTTTCATGGATAGGACTGGCCACACAACAGCTGATGGTCAGATATTGGACGAGAACAATGAGCAGCAGACATTATAGTTGCTAATAGGTCGCAGTAATAAGAAACTTAATTTGAACTCTTAGCTCAGGTAAGGTAAACATAGTATGTACATCTGATCAAACTAGTGCAACTTGTCAGTTTGCTGTACATTAGTGTCAGAAGTTCCCTTTTGGTAGGAAATTGGGTCTATTCTAATGTTCCCGCAAATTCCCTCCCATCGCGCGATTTACGCCTTCCCCAGGGTTTGAAGACACAGTATTTTTGCCCCAATGTACACATGTCAACAGGAGATCTGGAATGGCCTTGCTTTCACTCCCACCGTAGGCTGAAAATAGTGTGTTGGATCATAAATTTGTGACAGCGTTATTTGCTTTTATATGGTTGCAGAGCTTCGATCATGTGAAGATCGCGTAAAGTTCTGCATTGCTTTTTTATTTATAGATTCATTAATGATTTCTTGCTTCTACAGTTGAGCTGCCATATGACCAGCCTCAGCAGATTGTCATTGTTGTTGTATTCGTTGTTGTTGTGGTATTTGTTATTCTTGTTGTTGTTATTGTAGTATATATCGTTGTTGTTGTAGTATTTTGTTGTTGTTGTTGTTGTTGTTGTTGTCTTTGTCGTCATTGTTGTTTGCATACCGGGGTGCCACAAACACACTTGCTCAGGACAACCCATACTCGCAGTCGGGCAAGTGAAATGCATGCATGGAGACCTGCCCGATTTAAAGTGTGGGCCTTTGCCAAATCCTCACTGGAGCAAGAGGGGGAAACATGTTTTGTAAGTGCCTGCCAAGACTTTACTATATCTTTACCTTTGGTGTTTCATATTCCCAAAAGCACACAATAAGACACTCTGACAGATATAGCAGGCATGGTAATCTGCTCAGACACATAATATCATTAGACAAGCACCAAGTGAAAACATGGTTTTCAAATCAGCAAACAACCGATTCAAGGATTCTAAAATTGACCTGGGCCCCATTTTATCAAAAGATATGATCGATTATAAATTTCCTTACCACACAGGCTGCCATAGACTTATGATAGAAATCAACTTCATTGTACATAATCAATTATAAACTCTTCATAAAACAGGGCCCTGTGCTAAAAACGTACTAAAACAATTACAGGAAAACTCTGACAAAGATGAGGATATCTAACAAGTGCATACCTGGTTGAACAGCAACAACAACAACAACAAATCATTTCAGGTTTATTATTCAAAAAATTAAACAAGGTTCATTTTCCCAAAGGTTCATCAATCCAAAAATTGAATAAATGTTCACTAATAAAAAAACAAACAAACAAACAAACAGGTGTGTACTACCAAGCCTTCAGAATTACAAAACTTACTCTGAATAACAAACCTTTTTTTTTTTCATTTTTGGATTAATGAACCTTTAGAATGATGCATTTTATTTCATTTTTTGAATTATGAAACTTTGGAATAACAACCCTTCAGAATAACAAACTGTATCCTATCATCAAAAGGGTTATGATGTAAACAACCACATCAATAAAAATATGCTGCAAACAGAATGATTAGCAATAAATAAATACCACAACCTGCATGCATGAATGACTGTACAGTGTAAACATAAACAAGTGACTGAATTACAAAAGACCAAAGCAAACACATAGTCAGTCACACAAAAAAAGCAGAATGACCTGATATAATACAGAGCAAACTTTTTTCATTTCCACTAAGGTCCAAGAAAACCTCTGATAATCATGTAAGTCACATAAATCCACAAATATTGAGCCAAGGAATGTATGACACATTGTATCTTACTAGAGTTGTTCCACGGTCATTTGCTGTGTTGACGTTTCCACCTGACGCGATGAAATCTTTAATGTCCGCCAACATCCGCTTGGCCTCCTTCTTCTTGATGTTTTTCACCGCTACATCGTCAAGTCCTTTGTGGAAAAAAATGCAAGCAGGGATTAAAATATTAGATACTAATCCATTGCTTCTTTCCATTCCATGGTCCTGCACAAATCATCACACTAATAGAGAAATTGACAGAAATAATACAAAAGATGCACAGGACAGAGTGAATCAGTGAGAATTGCATGCACGAGTTTGAATATGAAAATGGTTTTAGACTGTTTCCATTATATGAGAGCTTCCCATTCTCAGCGCTCCGCAAAACAGGTCTGTGCATCATTCGTTTTATAGAATGGGCCCATAAATTAAATTTTATGCCACGAACATATCTTGTTTTATGGTGATTGTTTCTGGTACTTGCCATGTTCTTGCACACACTGAGCTTGTAACAGAAAGTGTACAAATTATGCTTTACAAGATATTTCACACACAGAGAAAGGGAAAAAGAGTAGAAAGAGACAGGAAAGAGAAGATGAATGTGGAAAGGAAGAGAGAGGGAGCAAGAAACATAGATATAGAATCAAGACAAGAGGATGAATTGTACAAGTGATACTGTATGCGCAATATATTTCTTTCTTTTTTTCAAGAATTCTGTATAACCCCCAAATTTTAATTCATGCAAAGATATAAATTCTGATTGTGATCCCGACATGAAGGCGATGTGGATGTGTATGCTTTTCAATCCACTCCTATACTCTATGACAGCGAATTTAACATGTTCAAAAAATTGCCGAGAAGTGTCAATTCGTGAAAAATCAGACTCACATGGCATATACTGTACAAATGACATCACTGCCTTTCAGCAAACCTGATGCTTTCTACCTGCTAGTCAGTCTGTTTCTAAACTTTCCCTTAATCCACAAACCATGAAATTTAGTCCTAGCTGACACTTTTCCGTTCTCTCTTTTCTTCCTTGGTCAAAAATTCTGACGGATTTCATTTCAGTTGAAAGACATCCCCAGCTGACAGGCAGATATCCTGTGGACGTGATGCGTCAGAAACCTTGACCAAGAAATCCTTAACCTCCTTGGGACCACAGCCTCGTAATTTCACTGCTATTCCACACGATGGTATCATCTTCAGTTGTGACAGGGTTAAACAACTATGACAAACTACTGCTGACACCATCCTTAAAGATAGATAAACAGCAAACTAGATTTCATCTCAGCTGGATTAGTTTGTGTCAGAGATGAGAGGTCTCTTAACCCGTTGAGGACGAGCTGAACTTGCTACAACATGCATTTTCCATAGACACTTGCCCGTCGAGTATACTCAGGACTTGTCCTCAACGGGTTAACTAAAGCTGGTCTTGAGTCACTCCAGATTGGCAAAATGGCCAGAAAAAAAATATAGAGGTTGCATCTTCATTTACTCTGCCACTTGCATCATCATTTACTCTGCAACCATTTACTCTGCAACTGCTAGCACTACTTCCAAATCGTACCTGTGTGTTCACACCAATGAATCATTCTCATGTTGATTAACAGGTCACAAATAGCAGGCTATTTTTTACCTTGGAGAGGGGGAAATTTCTCTCAAAAGTTATACCCAAATAGCCTGACTATTATCTGATCACATCTGTTTGTTATCTGATCCAAGAGGAAAAATATGTACACACAAAAATAGTGGCCTTTTCAGATAGGTGACTCTTGTTTATCAAAGCCAGCATAAACATTCTCTTTGGGGAGTGCAACAACAAAAACAACTACCATTTTTTAAAGCTCTCCATAGAAACACTCACAGTTAATTTCTTTTTTCCTTTTTGGTACATTGAGAAGGTACAAAATTCATATGTTTGTTCAATATTTTTGAAAAAAAAAAGTGCAGGAGAATGCAATTTATCTACCAGGAGCATACAACAAACAGATTTTAATTATTACTTGGTTGTTTCTATGGCTTCCTAAATATGGATGATGTTGTTGAAAGGGAATTATAGACAAACTACCCAGAGATGCATAAATACCCATACTATACTGCGTTAGCTTCATTGTGGTAAAAAGTACTTAACGTCTATTTCTCCTTCATTCTAGCGGAACAAAAAAGGTAGCCAGTACATGTATGTGGTAGCAGCATTGACTGGCAATATCTGTGGCCGTTTGTGTGTGTATTTTTAATGAACTCTGATGAAATTATTAAGCTTGTCATACACATGTAAGGTTAAACCCAAAGGCCCGAATTCACGAAGGTGGTACAAATGAAACCATGGTCTAAACCATGGACAAAAACCATGGAGCGCAAAGTGTCGCATGGAATATATCGTTACAAAATCAGTCATTTCGTCGACGAAGTGATTATTTTGTAACGAAATGACATTTAGTAACTAAATGAACATTTCGTCCACGTTAAGGAAACAGTTTGTCAACGAAATGACCAATTTTGTAACGAAATATTCCATGCGACACTTGGCGCTCCATGGTTTTGTCCATGGTTTAAACCATGGTTTCATTTGTACCACCTTCGTGAATTCGGGCCAAAGAGATCAGTGACCAGCTGATATTCACTGCTGCTCAGAAGAGGAAAAGTGACGGTATTAACTGGGGAGAATTTTTCAAAGAAGCCTATAAACTGTATTAGCATACCATACAGCCCTAAATGAATAGGAAAATTTCATCAGATATAAGAACTACTATCTTCACTTTGCTACATCATTAAAGCAACCTTTTTCTGATGCTATTTTAACAAACTTTTACTTACCACGAAGTGTTTTCATTAAAACCAAGAAGACAGGCATGCTATAATCACTACGCCTCTTCAAGGTGGGTTTATAGTTGTTATCCATCTTGTGTTCCTAGTCCGAAAAGCAAGGCTAAAAAGTCCAGTAGATTGGTTGATCTCAACAAATGCAAAACCAGGGACAGTATTCCAAGTAAGGTTCACAACATGTCGGCATCAAGATATGACAGAGCCATATTTTTCTCCTTTCGCGTCGCTCTCCAGCGATAAGCAAGTTTGTGTACTGGGCAAATATTATTCCTCATTGGCTCCTAGTCATCAGGTCCAAAGCAACATCTCACTGACAAATCACGGCAGAAAACTTCAATTATTATTCATATAGTTGTCAACTGAGTACACAGACCCAAGACAATATCCTATATTCTGAAGAACAATACAAGCATCAATTTGCACATTCCAGTTTTCATCATGAAAATCTATCAAATGTAAATAAAGAGTCTGGAATATTTTGGATATATAATGTATTTCGCAACAAGCAAAAGTGTCAAATGACAAAAACGTGGACAAGCCCAAATGAGAGTTTCCAGAATTATAACAAACTATTTGTTGCTAGTTTGTTTGTTTTTTTTCCTATTCTTTTCGAGTTAATGATGGAATGACTTGTCAAATCAAAATTTGTTTTCCCCCAGGATGTTGTCAGTCTCTCATGGAAACCAAACCAAGAGAGATTCTTCAAGCCGGAAAAGTGAGGTACAAAAATTGCTGCTTTATATCCAAGTGCCGTCAATAAGGTATACGGTACTTCTGATTCAAGGATGTAATGGAATAGCACTCCTCTCTCTATCTATGAGTCCAGACAAGGTGTTATACTTGGCACCACTTTCTGCTCACTCTATCAGGCAGATATTTAATAGCAAGGTAATATGTGTCCCCGAGAAGGGTTATACGGTGCTCTCGACTCTAAGTCACCACTAGCTAATATAGTAAATATATCTCAGGAGTCCTACTATCTACCCCCCTTTCGCCATCGTTGTCATGATACCCAAAGTCACACACAAACAGCTGATTGTGACTTCATACAAACAATCTATAAAAACTAGGTGAATCTCCTCGCTACTTCCTGTCGCGGGTGCTCAACGGTAAATTAAGATTTCTTCCTCCCGGACAAGTCTCCTCCCCGCCCCTCCCCCCTTTCTGATCTCTCGCACGTGTGGTATGACATCATAACAGGAAAGACAAGGAGAGGGATAAATCGTTTTATGAGTCTGGGGAAAGAAAGGGGGATTACTGGATACAGGGTGGGGTGAGTACCAGTATGGCACTGCATGATGGCAACTTTAAGCTCCTCAATACTAGAATGCATCAGTTCGGTGCTATCCAGCACAGATTCCACTAAAGAGGAGGTTGCAATGGTTAAAGGGAAAACCTTTACTCCTTGCTCTTTGAGGTTTAAAACACACCTTAACTCATTGCAGACAAGCTGACTTTGCTATTTTACAACACACATTTTCCATCAATACCTGCCCGCGTACACTCCAGACTAGTCTTCAATGGGTTAAAGAGCATTCATTAATCTCGTGCAGTATCACACATGGATTTACATGGAGATTTTTTTTTTCCTGGGGGAGGGGGGAGGAGGGGCACAATGGGGAGGGGGAGGAGAGCAGGGAGAAATGGATGTGATTAAAGTTCTTCAATCACCAGTGTAGCCCTAGCATCACTTTGCCAAGGAAGTTGTGTAACTTAACTACAAACTACAAATTATTCACTACAAACTGGAAGCAAAAATATTCCCTTACATCCATTTCTTTCCTTACCTGTATGTCAAATAAAACACTTTTCACCATCAGCATGAAATTGTCTATGGAAACACTTAATTGTTTGGCATACTATAACTCTCAGATGAAACAAATAACTGAGAATACATTTGTAGCTTGTAAAAACAGAGAATTCAGCAACAGAAAAACCCAAGTGAAAGTGAATTCAGCTGTCAAAGGAAACAAATGTTTCTGATTTAAGTCTTGCTTGCTTGTTTTCGTATCATCACCCACCATCAGGGAGATGACGTCGTTCTGAATGGAATGGCGTCTATTTATTTCCACCTCCCACTTCCTCTTGCGGTCGCCGGGGAAAACTCTACTAATATCATATCATCACAGGGGAGCCAATCAACCCCCATCCTCCCTCCCCCTTCCCCCTCCCCTCTTCCCTCAATACCTTGTGAGAGATCACGGGCATATCCGAGCCTTTGTCTCGGACAGAAAAGGGAAATAATTAATAGCCGCCTCACCTCAAGTGGCGGGAGATGGCGTGTCCCATACTAAACTTGAACAACAGGCAACAGTTGTTTTGCATTTATCTGGTGGTTTAGATGACACGGTAAAGATGTCCACCGGTCTACCTTTGTTCCTTCTTACCCCCTCATCCAACCCTACCCTCTTTACCCCCCCCCCCCCCCTTCACCCATTTTATGAGTATAGAGCCTGCAGAGAAACTGCAATGGATATATACAAATAGAATGGGCAAAGAATTTAATACTGAATAATGAAAAATGGGATGGAAACATAAAGCATGATATATTGTATATCTTGGAAATTAATTTGGTTTGATTTATTATCATCATTATTCTTTTTTTGTCTTCCACTTAGATAAGTAATAATTATAGTAATACATGTAGTAGTAATAATGATAACATATCTGGGCATGTATAATTCCCTATCATATCCAAACAATGTAATTTCATAATTTCAAGCAGACGTTAAACATGTACAAACCTGTACAAACAGTGAATTACCATAGACAAACACTGAAGTACACAAGTATACCTGGTATGATTTTTTTTTTTTCATAATGACATATGTTTACTTGAACAGACAAATAATAAAGATATATGCATAATACAAAAGAATCTATACACAGGGCTGCACACTAACCCATTTTTTTCTACTGGTCTGACCTGTATGTTAGACCAGCAGGTACCCAGTTGGTCCATTTTTACTCTTCTATTCCTGAAAAAGTTACTGGTCTGACAGTGATTTTCATTGGTCTGGACCATTGGACCAGTGCCAGTGTGCAGTATTGCCTATAGACCGATTCTGTGATGCGCTATGTGTATTTTTGGCATGGGCAGCGCCATTACTGCGGTGTCTCAGCCGACCCCCCCTCCTCTCTCCCACCCCTCTCACGCGCGCGGAATGAAAAGCTGATGCATGGTTGTTTTAGCCAATGGGCGTCTTGTATTGAGTGCGCGAATGCTTGCTTAATGCGCGAACCTTTGTTACAAGTGCGCGATAAACATGTTGCCCGTGGGGTGGGGGAGAGGAGGGGGGGTCGGCTAAGACACCTCAAAATGAGCTTATGGCTGCGCCCAGTGCCGCAAATTGTCTGCTGCCCTCAACGAACCCGAATCGGTCTACACAAAATGCAAATTTTCCACTATGAAACTTCATTTCAATGTCATACCTCTGTCTATGTGAGGTCAAAGAGAGACAAGTGCTGCAATTTTTTTTTTCTAATGAATTTCTGACACATACTGGCACTTCAAAGATTTGACCTTTTTTTGAAATACTACTTTGTTTGCAGTACATTTTATGGCATTTTTATTTTCACAAATTAAGGAAGTCTACACTGACTCACGAAAAATCAAAAGCTTGCAAAAATATGTCATCTTTATGAAACACAAATGCTCTGATATTGTAATCTGAGATAGAAAATCACAAATGCTTCTCATGAAAAGGGGAAATATTTATATTTCAGTTAATTTTTTAAGTCTTGATTTGCAAAATATTACACTCACTCAGCATAGGGCATTTATGCAAATATCTTCAAACACAGAAACCTCCTCAAAATCTTGTAAGTGGAAGCTGCAAGTAATGACTGTCTGCATCGAATCTTTACATAGGCATGTTATATTCCTCCAATTATTTCACTAACATGGCGTCACTAAAAATCAGACAGAAGAATATTAACTCAATTGTAACTTTTTGTCAATCTGATATGTTTCTTCTATTTATTCTACTGTTTTTGTTTTTTTCAGGTACGTCTATCCCTATCTTCTAGTAAATTTGATCTATTACTTATTACCTATACTACATATCACCTATACACCCGTTCACAACCTTATCAAAATCTTATTTTTAATTGCAAGTGATCGAGCCATTAATTCAGAAATTGAATTAAGTGTTTTCCCAATGTTCTCACGGTGGGTGAAAAGCATTATGCACATGTTACTGTGCATGTCTGCACAAGCCAGACACCATTGAGTAATAGTCAGGGGAAAATTAGATCACACATTGTTTGGAAATTAATGTGATATCGTTAAGGTCTATGTAGTGTTAAAGTCTATGACCTGTCCTGCTGCAGCTTCTGTAGCTTACAGTCAAGTTCAACTTCCTATTACCAGTAACTGACCATACAGCCCAATATAAACTGGATGTTAACGAAGTTGCTGGCACCCCTTGTAGTAATCCTGTGTTATGTCTTTTCGTCCTACTGTTGTAGCTTAGCCTTTCGGTGTTTAATATTGCACTAGTCTATTCATTCAATGGAGGGTAGTTGTAGCCCACTGCCTGATTGTGCAAGGATTGATTGGCACCCTTTAACCCATTGAGGACGAGTTCCGAGTATACTCGGGCAGGTGTCTATGGGAAATGCGTGTTGTAGCAAAATCAAACCGTCCTCAACGGGTTAAGACCAAGGTAGATGACTGTGGTGAATTCAAACTGGGTTTTGACTTCTTGGAGAGAAGAGTCTGAGCTTTGCCGTCTTGAAGTAAAGACCTGAATAAATGTTTGTTCGATGTCTGAGTGACTATATTATTCCTGTCTCCATATTCTAAGAACTCAACAATACATTCAGTCTGCCTATGATCTGATGAGCCTTATTCAGCACACCACTGATTCATACTTGCGCTATGTCCTATGTCTGTACATTTGAATGCCTTAATGAACATGGCAGAACTAGACAACTAATCCGTGAGCGCGCACTCAGTTCTTAATTTGTTTATCTTTTAATTCTTCTCAGTGAATCATGAGCCAGTTTTGAATGTGTACGTGCGTGGCTAAAGTAGGAGCATCGGAACATGAACAGGGTAATGCCAGGACTGCTACAGTTGACTTGGAGAAATAGGAAATACATTTGTTTGAGAACACATTAGGGAGAAAGTAAGTATTGTAAAAACTATTAAATCATCTTTGATTTTCATCCCTTCTGATCTTTGATTCAAAGAAATCAAACATGATTCTCAAGCTACGGTGTAACTTTGTTGCAAGAATGCTCCAGAAATCTTCCCAGTCAATTAAACACAAATTCCATCATGAAAATTTCAACCTAATTGGTTCAAATATCTGAAATATTATCACTGTTTAACAGATCCAAGTTATTCTTGTTTAACCTTATTTCAAATAGCATGCAATGATACTGTAAACAAACTTTCAATGATGTCTTAGAATTTGCCCCCAAAGAATTTGGCATCTGGAATCTACAACTGTCTACTTTTGGCAGTCACAAATATGTAATTAGCACTGCCAAAATTCCCTCTCACAGATTGCCGTTCTTTGTCCCAACTTACTGGCTGTTTTCAAATTTTGGCCTCCATAAGTCACAGAAACATTCAAATTCTCAAATTGCTAGCTAAATTTGTGACCCCTGCATAGTCAAACATATTGGGATGTGTACTTTTAACAAACAGTTTTCTTGTGGAAACTATATGGAGACACTTTCTTGATCCAAGATCATTAACAAGTTCTTTCCCACGCACGTCACAGCCTTGAGACGAGTAGGTAAACATTGAGTAGGAGGATCACAGGCAATCAAATGACTCAGGTCTCAGAACAGAGGCAATTTTTGGCCAAAAGAAAAAAAGTTTGATGGGCGTTGGTGACAAGACTGTCGACCCTCCTATCGCCCTCTTTGTTTGCACTTCTTGGTGACATGTGGTGGCTCATCTTTTGTGGAATTAGGGTGTAACAAAAAAAAAAAGGATTTTCTCGACACCACAAGACAACACAAGGGAAGAACATTTTGTACTGTAAGAGAGAGTGAGACCTTTGCACTGTGGTGTTACCATGGCAACTGGGGTTGGAGTGATGCGATCCTAGGATGATGCTAAGTGTTCACATGTTTCACATGTTCAGAAAAAAGGTATGAGAGATGGATGCACATCTGATAGCCTATACCTTGACCATTTTTCCAGTAATTAATTTCCCTTTTTGACAACATGTCACTCATCTAGATCTGAACGTGATTGTTCTTTTTAACACTGTCCATGTTCTGCATAGATTTCTGAAGTATGCAATCTTTTTATTCGATTAAAATCAATCAAATCTTCCCAAGGAAAAGAAAGAGTTCACTTGCTTATATCAATCATACTTGTGCTACAAGATGTCAGGTTGGTACTAACCTGACCAAATTGTGTAAGGCATAAATCTAGAAACCTTCTACAATGTTTTGTAAGATACAAAATTTCAGTGATAAACTTCAGTTGACATTAAATTTTCATCCATCTCTCAATTAACCATCTCAGGATGATATGAATTTAGCAGTAACATTTCCTTTCACTCATTTCCTTACAGGGCCATCATTCACCCTGCAACTTGCATCAGTGGAATATCATCTTTGAACATCATTTGATTTAACATTAATTAATTCCATATTACTTGGTTTAAATTTTACTACATTCTCTATCATATTACGAATGTACTTTCAAATGCATTTGACATATTCTGTATCAATAAACATTGTGTTTATTATTGTATACAGTGTTACTGGAAATGACCCCCCCCCCCCACAAAAAAGAAAAGACAAAAAGAAAAAAGAATGAATTTAAATATGCCAAGAGGTGGTATACGCGTATGTAGGTCCAAGTCTTGGGCAATTCCATTTTGCTTCTTCTAATTTAGACCAATTTGAGGATTGTCTCTGGACTTTGTCTTCTTCCAAGTAGGACCACCCCAAGTTTTGATAGACTCGTCCATACTAAAACCAGACCAAGGTATTCCAAGTTTCCAGTCTATGGTGCAAAGACAGACCATAAGTTGAGACTAAGGGGACATTACAGTAATTTCAGCTTGGTGGTATGAAGGACACAATGAACTCTGCTACAATCCTATGGACACTGTTGGAGATTATCTCATAAATACTTCATCCAGATAATCACAGGAATTCCTCTTTACACACCTGGATTAAAGGCCTGGCTCCAAACGCCCTCCTCGGGAAGGTCAAGGGCAAGTTACAGGCTGAGGAAGATGACCACTCAGTTTAATCCCTATGAAGGTGGTATATAGAAGGAGGTCAAATGGAGAACACAACCTACAGTCTCCTCCCATTTCACCAGGACCTTCTCCAGCATTACAGTCTCCTGCAGAGGAGATCCCTTACAGTCTCCTCCACTTTACCAGGACCTCCTCCAGCGTTACTTACAGGCTCCCCTAAACCTATAACCCAGTAGGTCAAAGAAGTAAGCTACTGTATATGGCCAGATGACACAACATTTGCTCCCACAACAATTTCTCCTGTCTCAGTTTCTCCGAGGACTTCATTTGCAGTTTGTGTTTATTCATTTTTTTTTTTAAATCAGCTATACTAGGAACGTGAATGAAGGTGAAGTTGTACACACGCAAGTACTGCTGCAACATACATATTGTGTATGACTTTGTTCATTTTGTGTGTGCTCAAGAGTACACAGAGAATAGTGGAGAAAGATGGACAGAAGAGAGAGTGAATAGAAGCAAAGACAGAAGAACAGACCAATGGACAGACAGACATCATAGAGAGAAGGGAATCGAGATAACATCGCATGAACAAATCTATTCGATCACATATTCTTTGATAGCTTTATGAGTATGTTCTATGAAATATATACTCACCACTATCTTTCATGTGGGTCTCAATGATGAGTTTAGTCTCAGTTCCAGCCGCTGCTTGGTCTACTGGGAGATTCCCATCAATGTCGATCGCTGTTGGGTCTGCTCCATTCTGCAAGAATGAAGTGATATGATAACATTCATAATAACAATAATAACAATAATAATAATAATAATAATAATAATAATAATAATAATAATAATAATAATAATAATAATAATAATAATAATAATAATAACAATAATAGTAATAATGATAATAAACATAAGTATAATAATTAATAATAATGATAATAATAATAATAATAATAATAATAATAATAATAATAATAATAGTAATCACCATCATCATCATCATTAAATCATAATGATAATGCCATATTTATCCAGGGTATACAGCCTCTTCAGTGTTGCCAACGACTGCTCTACCAGAGGGTCCTGCCATTATTATTACTTCAGCTTTGCCAGGTACCCACACCTGGGTTGAGAAGGACATGGTGGGTAAAAACATCTTGTCCAAGGACCTAAGCACTGGGCAGGAATCAAACTTGGGTCCTCCAATTGGGAGTCAGGAGTCTTATGCACTATGTCACATAGCTCCCATTATCAACACATGATAAAACTCTTCTTTGAGTAAATCTATCCATAGCCGCCATATCCAAATCTTCCATGAAGAAAACCTTCATTAGGCGCGGTCAGACTGGCAAAAGATCGAGAAGTTTAAGATCGCGAAGTTTGGTCCCTTCGTACGCGTGCAAGAAAGAGTGCGCCGTCCGATGGCTAGTGATTGTGATGTAACAATGCACATCTGAACATGACAATGGCCTCGCGCTTTGGAGACAACGCCCGCAAACAGATCCAGAAGTTTCGCGGGAAGTTTGCGGTCACACTGGCAAAACTTCGAGATCTTAAAGATCGCGATCTTAAACTTCGCGATCTTTTGCCAGTCTGACCACGCCTAAAGTGTATCTCATGATAACATGCTCATTGTGTTTGTTCAATATTTCCAGGTAGAAAATGAATTGTTTAAAGGGATGGTATAGTTTTGGTCGAGATGGGGATTCAGGTTTTAACTTTTTTGCAAGATGATTGGTAACCACTTCTGAACTATTAAAGAGCATACAATTTCTTAGAGGAATTCAGAGTTTATTTCACAAAAATTGGTTTTCAAATGGTTGATATCCAAAAACAAAGTTAAACAAAGTGGTCCTAATAAAAGTTGTGCCCCACCTTTTATTATACGGTACCTCTTTCTTTTTGGATATGGCTTTAATAGTATGCCTTTTGTTCTTTTTGTAATACGGTGTCCTAGCATTTTGTATTACACTAATGTAACCATTTTCAGCTGTAAATCTCACGATTGGCCCTAGGATGACCAACGGTCTATGCTGATCTCACTACATACTGAAATAATTGTCTTCAATTTTTATTGTATTTTGTCTCTTGTCAAAATGTTATAGTACATTTTTCCTATATTGTTCCAATGTTGTATGTATAGTTTTTATATTCTTTGTATATACTTTTTATCAGTTGTGGAAATAAAATGAAATGAAATGAAATGAAATACAAAACACATCCTAGTTTGAGATAAAACAGTAATGTAATGATAACATTTGGTGTGTGGAGCAAGTATTGTTTTTAGATTATTGATTGCATTATGAGTGATAATTACTAATACATATGCCAATGAAGGATGTTTGCACATTTCATTTCACTGCAAACTAGATCAGATGAATTGCTATGTCACAGGCCATTATGGAATGTCACAATTGTTGTGACATTGTGAATTTTAAGGAATGACTTTCAAGCAGTCACTGCTTTACTGAAAAAGGGAATTGAAAAGTAGCTCCATGCAAGTATAGATTGTGTGTTTCCTGTATTACGGCAGCAAAAAAAAAATAGCACGCCACAAAGGAAACCTGCCCTGTAATGGAGATCTCAAGCTAACAAGTCATCCAGGCATCTAGTAAGTGGTTAATCAGGCTTCTAAGTATCCCCAAGGTCTTACGACTCCTTTCTTGTGTTCGTAACGCGGTGGTAATGCCCTACACTCCTTATTTCGTTAAGGCGAACGAACGTCTCGCACAACTCGCAATCCCACGCGGTGCTTATGCTTTCCTCTTTCGTCACAAGCTTAACGTGATAATGCACTTTGCTACGTCAAATGGCAAAAACACATGACTTTCTGAATACCTGAAACCAAGTTGCATTAAAGCCCCTGTGTAGTATTAGAGCAAATGGATTATTCTGGACAAAAAAGGGAGACACGATTGTGCCCCAGCCCAATACCTGCAACATAAATTCTGATCATAATGTCCATATGAACAATTTATTGGTGATAACTTTCCAAACAGATTTAGCTGTTGGGACAGTAGTGACACAGTAATATATATTAGCCTTTTATTGTAAGCTCACAGAAGACATTACATTTGCAATACATTTTTTTGAATGATTTCCTAATAAAAATATACATGAAATCTAAGGTGCAACTTTAAAGGGGAAGGCTAGTAACTGATCAGTGGGAATCAGTGGAAATGCTGGGAGATGATTGTTCCAATCCTTATGGGATTCATTCAAGAGTTCATTGTATATCTATTGTTGTGTGAAAATGATTTGCTTCAGAATGGTCTCATATTCAAGTAATGTGCAGTTTAATGCTTCCAGGTTAGCGTCCCTGGTCAGTGACGGAGCATTAGTCTGCACATTACTTGAATATGAGACCGTTCTGAAGCAAATCATTTCCACACAACAATAGATATACAATGAACTCTTGAATGAATCCCATAAGGATTGGAACAATCATCTCCCAGAATTTCCACTGATTCCCACTGATCAGTTACTAGCCTTCCCCTTTAACTTTTGCTCATTCCATTGGGAATGTTCACTCAATGTTAGATCTTCCTCAAATGTTTTCAGCATGATATGATCAAGTTGTATGACATCACACTGATTAGTTTCCCACAAAATTTGAATTTACACAGTATGTATGATCAATTCTGTACGCAAGAAAGTTTTATAGTTCAGTGACAACTACAAAGTATGATGTCAGTATTATTATCTCAAATAAGACCATGCAAAATAAGCCATAATGTCAGCTCTTAGATGAATAAACTTACAGCGCATTTATTTACAAAGCAAAATGGAGGAGGAATGAGAGTTTGAACAGGCATGAAAACAGGATTTGATAACTACAAATGAATTGAGGGTTGTAATTTTTCTGATTTATATCTTCAAAAAGTACTAAATCCAAACAGGAAAAGTTGAGAAATGGAGACCAAAATTTGCTTGGTGTTCTCAATATGAAGTAGGAAAAGAAAATTTATCTTCATAAGTTGCAGGATTTCAATTGCAATGCTATAAAATAGCAATATCAATTAGCATATCAATTTCTGTGAAAACTGGAGTAACGCCTGGCAAAATAAGACTAGCAAAGTATATTTTGTAGACAGGGAGTTCATGTAGCTTATAGGCGTGATCAAACACAAGTTGGCACACGTCACTCAAAATCTCATTAAGTCTGCAAATGCGGATCATCATCGAAGTGCTGACTGATGCAATCTAGTTTCTTTCGACACAGGGTTTGAATCATATGAACCTGCCACCAAATTACACTTTCATTTATCTTCGCTCATTTGTGGCATTGTGTAACCAATACTCTTCAATCTATAGAGAGCCCCCGGACCAATTTGAAGTAGTCACCAGCACTTAACGAGGAGGACACGGTGGACCTGACAGCCAAGCTCACTCATTAGCACACAGCAGTCCCGTCTGAGTAGACAATTAAGTAATTGGTGAAAACGGAGCACACCACTGGGTTGGCACGGTTACGGCATTAATGGCAGTCTAATTCCATCTCCCAAGAGGTCAGAAGTAGTCCGCGCCTGCAGGACTTCCTTTTAAAATTTGCATGCTTAATTGATGCTGGTACTCTGTTTTTTTCCTCCCAGGAGTGTGAAAATATACTCAAATGGAGAAAACTATCAAGAGAAACTGTTTTACAGACTGCAAGATTAAGGGTGTCCATTGTGTTCATATGAAGTTGTAAAATGTAAACAGTGGAGCAAGAATCTGCGAAGGTGTTAAGTGTAGAATCATACAAAGCATGGATATACTAGTTACTTTTTTGGGTGCACTTATACAAATGTTCCGACACCATGGCATATCTAATATGACTTTTTTAAAATATTCAGGATGTCATATCCATCTTAGTCAAAGGTAAAGAATATCTTATTAAAGTAATACCAGATAATTGGTGCACTACAACCAAAGTTACCCAAGGTGGTACAAAGCAGCTATCTTTCATCATAACCAATGAGATAATTTTAGTTACTGCAGAGACGACATCATAACATTTCACACACACTGCAACAAAATATAGTAGGCAAACAGGTGAAAAAACATGATTTGATAAGAGCTTGCTCCAAAAGGCTCTAAATCCTTCATTTTTTCAATGGATTTAGCGCCTTTTGGAAGCAAGCTCTTCTTAAATCACAATATGATGCAACTCACATTCAATAGGAGCTGAACGATCTCGGTGGAGTCGCAGGCACAGGCCGAGTGGAGTGGGGTCCACAGGTCATCATCCTTTCTGTTGATGTCCGCACCTCGCTGCACCAGTATCTCAGCAACGGAGAGGTTGTCGTCCATGCAGCACTGCATCAAGGAGCAAAACACATTAAGGATGACCTTCATGACTCAACAAAGATTTTTCTCTTTTTTTACAGTTCTGGAATTACTGTTTACACATCTTTGGAACAAAACATAAATTCTTCACACTAGGCAATAATTTTTAATCCAGCAAGATTTAGCCTCATTCAGGTACAAGTGCTGCAATTTAATAATTCTGTGTGAATAGCAAGTTGGCAAAATAACATGTGTCAATTCAAACCAGAAAGATTTGTAGCGAATAAAAGATAATACAAATTCATGAAATTCTTGACTAGAAAACAGCCCATGGTCTAGGGCCCACGGTGCACTCCATTTCGGACAAACGGGTCTGTCATGGCCGCTGGGAACATGGTGTAAATGCAGCTTTAGCTCTATTCATTCATGTAAGTCTTGTGATTTTCAAGATGTGTACGCCATCATGAATCTAATACTGAACATGAGTTGTTTTCCTTAGCATTACAATGTTCATAACCTCAAGCATCAATTGTTTTTTGTTTTTCTTTCAGCATACTTTTCTGATGATGTCTGATTTATTTGTAATACTTCTTTACATGGGTCTTTCATAAGTCCTTTAAAAGACAACTGCTCTTCAAAAAGTCTAATATCTAGAATCAATTCTTCCCTTCAAAATTGCAATGGCTCAGAACTGAAGCTCTGTCAACATATTTCTCCTTGAACTAGTTTTCACTGAATGATATTCTACCTGTTTGTCTTACCCTTCTAATAAAGCATAAATATGAAAATAATTCATCTTTTCACTTGTTGTATCATTAGAAGACATCACTTCATTAGAGCTGAACACTGATATCCATCTTAAAACTCTTATACAGGAAAATTCTGTACAAATTCTATTAATTTCTGATTTTCTGATTTGTCGAGTATGAAAAGAAGATCATGTGCAACCTGTCGCAGTGGTTTTTCACACATAAATGTATTCTGCCTTTCAATATTGCTGAAACTATTCCAGTTTTTTGCAGGGAAATTCATCCTAAACATACACGTAAATTCAGTGACTGCAGAAATATCAGTGAAGACCTCAGCTGGTGCTTATTTGTGTTTGTGAGAATCTACACAGGTCTTCATTCTTCAGAAAACAGAAGGTAACAAGTTGCTGTGATAACAGTAATCAATTTTGGATGCGTGGGGAAAGCTGACATGTAACTACCCAATGTAAGGAACTTGATAAAAAAGCACAATCAGAGGTGTACAGTTGGTATACTGTTCGTACTCATGCATAATAACATTACATCCTCGGTTTGCACTACACGTCTAATCTTCTCTCAATGTGTTTTTTCCCCTTCTTTTTCTCTCTTCAACACCGCAGAGAAACCTGGCAGGTTGCCATGGCAACAAAAGAAAGAAATGAGGTACTTTGCCGAGTTGTACTAAAAATCAATAATGCTCCAAAGAAGGTCATATTCTTTCCTACCTTCTCTTTCCACTACGTACACAAATTAATCCTCATTGCAACGCAAAGAAATTGAAGGGCATCTTGGCTAAAGTTGTTCAAGAGAATTACACATATGCATGATTGTTTTGCTGGAGGTGGACTTGTAGAAAAAAAAAACAATGAAAACCAGACAATGCTTACAAAAGCGATGGACTCTGCAACTTACATTAGATAGAAGACATCTTGTGCGTCAGTTACTATATCTTATATCAGCATGTCAGTAATGGATGGCATGTTTATGTGGGCTTATGCAAATTCTTGCTGTTTTCTGCTGATGCAAGTTTTAATCAATGAATTGACACATGATCATGGGTATCATCTAAACTTAAGTATGTACCACTTTATTTGATTTGGTGGTTCAGCACTACATGAACCAAGATGATAAGGTCTAGTCTGAAGAATTGTTAGTTGTATACCCAAGGTAAAACTGAACAAACAAATGCAACAAAAGCTATCTTTTTGCCATATAATAAGTAATAATTGCTTACATGGGATCTTTGCAAAGATTTGAAAGATAGGCCACCCCTATTTAAAGAGATACAATACAATGATACATCACATTCCTTTTGATACAGATCATAGAGATGGAATAGTTAATTTTTTTCTTAATATAGATAGCGAGATATATTTCCAAATTTTCCCTTTCATGGCACTTTAATTTAAAGAGTGACTAATACCAAGGAGGTATGAGCATACCTCCTTGCTTATACCATGAAACTGAATCAATCAAAAGTGAACTTACCTGATGCAGAAGGGTAACTCCATTTTCAGATGATGTATTTGGGTCTCCATTTTGGTCGAGTAGAGTGAGAACTGTAGGCAAAGAAAAATTGAGTGATCACACAATTGAAATTCATGCTGTTTTTACAAAAGATTTCAACAAAATTAGATCTGAACAAAATTGATGAAGTCATGTATATTCTTGTCTTGATGAATCATTATCCTGAATCATTTCAGGAAAACTGTAAAATTTATTAATCTGCATATATGTTTTAAGACTTGAAATCATATTTGCAATATTTCTGTAATTATTTTTGTAATATTTCTCAATGTGAATAAGCTTCTACAAAATGTGAAGAAACAGATTTAACTTCATAAGTCTGACACTAAGGACAAAAATTGAAATTTGCCTCCCTGATAAAATTGGCATGATAAATACTTATTAAATACTGTAAACTTTTGAACCATGTAGAATCAAGCATGGTGCACACCCATCTATCAACATAGACTGTAAAAATCACGATAGCAATTACTATATAAACAAACATGTATAGTTTCACAATTGTTGTATTTTCCAAATTTCAAATTCATTTAACCATAGAAGGAGATTTTTGAGCTCTTGGCTTCATCTTGATCATAAACAAAACAAAAACACTGATCTCTCAAAATTGCTGTCATACCATTATTGATAATAACTGACCACTTTTCAACTGAATTAAATCTTTTTTTTTTTCTAATTTTTCACCAAACGATAACATACACTTCACTTCTTGGTGTGACAAATTGTGATACAGACAGAGTTTACAATGACAGTAAAAAATTCTAACATAATATCATTATTGTAAAGAAACAGTGCACAGAATCAACAAGGAGAACAATTATAAATGCAAAGTAAAAAAAAAAAAGCAAAATCTGGAAAAATATTGATACAAAACAGAATATCAATGCAAAACAGAAACAAAAACAAATAATTAGGCATGCAATTATTTTGAAAAATTCATGAATGATGCAGTCACAATTTTGGTATTTCAATCAAGCCATTGAGAACGGGTTGATTTTGCTCTCACACACATTTCCATAGACACATGCCCCAGTATACCAGTCCTCATTGGGTTAACATGTACATTCATCCATTCATCCATTCATTGGTAGATGAAGTCAAATAAGCATTCATTCATTCATTCATTCATTCATTCATTCATTCATTTATTTCATCCATTGATTTTTTGCTTGAAAAATAATTTGATCAATCAGACTCAGAATTGGAGCCATGCAGTGATACATTAATCCATCAATCACTTTCTTTCTTAATTCTTCCACTGGTTGATCAAAAAATTTGCTGAGCAGTCAGTTATTGATTTATTCCCTCCATCCCTCCATCCATCCATCCATCTATCCATCCATCAATTCATCAGTCAATCAATTAATCAATCAAGTAATCAATAATCAATCAAGTCAGTGATTACTCAACCATTATCATGATCAATGCATCAATAAGGAATAAATCAAATCCATGATAATTTACCAATCAATACAATATGCATGTTGACCAATTAGATGACAGTAAAGGTCCATTTACTTTATTAGCTTTCAGGCTAGATAGTGTACTTCACATGTTATCACTTCTCACCTGCAATCAAGACAACAGCAACAACATCAACAACTCACCAACTGATGTAGAATGATCCTTAGACTCCACAGAACAGTCCACTGTGATGTGATGGGACCTGTTTGCATTGCTAGCCTTACAGGAACAATTCATGGTCCCCTTTGGGATATCTTGAAAGAGTCTGTCACAGACAACTAATCATGACCCTTTTTTAAAAACACTCCACAGTTGCTGTGCTTTTCAAACTCCATATGCACAGGAAATATCCCTGTCATCACAGAAATGTGAACATTCCAGTTTGTTTCTTGTATTGCAGTGAATAAACACCATGACGATTTCAGAGACGAATACCAATTCTTCAAGAGCTACAGCTGGTAGGTTCTCTTAGGTAGGCAACACGTATTCCATGTTGATTAATAGTTTGCTGTTCTCAATCTGTGGGCAGGTACATTGTACAATACTGGTGTGCATTTGCTAGCAAGCTGGCACGTTTTTGCAAAACAGGAACATCGATCGATCGGTACGCACTCAAAAACTTGTGGAATTCTGCCTCCGTCCCTGTGATATTTGCAATTAGTTCGCTGTAGTCTTTCGCATCTCTGCACTCTCTCCCAACCAACCTGTTATCACACTCCACTGCTTCGATCATCAATTCTCAAAGACCGCCTACGAACAGTGCTCCTGGAAGAAAAGAAGGCTTGATGCGAAAGCCACTCGAGACGTCATGAAGGCCTTTGAAACACTGCCATGCATAACACAAAGGTCACTCATTTTTCCGTGGGAAAAAGATCAAATGACATTACGGTCAGAAGCATGGTTCCCAGTATAAATCCCCAAAAGAGGTCATATGGGATGAAATTGAGTATTTTTGGTGCATACTGGTTCAATTTTTTTGGACCGTCTGGTGTCTTTCTACTACAGGAAATGACAGCTTCTAAGAAACATCAATGAGAAACTAGAAAGCACAGTGCCACATTGCACAGGGGTTGTGGAAGGTGGGGGAGTGGATAAACGTAGCATTTGTAGTAAGGTCAAGGGACACACTACCCCAACAAGCTTCCCCTTAAAGAGAAAGACAAAGGCCAAAAACCAACAATCAGAGAAACCAAAAGTTACCACTTGTAGAAGTTTAGAGACTATTAAAGACAACTTGGTAACTCTATGTGGTCTATGTGTTGAGCAGCTCTGCATTTAATTTTGAACACAAATATAAATATATTTTCTTCTTTTTTTTCAAAGGAAGCATTTCTTCAGACCAGTTCTTATTATATGTTAAGAGTAATATGGTTATGTGTTTCCTCCTCAGTGGATTTCCCAAATTTACTTTTCTGATATACTTTTATTTACAAAGGAAAATAATATCAAGATGAAATTTCCCTTTAACACTGACACTGAATTCAAACAAGTCACCAGTGGTAACTACAGTTGTAAGGCAAAATGGTATTGATTTGCCCCTCTCCCAATCAGCGCGCTTGAATCAGCAAGTCCCTCTTTGGTTTCTGTTTGATTAAAGAAGCCAAACCATGGCTGAAAATGTTTGAAAGAGGGCCTCATGAAAGCAAAAGAAAAAAAAGACAACAAAATAATGAAAATATGAGGCCATTTGTAGAAGACTGATATCAGCAGGTTGATGATGAATATTAGAATTATATCACTTTTACAAATACAAGGCTTCAAATTACTCTCTGTCTAGAAGACAGAGATACCAAAATTCCTTAGAATTTTTTCTTCACACTGGAGAACATGTATGGTTTCTAAAATGACATCAGCTTTAGATATTAACCTCCTGAACCACTACTAATGGAGCAATACTGTGAACAGATGATGAAATTCAATAAAAGGCTGGAGAAAGAGAATTCACACACAGAGACAAAATTGCTGCTGAACATCTGGGAGGTTACATCCAACAAAGGTATAGAGTCACTGGGAGAAGATGAACATCAAGAAGTTAACGGAAACTCACATAATACCAGTTTCACAGGTGGAATACTTTGCTTGATTTTCCTGTCGTAGAAAAAAAAAAGAAAGAAGATGTACTGGTCTTGCTCTGGTTAGATGCATTTCTCCTGCTACTTCACTCAAGGCATTCTGAACTGAACAGAAATTGATGCAAGCAATGCTGCCAAACAAATTTACATATCTGCAGGGAGTGGGAATATTTTGGAAGAAAAAAAAAATCCACAAGGATATATTTCTTGTGATAAACAGACATCACAGGATTAATTGAGAAATATTATGTGGTGACCATGGTTGCAATTCTTCCTAGATGGACATACAAGCAGGGGACACTGCTAATTACCACAAAAGACTCTCGACTGGAGGATTAAAGTCAGGAAGACTGGTAACTCCCCAAAGTACCTGCGCAAGGTCGACGCTGTAGTCTGCACAAACCAGTCGCTTCCTGCTCTCTGAAGGACACGACATGTAGCGATACTGCCTGCTGCGAGCTAGACTAGACACATCCATAAATTGACCTAAAACATATGTAGGAAAGATAAAACAGCAGTAATGTCAGCAACAATACATGAGAAGTCTGCTGGAGTGATTCTTGCATACTGCATGAAGTGAAAGTATCTCCCGGTTCCCTGGCTACCAGAGACAAGTGCTTAGCAACCGAGCTCACCCACGGAGGAGACGGTGTGATCCAAAACGCGGAGAAGTAATTAGTTGGTGTCGTAAGCTCTCTTGGCCATGCATCAAGATGGGAAGATAAACTTTCTTTCAGATGACACAAGAAAGGGAGAGAAAATTGCTCTCACCCCCCATGCCTCAGCCCTAGTGTCTCTGGGAAAATGTGTCTCACTTGAGCATATTTTTCAAAGACGCCGCCAAGAAAAATAAAAAATAAAAAATAACAGAACGGAAAAAAAAATGCTTCATGGCTTCTGACGTGAAGGTTTTTGTGCTCTGGCTACAAGGCAAATCATTAATGATCAAAGCAGATCACATTTTCTCTTCACTCAGAAAATAACCGTTTTACTCTCTCAGTGAAAAACTCACATTTTTATGGGGTATATCAACCATGTGACTATCATATCAATCCCAAGACATATAAAATGTCTTGCTCTTTAAAAACAGGAGTGATAGTGCTTATATATTCGTTAAAAGATTGTGGTAAAGTTTGAGGTTCACCTTGCACTGCCCAAAAATATGATGTGACAGTTTTGTAGATTTTTGATATGCTGATACTTTTCTTGAATATCTAAAGTATATATAACTAATCTTTAAACCCAGACAGCTTAAAAGTGACAGGTTCAGCATTTCACAAAGAAAAAGAATATCATCTCATGCAAACATCTTTTCCATCAGATAGCATAATATGGCATGTTGTATTATGGTGAATTTCATCAACGCAACTCAAGAAGGCATCTGTAGTTTCGATCTATTTTCACATTATAAACTTGATATGGAGAGTGGAGACAGAAATGCTGACACCATCATCTGACATATTGATATTTTGCATCATCTGAATTTATAGGAGTAAAATGAGAGATAGATAGAGAAAGAAAGAGAAGGATAGAGAGAGAGAGAGAAATATAAAAGGAGAGTGCGTAATATGGGCATGCATGGCATGTGATGGGATTTGCGACATCTCTAAGGAATGCTGTTTTCTCCATAAGACAGCCAGAGACTGCAGGTAAAACAATTTAAGAAAGCAGGCATCAAGAGATCAAAGTGGAGCACAGCTTTTTGAAGCCATGTGACTTGGTGAAAACAAAACAAGAAAAGTATAAAGAGGAAAATCAATAATCACAAAAGAGTCTGTTTTTTGGAATATGCACGGCACAAGTGGTTTAAAGGTAAGAACTCTTTGTATGTGGGCAAGACCATTATTGGACTATGAATCGAGGTTGGATAATGGTAGCTTGTGCATTATGAATACACTAGGAGGGAAAATACAAAACTTTCACTGAATAGTTTTACTATCACATGATATAGCTGCTTCCTGCACTTTGAATGAATGCAGGCAATTTTCTGGAATCAGCAGTTTGGGCCAATTCATCAGGAACAAGATGGTCACTTTTACTTGGGTGAACTACATATTTGTCATAAATGATCAGACAAACACACAAGCCATAACTGGTATTATTCTATTTTTTTTTTTTTTTTGGTCACACCAAAAAAAAAAAAAAAATGCAGCATGATTGCAGTGTTTTGTTTTGTTTCATTTTTTGGCACTCATCATTTATGAGAAACTAGGGTATTTGAATGATTGCTTTGGACACTGTAAATTATTCCTTGTTATAGATACAAAACAAAGGTTCAAATTGGTGATATGACTTCAATGTTACTACTGCAACACATTTCATCTATTCTTCTAAAGACATGTTACCCAGCATTTACCAAGAGAGGAAAATGGCACAGCTTCTAAACCAATAAGAGTCACTTTAACATCCCACAAATGATGGGGAAGAAAAGGAGCAAAAATGTCACACGAACTTCTGGGAAAGTTTTTTATGGAGTAAAGATATGAACGTTACCATAGAGACGGACAAAGAGGCCAGGCAAGAATCAATTGATTAGCCTACCTGATGGGCTGTGACAAGCATTAGTCATCTTGGAAGAGGAAGAGCTCTCGCCGAATGTAAAGAGATGATATAGTTTTGGTTGAGATGGGGATTCAGGCTTAACTTTTTTGTGAGATAATTAGAAACTCTGCCATGAAATATCAAAGAGCATACAAGTTTAAGAGGAATTAAAAGTTCATTTGATGAGAATCAGTTTTGAAAAGGCCCGAGATATTCAATAACAAAGTAAAACAAATTGGCCCTAATGAAAAGCGGGTCCCACTTTTCATTGGGATCACTTTGTTTTCGAATATCTCAGCCATTTCAAAACCAATTTTTTAAGCTTTTAATTCCTCTGAGAATTGTATACTTGTTGATATTTCATTTGAGGGTTTTTAATCATCTCACATAAAGTTAATACCTGAATTCCCATCTCAAACAAAACTAGACCATCTCTTTAACTTGCCCGTGCTCTGTGTTGCCTGCTTCCTGAGCTGGTCTCCTGGGATGCTTAAAGATCATCCCCTACCTCTCCTTTATCCTACCACCAATAATACCCCCTTCCCAAAATATGAACTAATAAAGATATAAAAAGGGCTCCTCTAGAAGAATGAGATCATCAGCTGTTTGTTGAGCAATTCCTTATCTTGACAGAATTCATAAACATAAATGTCAGGGGCACACTAAAAATTATTTTTCCAAACTGTTTGTCCCACCTACGGTTAATCCTTGGACTGAAAAAAAAAAAGAGACAAGTTTAAAAAAAAAAAACCCAGAACCCTTTGTCAAAGTTCTCAGCTATTTAACAGTGCAGTTATTCAATATTATATCCCATTAATACAGATATATATGATTTGAAATTCATCCCCCCACCCAAAAAAAAAAAAAAAAATCAACAAGCACCACTTAAAGACAGACATGATAATTTCAGTCATTTTCAGGAAAATGGACTTTTCCAACTCATATCACCCACACTTACCTTTTGGGTTGATTTTAGGGGGTGATGTTCGTTCTTCCGACGGCTCCCTAATCCTAAAATGAAATATGGTTCATTATATTTTAAAGGTTTGTTATTCTAAAAGCAGTGGAAACCTGCACATCTATACAAAATATTTTTTTTTCTAATTGGTCACTATTGGTCTGGGCTGTACAATGAAAATTTGATACAGCATTTCTTAACTGGGTTTGATATAAATATTTTGTGTCTGAAGGGAGGAAGTCAACTTTCTTAGAGTGGTGTCTTACTTTGATAGGGTCATGACAGATGACTCGGTGGATGAACCCAGGGATAAACTAAGTACCTCTGACCTTGATTGTAGGGGGAAGTAGTTCCTCCAATCCTAACAGTAATCATGTCGTGGCACTCATATTACAAACTTTCTCAAATGAGAAATATCCCGTCATCAATGGTGTTTGAAATTGGGTCAGGTCTCCTTGTGGAAAATTGATCGTTTCCTCGCTTTTGTTTCGACAAAAATATTCCCCAGGAGAAAACTACATTGGAGGTTGCAGTATTGGAAGTGAGAATTAGTGTACACTGAGATGAACTCTGTGAAACGACCTGAAGCAACAGATTAATCTAGAAGAATCCTGAGCATAACCACACAAATGTTCAGACATATTTGGATAGCAGGAGTAAGAAATTATACATGGACACGAGTCATATCACTGTGACATTTGTAGCCTTCTTGTTTTGAAGGTAAAAGTTATCAATTTCTGACTGCCTAGAGATACATTTATTAAAACTATTACACTGTAAAACTGTTAAGAACACAAATACCATGATCTTGTCCTTGTTTCCTTCACACAAACCTACATGTTAACTTGAATATATTATTGTTCATGTGTCCCAAATGAATGATAATTTGTACAAAAGCAGAATTTCATTCATATCCAGCTGGTGGATAAGCTTTTCCAATCAGGAACCATGCATGAAGAAATATCAAGCACAATGTGACACCTATTCCTATTCCTAAAATTGTGTATCTGTTGCATGAGTCTCAAGAGTTCCATCTAAACATTTTTCTCTTCTTTTTCTCTTTCTTCCAAACATGTGCTTGAGGTAATGGAAAAAAACAAAAGAAAAATAAAATGTTCACACAAAATATGAATGAAACTTTCCACATCTAAAAGACAAAGGACATTTATGCATTTAGACTTTATACCCCAGTGTGATTTCAGCAAAGTAAATATGATCAAATTTATGATTCTTGCTGTGGGTGCCTGTTGTCAAACTATACTCAATAACATGCACAAACCGCGCAAACTTAGTTATATATTTACAATTGCAGGCCTTAGTTCATCTCATGAATATTCATCAATCAACCACTAGCAGCTGCCTCCAAAGGATATCCAGATTCCTGCAGGAAATTTTTTTTTCCCTCTATCCTCTAAAATCCTGTACCTCCGCTTGAAACACTCCCATTGCAAAGCCCAAACCTTAACCCGTTGAGGACCGACTGATTTTGCTACAAAACGCATTTCCCATAGACCCCTGCCCGAGTATACTCGGGACTCGTCCTCAACGGGTTAAACCCACATCAATCTAATTTCAATCATCGCTAGAGACATGGCAAACGTATGGCAAGCCTCCAAGGTCAAGAAAGTTTTTTTTTTTTTCCCTGCGGTACACAGAAAAGTAGAGATATGCCAAGACAAGCAGGACAATAATGTCTGAAATTCAAATTTATATGCCTTTATCCTAGAACAACAATAGGCATAGGCACTGTACTCCAGTGGCTGCAATTTAATGCAAATGCCACTTAATCTACATTATAGGAGACAACAAGAATTGATGTGATCATAAGCTGAGATCATAATCCTTTTAAAGCTGATCACCATTAACAATTATTTGTGTTCACACCTTGACACCAACCAGAAATTTGGCAACTTTTCCCATGTGTTGCTCACAGCAAGGACATATCCTCCAAGAATGTTATCACTGCCTGGGATACAGTGTCGCTCCTCACTAATACACACACACACATACACAAATTGCTTCCGTTTCCGGGTGGGGTCAATGCTCATCACAGCAATGTGCCAAATAGGAATCCAAGTCTTCCTTCGTTTACAGATACGATGGAGCAGACACAAATTTGTAGCAAATCGAATTGACTTTTATGTTTTTATGTTAGAGGTGAGCTGGCCACAAGGAAAAGTCCCACGGTCCATATCCTGGATCAGATATAGTCCCTACGGAAGATATCCCACTTAGAGTTTGCTCCGGGAAAAAGAAAAACTGTGGCATAATCTCACTGAGATACTCTTCCTCTATACTCGAATTTGCACCTGCAGATTAGTCCCGAGCATGAGCTCACAGTTATTTTTTTCGTTTTTTTTTTAACCTCTTTTCACTGTCTTTCTCCTCAATACGGTGATGCTCATGACATGACTTGGAGAAAGTTGTCTGAGAAAGTAAAAGGAGGAAAAAAAAATTGGAGGGAAAAGAGGAAAGGGAGAAAATTGCTTTAGCTGCGGAGGGATGTCGCCCCCTTCCTGGTACAGTTAATGAGCAGCTACACTACAACCAGTCGCTAACTAGTTTCGCTTCCGTAAACACTCTCTGCGTATAGCAGAGTGAAGAGATGAATGCAATGTTATGCAAACAGCTGATATCAAATCTTTTGCCCGACCATTCATGTGACCCGAAGCCACAGTTTTAACCTGCAGGTGATGAAACACTCTTCGGCATTTGACAATTGCCTGGCTGTACGGCAAACCTGTCCTCGCGGTGGTAAAAGGGTCTAGGCGAGTGAGCCTAGTCATTAACTGTGCTGAATATGGGGATTGATTGAGAGGCTTGTCAACTTTCTCCTGCTAAGTGAGAGAATTTTGCAAGTGATGACATTAGCCATGCTGCAGACACTCACATCTGTGCAGAGCACGTCGAAACGAAACAACACCACCACCAACAGATCAGATGATTAGCCTTTCTTCCAGACACCAGATTGTCTGTGTCCCACCAGTAGTACCCAGTCTTGATTAACAACTAGCACATCAGTCTGAATAGCAATGCACATGCACAATCTGCCTTTTTTCTCATACAACCCCTCGGAAGATACGTATGTCAGTAAAAGGCATACACAAGCGGAGAGAGTTGGAAGTATACATCAATGTAACTTACTGCCTCAGAGACAGGCTATCTGAAACATGGAAAAGCATGCACCAGAGAATAATACAAAAGGCATTCCTCCATCACATGTTGACCTTTATATACTGTTACTTGTTGCCCTCATACTACCATACGTGTGGGTGAAGAATGAATGAATTTTTCAGGAAAGAGTACAGATAGCTTAACCCGGTGAGACCGAGTCCCTAGTATACTCGGGCAGGTGTCTATGGGAAATGCATGTCGTAGCAAAATCAGCCAGTCCTCAATGGGTTAAGCTCTGATGGAATGAACAGTTTCTCTCTCCAAGCCATATTCACTGTGGTCAATGCTACGTAGATGACAGTGCACCTATCCAGTCGAGCAGATGACCACAACAGCACAATATGTCTCAACTACACAAAAAGGAATGCACAAATGCAGAAAGAAGAAAAAAAGACGGGACAGATAAAAACATCACAAACTCCATCTTAATAGTATTCTCTTTGTTGACTCTGCAAAAAAAGGAAAGATTTTAGAAAAAAAAAAAACAGTCAGTTTTGCCATGGACTTTCCCCAAAACCTATGTGGAAAGAACAGTGCAAACAAATAGAATTGTTCCCGTCAGTAACAAAAGAATGTGATGAATTTGATGAATCCACTATAATTTTGAAATAAAACACTTTCATATCTTTTGAAGATATCACCTTTCAAAGATATAGTGATAATTATATCAGCAGCACTGAAATATGACTTGCACAATATCAGTGAAAAACCAAACTGAGAAATATCTATGCTGACACACATCAGATAAAAAGAAGAAAGCTATGTAGCAAAAAAAAAAGGATGAAAAAAGCACCATAAAAAGGTGTGATTGCATGGAGATATTGAAGTAAGAACACAAAGACTGCATAGTTAAAGTTTATAATTTGGGTGAATATTGTAGAGATAGAAAAGTGAGACACTTAATGAGAAAGATGGGTGATAATTCTTTCAATTAATTTTAGTTAAAAAGTCACATTTGGAATTGAATCTTGATAATCATAAAATTTTTAATGTAATTTTAAAGGACAATACAAACAATAGGCTATGAAAGTGGGATTAAGATAATTTCTTCCCTCCACAACATATCATTTGCAAAAGATAAAACTTCATTTCATAAAGCCAAAGCACTTCATACAGTTATCATTTTCCTCCCTTTCTATTACTGTAAAAGTGGATATTTTCGCGCGACTAATTTTTCGTGCTTGGCCAGGTAAGAAGCATTTCGCGTGTTTTTAATTCCATGGAATAAAGACATCACGCACAGGGACATATGGCAAGCAAAAATATTCGCGTGCTTTTATTTTCGCGCTAGTTTCTGGTTATGCGAAATGCGCGAAAATTTCAACACCGCGAAAATTTCCATTTTTACAGTATTTATGGATATCAATTATCCTTCCTATATATTAACCCACTGAAGACCAATTCCAAGTTTACTTGAGCAGGTAACTATGAATAATGTGCGTTATAGCAAGATCAGCTCGTCCTCAACAGGTTCATCTTTCCCTATCCGTCTGTCTCTTCTCTAGTTCTGTCTCTCACCCCTCTTTCAATTCCATCTCTTCTCTATATCTCTCCTTCCTGTCTCCATCTTTTCTCTCTATCTCCCACCTTTCTTCATCCTTCTCCTTCTGTCCCTTCCTCCCTCTATTTCTCTCTCTACCTAGACCTCGCTTGCTCCCTCTGCATCACTCTCCTCTCTCATTCCCCTCTACACGTCTTAATCCCCTCTCCCTCTATCCGTACATCTATACATTCCTCTTTCTACACCTTTCTTCCTCCCCCTCATTGAACTTCTCTTTCTACATGTCCCTTTTCCCTCTATTACTCTCTTCATCTAAACATCCCTTTTTCTGCCTCTATCTCAATCTCCTCTCTCTTTTCCCCTGTACATCTCTCCCTCTCTATCTCTATTTATACATCATTCTTCTTTCCAACCCTCTCCACCATTCTCTGTCTTGATCCCTTCTCTGTCTCTCTCTATACCTATCTCTTTTCTCTTTCTATTTTTATCTCTCTCTATTCTCTCCATCTCTACTTATATTTCCAAACCTCTCTTACCAACCTCTGTCTCCCTTCTCTTTTTCCCGACACCTATCTCTTTTTCTTTCTCATTCCATCTCTTTCTCTGTTTATATACATCTATGTATTTCTTTTTCTAAACTTATCTCACTACACACCAACCTCTGTTTCCATTATATTTCTTTCTCTCTATCTACTTATTAATAAATCAAACTATTTCTTCTTCTAAAAAAATTTTTTCATATCCCTACCTCTTTCTCCCTATACCTATCTCTTTTATCCCTCTCTCTGTCTACTACAACTTCTGTAAAACGAGGAATGTTCGCATGCATTTTAATTTTGCGAATTTCGCGAGCGCCAAGATTCGCGAAATTAAAATGCACGCGAAAGTTCTTGTCTACACTATATACATTGAATGCCAGTGGCAGTTTGCGAAAATTTCATGCCGCAAAAAGGGCCGTCGGCTCCAATTTGCAAAAAATTCATGCCGCGAATATATCATGTTTTCCAGTATATATTTATGTTTCTACATCTCTCTTTCTGTAGTTATCCCTTTCTCCATTCAGTCACTCTCTCTTCTCTATCTCCCCTTTCTATATTTCTCCTTCCATCTACCTTGCTATCTGACAACTACTCCATCACACCCAAGGTCAAGTTGGTGCCAAGTTCCTTCCTCAAAGCATTACGAACCAAAGACAAGAGACCACCTGGAAGTTTGTGAGGATATGTGTGATTTCCATCATGGTCTTGAACTCCTTTTTCGTCAAAAGTGTTGACAGCTTACATCTTCATCGTCACCAAAACATAAGCCATACTGATCTTGCGATGATTATCGAGCGAGTCTTCCCCCCCCCCCCTTCCAAAAAAAAAGAAGCTGAAGTTATCAGTAACCACACAATCCAGTATGTCAGTAACCACACAATCCAGTATCAGGGTGTTCAGACGCAAAAAATTTATGCTACAACGGTATAGCTATACCAAAACGGTATAACTATACGATGAATTTATACGTCTGAATGCTAACAAGGAAAAGTAGAAATTACGGGGTGCGTAATATATGTCCCCGCCGGAAGTAGCATTTAGTAGCAAAATGTACAATATAGGTAAAAAGATGAAGGTCAAAGGTCAAAGAAGTCAAAGGTCAAAATTCTATGTAGAAGTTTTGAAGCCCTCACCTAGTGCCATCACATAAAGCCAACGGAATCGAAATCGGGTTAGAAATGGCGAAGGAGTAGCATTTTGTAGCCAATGTACAATATAGGTAAAAAAATCAAGGTCAAAGGTCAAAGAAGTCAAAGGTCAAAATTCTGTGTAGAAGTTTTGAAGCCCTCACCTAGTGCCATCACTTAAAGCAAACGGAATTGAAATCGGGTTACAAATGGCAAAGGAGTAGCATTTTGTAGCAAAATGTACAATATAGGTCAAAAATCAAGGTCAAAGGTCAAAGAAGTCAAGGTCAAAATTCTGTGTAGAAGTTTTGAAGCCCTCACCTAGTGCCATCACATAAAGCAAACGGAATCAAAATCGGGTTAGAAATGGCGAAGGAGTAGCATTTTGTAGGCAATGTACAATATAGGTAAAAAATCAAGGTCAAAGGTCAAAGAAGTCAAAGGTCAAAATTCTGTGTAGAAGTTTTGAAGCCCTCACCTAGTGCCATCACTTAAAGCAAACGGAATTGAAATCGGGTTACAAATGGCGAAGGAGTAGCATTTTGTAGCAAAATGTACAATATAGGTCAAAAATCAAGGTCAAAGGTCAAAGAAGTCAAAGGTCAAAATTCTGTGTAGAAATTTTGAAGCCCTCACCTAGTGCCATCACTTAAAGCAAACGGAATTGAAATCGGGTTACAATTGGCGAAGGAGTAGCATTTTGAAGCAAAATGTACAATATAGGTCAAAGGTCAAGGTCAAAGGTCACAATTGAAATTCTGTATAGAAGTTTCAAAGCTCCCATGTAGTGCTATCATATAAAGCAAACAGAATCAAAATCGGGTTAGAAATGGCGAAGGAGTAGCATTTTGAACATTTTGATCACACACGGACGCACACACGGACGGACACACGGACGGACGCACGGACGCACGGACGCATGGACACACACACGTACGGAGCCCGTTTCATAGTCCCCTGCTCGAACTCGTTCGGCGGGGACAACAAAACGATGTAAACTGAAACAACATATAGCGAAACGATGATCAGAGCTTCGTTTCGAACAAGAACTCTATAACGAATCAGCATTCCATCGTGTCCATTGTGCATCTGAACGTATGGCGACCATAGAATGGTATAACTGGGTGGGGATTGATGAGAGCAAGCACGAAAGGTGACCTTGTACGTGTCACTCATGACCATAAGCAGCATGTGCAGTGAGAAACTGCACATTTATATGACATTTTTCCGGAATAGTCGAATTTCAGCTATATGATGATTCTTTATACGTCGTTTCTTTATCGAGTTTTGATATAAACTGGCTTGCGTCTGAACAGGGGGTATGTCAACTGGTTTCTTTACAAAAACACACAAACAGAGAGTGAAAAAAAAAAGATACTCTTTGAATGACACTGCATTTTACGCACACGTATACATTCCGTTTTTGAGAGAAACAACATGATCACAGGAAATTCATTTTCACATGTATCCACTCAATCTTTGCAGTATCTGTCAAGGAAATTAAAAACTCTCCAGCCTTACTTTTGTACTGTACAAAAATGCATCTATGCCTGCAAGAGCCAATGCAGACGGATTGGCATTTTAGTGTGAATGGTAATGAGAAGGGGGGGGGGGAAGGGAAAAACACTTTTGTGAACTACTACTAAGCATCTCCTGGACTGTTGCCATGGAAACTAAGAACACAGTAGGTATCCTTCACTGCTTAGACTGTGATGGAAATTGACTCAATTATTTTGCCACTTGCGCAAGCAGCTGTGTTGATGGAATGGAATGGCATTGGTGGTAAATATTACCGTACCATGCTGAAATATCTCCAGCTATACACTACCTCGTTCATATTTTTTTTCTAATCTGCTTCTGATTCCACGCAAATTTTGAAGAAGACATAAAAAAGTATAACTATTGCAGTGTTGTGTAACCTGCCTTCAAATTTAAATATTTATCCCTATCTCTCATCGACATGGTTGTTATTTGATTGATTTCTATTTCTTCTTCTTCTTCTTCTTCTCCTTCTTTTCTTTTCTCATTTTGACATCTTCTTGTCATGATGACGAACATCAATGATAAAAACAACCATAATGAAAATAATTTCTGATATGAATCTATGTATTATGATTACTATCTATATTTCACAGGAAAATATCCATTCATTCTGAATTACAACTTAGTTCCATAATCATCATTTTGTATTATCATTATAACCAGTGGAACAGTAAAACACTCATTTCAGTAATTTCACCCTACAGTCACTATCATTACCCTTGCATTTTCAGTCATTATCTCTCTTTTTCCTCACAAAGTTTTTTTTTTTTTTCTACATGTCTTGTTTTTTTATTTTCAAGGACTTTTTCCTCATCCCTCATTTTCTTTTTTTTTTTATATGACCCTCGTGTCTTTAAATCTCACCCAAGTCTTCTTCTGATCGTTGTTAATATTTTCTTGCCCCTAAAGTATTGAAGTAAGTAGACGCTGAGTCAATGTCTCAATCACTGATTGTCTAATCTTGTACAGCAAAGTTTTTAAATAGTGCCCTCTGGCAGACACAAGGGTGGAATCCTTAAAGTGGCATTGCTTGGCCCTAAATTGGCAACTCACGCCAGGCAGATCATTCTATTTATTTATTTTTTTTATAAACAGTTCAGAAGATTTAGTGCATTTTAAAACATAGTTGAGTAAAAAGTATATGAATATATTCAACTATCATATCAGCAGTCCCATACTATTTGATAAAAATGTGCCAAAGTTAAACAATACTAAGCAAAGCAAATATTAAATCACTTAAAATATCTAATTTCAAGTAAAAACAGGCTAGATATCAAATGCAACAGAGAAATCTGCAGTCATACACATATCTGAATCATTGAAATAGACTCATGCACTTCATCTAGAAAGTAACAGTGCAGGAATGCTGGAAAGATACACAACACCTCAACACATGCTGCGAATCGAGTCCCCTTATAAACACTACACTGACAGGAGGTGATGACACAACATTTGCGATTTTACAATTTGCTCCCAAAACCAATAAATTCTTCTTGTCTCCAACACCAAAAATGGCAGCAGACTGAGGGGACACAAAGGTGGCTGAAGTATTACGTAATTGCCAATCAGTGATATCACAAAGCACTGCTCACACAATTGTACTCATATCTACAGATCGTAGCTGACATGATGCAGAGTAATGATACTGTACTTACTGTACAGAAGCTCTAGTGGGGGACTGTTTGTGTGGCAACTGGGGAATTTTGGGGTACCGCAGGATTACTTGCAAAACTGTTAACGACTATTTGCAAATCAGTAAAGCGCAGTAGTTGAGTGATAAGTGCTTGTGGGTAAGCTGATACCAAGGTCACAAATAACAGCATCCTGCTTGGGAAAGATCTAATAAGAAAAAGACACAATCCTACACTAACTTGCACATGAAGTAAGTTAAAGGCATAATTTACCATTTGCAGATGAAACAAAACCAGCTGATTAGTGCTCTCAAATAGTTCTGAAATACGAGCTAGGCATAGAAACAAGCACTGTAAAAATTTGAATCCGTATAATCGATGGTAAGTATTGATTAATATACAAAATGTGAACAATAGTTATGATAAAAATGTTTCCAGACTAAACCATCTACAGTTATGGTTTATTGAGAAAAACACTGATATCTCCTTATATCTAAGGCTTTATTGTGATTTTTTTTTTTTTTTTTATGGTAGGATATTTTGTGATACAACAGACCTACACATATATGCATCAAATATGATATCTTGAACAGTTTTGAAATCACTGCTCCCAAAGGTAAACTGCAAATATTTCAGTTGCTTATTATAGTTTGTTAGAAAAAAAATATCTGACAAAATGCTTCATTAAAATGCCCCAGGAGCTTACAACCATCATTTTCAATGTCATCCTCATCTTCTTCTTCATCATCATCATCATCATCATCATCATCATCATCATCATCATCATCATCATCATCATCATCATCATTTTCTGACCACATGTTCCTTTTCCACTTCTGTACTAATGATTATAATAGTGATGGTGATAGAAATGACTATCAAATTTAATTATAATAATCATACTACTAATAATGAAAAACAATTAAAATAACCTTTGGCTGAAACAAATCATAATCTAAACCTTTGCGTAATAAATCATCCATGATTCTAAATGTGGCACATACAGAATTAACACTACCATGGCTTTCCATCAGCATTTCAACCACGGAATCATCTGATCTAAGACTCACCAATACACACTGTACATACTTCACATGATTCAGATGTCAGCTTTCTGGCAGTTGTCTGATCAGCATTTCAGCCACAACTGCTTCCAGACATCCATACAACTGCAAAGCAAACTAAGATACACTAACACAAACACATAGGCAAACAACTGACAAGGTAGTACTTGGTACAAAAATTGGGGAACACTTATTCCTGTTTTCACCTTCTTTGTCATCGAAACGGGTGACCGCATCCCTCAGTTTGTTGGCGACGTCAAAGTTGACCACTGCCCCCTTGCTGTTTGGGGTCGCGCGTCTGCCAGACAGTCTGCGACCAACTGAAAAAAAGAACCAATAATAATCACAAATTCACAATGATGGAAAAATACTGGCAACAATAATGGTAATGACTTATGATTTTGGTTGATTTATTATCATCCAGTCAACAGTTTAAGCTCTACTCTTAAGGTGAGTCCTGTCTTCGTGATTGCTTTTTACTGGCATTCGAGGCACCCATTTTCACACAACAGGAGTTGTGTGGTAAAGTGTGGGCAACAACTACTGTGTCCAAGGATGAAAGGACCTAATGGCATGTAGCAATTGAAATCTGGAAATCTTGTTTAAGAGTCTAGTGCTTTCTCCACTGCACCAATGCACAGTGGGTGGTTCAACTTAATCCTGGAGATTATGAAGCTATATTGAAATAAACAGACTAAAACACATCCAAATACCACTGAACTGATGTGACAATATCAAAACATTTTATAGACATCTCTGAACTATGTATGGAGATCATAACATACACCAAAGGAAGGAGGGGTGTTAAACTGTGGGATATCCCATAACTCTATGATCCTGATCAGGGAGTGGTTAATTCTTCATTTCAATTTCATCATGTTGTGACTTCTTAAGTTTGTTGTAAATCATCTGGCCTTAGAATAACAGAGCTGCCAGAAAAACCCCCACAGAATGTGGAGGATTCATGCCTCTCTGCACATACAGTGCATAGCAAACTGGGAGAAGGCTGGTGCTTTTTGTATTCACTACAATGCAGAAAAGAGAACTAAAGAAAGACACTGAATAATTGTGCCTAGTGTACCATTGTCGTCTCTTCTGTGTTTAACAGAATACCTTGGAAAAGGGAAATTTGGAAAACGGAAGAAGATTGCACAAATATCCTTTAACTCTTTATGTGCAATGGTGTAAACCCCCTGTGTGCCACATTATTCTGAGGAAGCAATAGTAGTCATGCTTTGGGGAAACATTCTGCTTTTCAAATCTATGTAAGTTCAATAGATTTTCGTTACCCTGGACATGTAATGAGCAAAGTTGTAATGGAATTCCAAGCTTTTCTTTGATGTGAATTGTATGACAAATCTATGATCACTTTTCTTTTAAATGACCAGTTACTACATTATTGTAGAGGCATGACTTTTGCACACAATACAGTGCCTGAAACTAAGAATTTACCCGCAAATTCAGTAGAGAACACCGCTTGATAGCCACTCACCACATAAAATGCAAGCAACATGTGACAGGAATTGCGAGAAATGCTTTAATTCTACCGCGGCATTTGGCTATTTATCGATCGGTTTGGGTGGCTTTGTGCCTTTGAGCAGAATACGCGAAGTTGGCACGCCGTCGACTGAGTCGGGCCTGCGAACGTGGCACATAAAGAGTTAAGAAGAATGAATCACAATTTGAAGAGATCAGGACTATGCTGTGTAGACATAGACTCTCATAATCCCATACCTTATCCTTCGTGAATCTGCTAATGGGAAACGCACAATTATGCGCAGATTATCTGTTGCACAGTGTTAACAGTGAGAAATACACATACATGACTGACACCAGAAAACAATTCTGTGTTCTGTGCAAACAGTTTATTCCTATACCAATTTACCCTGACTAATTAAAGTGGAAGTCCAGTCCAAATATAAGTTAGTCTGATAAGAAAGAGTGAAATATTACGAGTTCAATGGTAAAATTTTGATTGAAATCGGGTGAAAAATAAGGAAGGTATGACACTTTGAAGTTTCGCTGATTTTTCAGGATTTTTTCATTTTTTCAGTTCTTGACCGGTCAATATGTATGCAAATGGCAGAGTGAGCATGTCATCCCTTCACATCTTGCCATAAAGTCTGTACGTAAAATAGTGAAATTTCCAGTTTTTCATTCAAATGCAATTATGCCCAAGGCCTAAATCCTGGTATATCTTTATGATGACCACTCTGAAATTGTTCAACCATGACTAGCATCATGTTTCAGACTTCAGTGACAGAAACAATGAATTTTCGTCATTTTTTTTTTGAACACGATCATTTGAAAATTGTGAGGTTATGAAATGGTTAGCTCAATCATTTGCATATTCATATTCGCTGTGCAAGAACTGTTTTGCAGAAATTAGCAAAACTTCAAAATGTCATAACTTCCTTATTTTTTCATCCAATTTTAGTCAAGTTTTTACCACTGAACTCTCAAGACTTTACTCTCTTTTATCAGACAAACTTATATTTGGACTGAATTTCCCCTTGAAATTTATAGTGAAAGTTTCAGCATGCTACGAACATTGGCGATGCCTGAAATTTGAAGAATTAAAGAACGGTATCGCAACTCTTACTTTTCTCGTGTTCGCCCTTCTCGCGTTCATAGTATCGCTTGAGCTGCTCCTGTCGCAGCTTTTTGCAGGCTTTGACCCGCTGAGTCCGAGGCAGGTGGTCCAGGGAGCCTGACCCAGAGGGCTGGGAAGGTTGGAGGGTGGTGGCCTGGTAGATGCTCTCCTGCGCCTGCTGCCTTTTCAGCACTGCATGGAAAAGATCAGCAAAATAATGGATTGACTTTGGTTCACAATAACTCATAGACTCAAAGTCTGTTGCTAGCATAAGTATTATATCACCTGGTCATGATTTGATTCAATTCAATTCAATTCAGATTTCTGTACATTTATTGTGAGAAAATTAACTGACAGATAAGTTTGATTAAGAATAACCTGTTGTGGACAGACTGATTTAACTATGTTGCCATCTTTTTTACAACACGCATTTCCAATAGACACCTGCCAAGTATTCATGGGAATCATCTTCAACGGGTTAAGATTTGAATAAGATACTGGCAGTCATTTCAGAATTGAATTGCCCCAAAAATGTGAATATGACTGCCTGTTAATTTTCAGAACAGTTGCAGAAAAAGAACAATGCCAGCATTCTAGACAACAAAATCTGAAATAAAAGACACAGTACATGGGACATGCTCTGATAGTTTTTGTGTTTGGCGAAGTTGATCTATGTCAACATTTTGAAGACAATAAGCTAGATGCACTGCGACACAGACCTTTTTACTGTCACGCCCCCTAAATTCCATTATTGAATTAACCAAGAAACTTCACATCAACTCTAACCACACTTTTTAACGAGTCTTCTTTGAAGAGGAACACATTTTAATGTTAAAAAGAGGAAAGATGTTACATTGCGGCAATTCAGATGGTTTGCATCATTGTATTGATCCTTTTCTGTCATAAAACAATTGTTTTTCTTGCATGTTTGACTTTCCTTATCCTTCTGACCAATCTTGATGAAAGCTCTGCGGAAAGATCTGCTTAGCTAAGGTTCGCATTCTTACTCTTAATAAGCAGTGCATAATATTCCTAGAGCAAATTCTGTGAGGGGAGAGTAGGAAACAAAACATATCCTCAAGCATGATTTCCGAGATCCCATATATCTGACTCTAGGTGGCGCTGTTCTCCCCAAAGATGCGGTCACTGTCTCATGGCACAGTTCACGGTTACCATGGCGCAAGTATGCAATTCATGCCTTAACACAATAAACTGGAGTCATATTCATCTCCTGTAAAATGAGCCTTCATGAAGAGCAGTCAAACATATTAGCTTTTTGTTTCAGTCTTGTTTATCAATGAGCTGTGCCAATTTGAGAATACCTTTGTACCTCCTATAAAATGCTCATACCTTTGACACCATTAGTGACATACAATATGTATCAAATAAGAGAAAAATGCATGTACTGCACAAGTGAGCCTAGCTTGTATAATCATGTATCTGATTGTGATATTTTTCAGAAAACACAGTCCTTTTTTTCTTCATTCATTATATTTCAACAAGCCTCAATTGCATGTGAAATAATCTAAATGTCAAGTGAGTAAAGATATATGATTCTTTGGCTGGACCTATAGCCTCCAATAAAAAAAAAAAAAAAAACGAACAAAAAAAAAAGCATAATAAAGTTGCCATTTCAAACTGCATTAATGGTAACCCTATTCCTTTCTCTGACCAACATTTTGCAGGAAAAGTCAAGCAGAAAGAGGAAGTCCTGCAAAATTATTGACAAATTGTCCTACATTGACATGAATATGCACCAAATTAATCAGTGCTTAGTAGTAGCCACGATAAAAATCATGGCCATATACTCAGGCAGGATTTGAACCTATGACCTCACAATAACCAGACAGGCGTCTTATCCACTGCAGCACTGAGCTTCTGCCTGACAGCCAGTGCTGCTTCTAGTTCTAATCCTTATATCATGCAGCAGATAATGCATATTTATTCAAATTATAGTTTCATTAATTTGAATAAAGAAGAAGTCCTCTGATGAAAATTAGAACACATGATTAAAAATAAAGAGAAATATAAAGATACCAAACGGTTAAGAAAATATCTTCTACAGACAAATAGACAGAGAGATAGATTGATAAATGAATAGATGGATAAATGAATATGGGTGGATAACCAGACAGACTGACAGTTGACAGAGATGCCAACCTTGTGAAAAACATAATTACATTCTGCAGTATTCTGAGGTCTGAAAACAAGGTATATTTTTGGTGGAAAACAGTATTTTTACCTTTTTTTTGCAACAGACATACAATTAAAATAATACAATTTGGGTAAAAAAGTATTTTTCCTTGAAGCATGCAATATTGTGGCAATCAAACAGTACCAAATACTGCAAACAAGAAACAAATGACATCTTTGGATAGATAGTTGATAGATATACTTGCAGAGAAAAGATAAAGCTGTATAGCTCAAGACAGCAAGAGATAACTTTACTCACGATTTCTGGCAATAATCTTAAAACTCATTTTTCTGGAAGAATATTCACATCCATCTAAAAGACATCATCAGTTGCAGTCACAACTTCTTCAGGTGCTGTAAACCTAATTTCACAAAAGGCTACCACTGGTACAACAAACTTGACATGGAGCATCAAAACTAGCTAGTTCTGAGATGTATTGACATCCACTGTGACATAAAGTAACATGGAGCAACTGCAGCCCGTCCACAAAGTTTTCTACAATCCTGTTAGTTCCAGCAGACAGGACATGCGACGTTTTCCATCCAAGTATAGGCCCTAAAGATTACCGATACATTTCAGCACCAGACCAAACTTTGCCCTCTTTATTATCAAGCAATCACAGGTGAGCAGGATATACCAATCTGAAATGAAAACTGCCAAAAGAGTGCCGATTCATCCCCCAAACTTTGGAACGTTTTAAAATCGCCATCCATCCAATAAATCCCTTCCTGGTGTGCGCACTGCACATGAATGGATTTCTATTCCCTTCTGTTGATCGGTGCTATATCTGACCCGGAACATGCCATTCCAACACAAGCCCCTTTTCAGAAAAATTGTCAGGCCCATCAATAAAAGGTAATGGGATGAAAGTCTGCCTGGTATGTTTACGAAATTTCCTCTATGACTCAAAGCTATTTCATCTCAGTTGAAAATGCATTATATAGACAGTGTTTCAAGCCCAAATGAACATTTTGAATGGATGCAGGGCCAGAGACATTCACAGTGGGGGTAAAACTGTAAGAAAAGTCTGTTTATGCCATCGTTGTTATTGTTGTTGTTGGTTTGTGTTCTGTCTGCACACTTTAATGATTCTCATATGAAAATAAATCTGTTTCCTGTTACAGTCAACAGAAATTGATTTCGTGACTGCTATGTAGCATATAGTGCAGGAGAGATTAGTGTCTATATTATAATGTGCATTAAAGCCCAAACAAAGTTCTGGTATGCCTCAAAAGTTGTCAAATTTTGCTCCAAAATGTGAACGTATGCCTAGGAAATGTGCGGAATAACGCTGTAATAACAAGATATTCGATGGGTAAGGACGAAAATGGGAAATATTAACCAAAAACATTCAGTCTCGGAACTTACCCGAACGGGGTCAGGCTAGACTCGGACTCGGGGATAACTCGGCCTCGCTTTGCTTGACGGCGGGATGAGTTGTACTGCTACTGGTTTTCCCTCTGGATTGTACAGTATGCATACGGGAGCGGCCTGTATAAACTACATTGTAGCGTTCTGGCTACTCGCAGTAATGGTCCGAGTTGTTACAACACGCGCATCAAAAACCTCTTTGGCGCGCATGCAAAATTAGTGTGCGCCTCTCAAGCACCTCTAAAAACAATCAAAGACAATTGATAAACAACAACAAAAACTTCAAAGACCGCGCGTCTCAGCAACTGAGGTGATGTGCGTATTATAAAGCGTCTTTGCTAGTAGGCTTGAGGACCGCGCGCTGTCCATTTGTTTTGTACAGGATTAGCACGCACTTTCCTGTCTGCTCAGTAAGGCCTCGTTTGGCCGGTGCCCGTAATATTATAGAGTACTGATGAACATGGCGATCACGAACTGTGTGTAAATTGTCTGAAATAGGGTCGAGTTTTCCCTGAGACCGAGTTAGTCTGGAGCCTTCTGGAATAAAAGTCGGTTTACCGACTTTTATTATTTTTCTCAAAATATTCCAAAACGACTCATCATTCCGGCAAACCGCGTCAGCCAGGTAAGTTTCTTTGTAGACTCTTTCGATATATTGCAAGCAAATATGAAATGGTGCCAGACGGGTTCTCAAGCCCTTACCAGAACTTAGTTTTCACTTTAATGTGTTTGTACAGCTGTATGTGTATGTATTGCGTATGTATGTATGTATGTATGTGTGTCTGTCTGTTTTTGTTTCTGCCTGTGATAAGTGATGGATGTGCAGTAAATCAATTCATTTTCCGCTTGTACAGTCTATAAGCTGCTTTTCTATCATCAGACTACACATTTCCCATGATATCAGTTCCCTTTTTCTCAACAATCTACAGACTTTCTACCTGAGAATGCATTATCATAAAGGACATTCATTATGGTGTCAGAAATATAACCTGCATATTTATTCTAACAAACTGTAAATGTACAGTATCTCCATTACACTGAAATTCATCACACAGTGACAGTACATGCATATTTTACCTACACACCATTCTATTCACAACCATACTCTATCCAAACAAAACTCTGCTTTTTGCCATTGAATACAATCTTAAAAGGATGTTGTATGCACATAATTCTGTCTAAAATGTGTACTATGTATCTTTCATTCAGATGTATAAAGAGTAAAATGTTAGAAGTGCATTTAATCCCCTGAAAAGTGTGTGTGTGTGTGTGTGTGTTTTTTTTTAATAAATATTTCATTTTGAATCTAGTAATCTAAGTCAACTGACTTGTTCACACTGACCCTAGTTTTATGAACGATAATAGTACAGCAATGCTGATACTTCAGAATGTGACCTGATGCAAGATCCTGGCTTTATCTCTTTAATACTATACAATACAATACAATACAATACAATACAATACAATACAATACAATACAATACAATACAATACAATACAATACATACTCTCTAAAAAAAATCGAGTGAAAATGTTCATTCTTGCAGGAGTGAATTTATCACGTAAAACAGTGAGTTTAGAGTGAAATTGGAGTGAATTTTGAGTGAAAATGAACATTTTCACTCCATATTCACTCCAATTTCACTCTAAATTCACTCTTTTCTGTTATTCACTCCGTTAAGCGTGAACATTTTCACTCATTTTTTTTTTTATAGAGTAGCATGGACAGTGAAACGTTGGACTTTAGATAATTATGGCATTGAACTGTGACCTTTATCAAACTCACCCTACCCTTAACCCGTTGAGGACGAGTCCCAAGTATACTCGGGCAGGTGTCTATGGGAAATGCATGTTGTAGCAAAATCAGTCCGTCCTCAACGGGTTAATGCCACTGTCACAATTGAATCACTTTTCAAGTCTGATGACATATCATCAAAAAAATATCAAATTTCTACAAAATTATATAAAATCAAAACAATTCACTGGAATCTCTGAAGTTTTTACTTTTTACTTTTGTTGGTTCCCCCCCCCCCCCCCCCAAAAAAAAAAAAAAAAAATTCTATCCATTGAATTGCCCTGCTACAAACAACAATCACGATATACTATGTTAAAGATCCTACATCAGACTTTTGGACTTATGCAGAAACGGAGGAACAATTTCGCGAGTGGTTACATTCGCTATCATGGCGTATAGTACTGAAGTGAGAAATGTATGCTTACAAGTCACATTCATGTTGGGATCGAAGTTAATATTTTTAAATTTGAAATAGCACCTGACTTGCAAAATTTGTGAAAATCAAAATCTCGCGAAATACTTACAGTAGTCATTTTAAAGGGACTGTACAGTACTGGTTGAGGTGGGGATTCATGTTTTGAACATTCCTAAAAGTGAGATAATGAGAAACGTCTTATGAAATATTGGAGAGCATGCATGCAATTTTAAGAAGGATTCAATGTTTATTTGATGAAAATTGGTTTTCAAATGGCTGAGATATCCAAAAAAGTGATAATAATAGAAGGCGACAGGCCACGCCTTTTATTAGGATCTCTTTGTTTCACCTTGTATTTGGATATCTCAGCCATTTCAAAGCCGATTTTCATCAAATAAACTTTTGATACCCCTTAGAAATTGCATGCTCTTTGATATCTCATGTCATAGAGTGGTTTCTGAATATCTTGCATTTACATTAAAAGCTAAATCCTCACCTCCACCAGAACTGTACACACCCTTTAAATTCACAGTCAATAATTGCTACAGGTGTAAAATGAAAGGTGAAAGTATCATTACAATTACAATAATTTTTCTTTGTGAATTCCCCAAAGTTCAAACACTGTATATCATTATCACACATCCGTGCACTATACAAACACACACACACACTCATTATCATACATGCACATGCATAGGTGTTGCTTTTTTTGTGCAATGGTAAGGAAAGGGTTAAATATTGGAATATTGCATGCAAAACATATCACATTATAGTAATTAACCACATGCGTGGTGTAAAGCAAATATGCCAACACGAATTGAGCTAGCCCATATGTGCAGTCTTGGACTTTGGATCTGTAGGCACAGGGCCTATTATAACTCCTGTATTCATTCTGAGTCATAAATGCGCTACCAATATTAGCAGACCTTGTCAAATGGCTTCTCAAGTTCATCAAAATATAATGGCAGATAGCAGTACCTGTAGGTGTCAGTCAGAGAGTATTGAAACTGAGGCCCCACCTCCTATCTGGATCATTCGGGAAATCAAGCTATTCCCAGAATTTGCATTTCCTTTTCTTTGTAGGAAATCTGTAAAAGCCATCATAAAGCTTTATGAGTCCCTTTTTTTTTTTAGGGGGTCCATCAGTATACAAATGATGCACAGGACAGAGTGGATCGGTGAGAATTGGACGCACGATTTTAACTTTGGAACTGTTTACCCATGAGCACAGCGAGTGGGTTTTAGACTGTTCCAAAACTCTGCTTTTTGTCATTGAATAAATCTTAAAAGGATGTTGTATGCATATAATTCTGTCTAAAATGTATACTATGTATCTTTCATTCAGATGTAAAAAGAGTAAAATGTTAGAAGTGCCACCCAAATTTAAAGGGACTGTAAAGTACTGGTTGAGGTGGGGATTCATGTTTTGAACATTCCTAAGTGAGATAATGAAAAGCCTCTTATGAAATATGAAAGAGCATGTAATTTTAAGAAGGATTCAACATTTATTTGACGAAAATTGGTTTTCAAATGGCTGAGATATCCAAAAAAGTGCTAATAATAAAAGGCGACATGCCACAACTTTATCAAGATCTCTTTGTTTCACCTTGTTTTTGGATATCTCAGCCATTTCAAAACCGATTTTCATCGAATAAACTTTTGATACCCTTTAGAACTGCATGCACTTTGACATCTCATAGAGTGGTTTCTGAATATCTCGCAAAACGTTAAAAGCTAGATCCTCACCTCGACCAGAACTGTACACACCCTTTAAGATTCAAAGGTTGTAGGGGCCAAAATGGGCAACCAGAGAAAAATGTAATTGTCAAGTTCTGTATTATGGATTTTCAAAATTTTGTCCGACTACAGAGGTCTAGTGTAAACATCTGCTATTTACATTCTGTGGTGTCTTCTCTCACAAGCATTTCAAAATAGAAATGATGGCTTGATTTTCTCAAACTGTAGGAGGACTTTATAAAAACATGCTTCCTCTCAGTTCAAACAAATTGCTTTGAACTCTGCTATGTAATTCGGTGGATTCCATATACGGTGCGCCACCTATCGGTTGTAGAGGACAGGCCGATTTTCAACTTTGGGGTCGACATCGCGCTAGCTAGCTATGCAGCTAGCTATACATAGAGCGCGAGCTACGCTGCAGCGCAGTAGACACTATATAGCTGCATGCGCAATGCACTGTTTACTGTACAGTAACTGTACTGGCCTAGCGCCTGGCGATCGGTATCAAACAATGTGATTGGACCCCAGAAAGGCTAGCAAGCTTCAAAAAGATGATGGCTACCTTATGTTCTTATGTTTAAGGACAATCACGTTGAAGATGTCCATATGGGACACATCCAGAATCACCCAGACCACATTTACATCAAGGCAACTGTGAAGCCTGAGCAACGTCAAATGGCAGAATGGTACGCTACATGCATGACATGGGTACTACTCACGACAGACGCTTTAGTCCATTCTGCTGGCTGTGGATGTGTTGCAGCGTAAGTTTGCTTTTTCTGTGATTTGTTGATTTTGTCGTTACTCATGTTAGGGCCTAACTTCAGGCCAACCTGCCCGGGCGCCCGTCCGCCCGTCGCGGCCGGCTGAGCTGAGCTGCGCTGCTGCATGTGCATATACAGCATGCATATAATGCGAGTACAGTAATTTTGATGTCGACTTTTTCCCATGAGGCATTGCGGATTTCGGCCTGTCCGCTACAACCGATAGGTGGCGCACCGTATATGGAATCCACCGAATTATTTGGTCATCCCTTCATGGCCACACCAGAGCTCCTGCGCTTGGCTTTGGACTTTGGTTTCTGAGAGGTCATGACAATTTAAGGTGGCCCATCCCACAGATATGTTGGCACAGTACTTTACTGCGTTGCCATGACAACAGACATCCTAGCCTCATTAAGTCTTTCAATGCTGGACATCATCTCCTCAACAATTATTTTTTTTTTCTTTGTCAAAAGCCTGCTAATACATGCTATGTAAAACATGTCAGCTTTTCACACTTACAGGAAACCAAAACCCAAAGAGAAATGTGGATTGAGTCAAAGCAGCAACATTAGTAGAACACATCAGTGAAAGTTTGAGGAAAATCGTACAATTGATGCCAAAGTTTTTTTTTTTTTTTAAAGTTTTGGTGTGTGGAACCGCTGGATGAGGAGATTTCTAGAGGTAACGAATACATGTGTAGACAAGAATATAAAGAAAATATAAAGGGAATTCCACACAAATTCTTTTTTCTAGCAAAATGAAAGAGCACTTTACTTACCGCTTTCAGAAAGCAGGGAGAATAACTGCTACCCTTAACATATGAGTTGATGGATTGTGTAATTTTCATGAAAAATGAATTATTGTGGAATTCCCTTTATATTTTCTTTAAATTGTTGCCCACTCATGATGGCATAACCCCTAGTAATGTCCTCATCCAGCGGTTCCAACATCAAAACTTTAAAAATTCTTAACTTTTGCATTGATTGTCCGATTTTCCTCAAACTTTAACTGATATGTTCTAGGCCTATCGACTGTTGCTGCTTTAACTCAATCCACATTTCTCTTTGGGTTTTGGTTTCATTAATTCCTCTGTGAGTAAATCCATGGATGTATGTGATATCTCCTTGGTGACATTGTCGCGAAGTAACTCTATGTTGTTTTCATATGTCCAATAGCACACATTTTGATGATAATGATGCATTATCTATTTAGGTGTTGAATAATAAGACATAAGCCTGTCAGCGCTTCAAAAAGAAGAGGGAAATGTATCTAGAAATAAAATGCCAAAGAGTAATGAAAAAAAGTTTTGAAGTGGAATATGTGTCAAATTTGAGCTCATTACCACCAATGACTTACTATGTTGTGTATTTGCTCATGAAATTGCTTGACGGTAGTATTTTGACAACAAAACAATGCAAAATAATGGCACTGCACAAAAATCTCTAATACAGTGTACTTTGTATTCACACTGAAAAATCATGCTTGGTTTTATAGCATCTATTGCAGGGAGGTGCAACTGGCGCATGCCCCCCCCCCCCTTTATTTTTTGTTAGAAAAAAAGAAATAAAAAGAAAAAATGAAATGAAACCCGTAAGTGGCACCAGAAATATTAGTTCCGCCCCCCCCCCCTTACAAAATTCCTGGATCCGCCCCTGTGTAGTATCGTCAATTAGTTGCATATTCTATGTCCGCGGTCACAGTGAGGATTCTACCATTTGATAAGCATTGAGTAGAGGCCATCAAAAGTTACAAATCCTTGTTTAGCAGTGGGCATTCTCACTGCAAAATGTCACAGAAAGATAACCACATTAGGAAAACAAAAAATAGGACATTTCCGTACGAAGTTGGTGAGCAACCGTGCTGTAAGCCATCTGGAACATCAAGAAAATTGTAGACTGTAGTACGTTATAATGCCGTCCCCCCTAGTAAAGGCAAAACACTATGCCACTGGGACAGGACATAAGATGGAGGTCCCCTGTGTGAGAGAGTCACAACCCAGCCATGCACATAAAAGATCCCGCCTCATTCATTCATTGCAAAGACCAGGTTCAATATCCTTGTGAAGTGGTCTACCCCAAGTACTCTAGTCTCAGAGGGAAAATAATACAAAAAAAACAAGAAAAAAACAACCAAACAAATCTCTTTCAGGTTTGTCAAATTACAAATAAAGGCAGCAACCCTGGTACATCATAAACACAGAATCCCCTTTCTTCTTCTTCTCCTTTTCTCTTCCCCTCCTTCTCCTTCTCCTAGGAGAAGAATCTCCATCGTCTCCTCCTCCTCCTCCTCTTGTTCCACTCATCCTACCACCTGTAATCCTGAGCATCAATGCATCAATGCAAGTCATTAATGACTTCCAATGGCTGCTCCGAATGCAACCAACTTATCAGCTCTTTAGCTGTGTTCCTCAAATTACAAATAAAGGTGGCAACCCTAATACATTATATGAACCATGGAATCCCCTAGTAAGTTTCTTTGCAGTCTTCTACTTTTTCTCCCTATCAGCTCATTCTCCTCCTCCACCTTTTCTTCCACTCATCCTACCACCTGTAATCCTGAGCATCAACGCAAATGACTTCCAACGACTGCTCCGAATGCAACCAACTTACCAGCTCTTTGGCCGTGTTGCTCAAACACTTTTTTCCTCGTCTCCTTGGTCATGATTTCAAACTAATTCTCTCTTCCAAATCAGAGAAATGAAGTTGATATTGTCCTGGAAGCTCTGCCAATATATTCTCCAAAGAAAGGATCCACGAGATGGAGAAGGGAGGAAGATTAGTTTGCATTTATTCCATCAAATGTCCACTTCTAGTTCATTGTCCAATCATGTTGTTATCATGGCCAGATGTGAGCTGCACACGGGTATCTTTACAGAATGTAATCATCGCAGTCGAATCGGAAGTTCAAAGATCGATGTCAAAGCACACACAAAGAGCTCAGCATCATCGCGTCTTCTCTCTTGCTGCAAAACTAGCAGAGTATGCTTGCATTGCTATCAACGACTGAGTGGTGGAAGTATTCTAATCTTGCTTTTTATTTGGTTTGGTAGTCATTCATAGTAAGCTGGTCCCGGTACTGGAACATTTGTTGAACTTGTAACTGACTTCTGGTCACCTGGATCTCCGGATCTAATTCCTCTGCTACATACTACTCCAAGTTAGGATACCAAACACTACAATTTGAGCAGAGAAGTTATCACTGGACATGTCTTGTTTATCCAGTACAAAGATGTGCTCATCCAACTATCTGTAGCATTGGAATAAAGTGTGCTCGGGTGAATCAAAACATGCTCTCCCTCACTATACGTGGGTCTATGCACTGCGAATACAACCCTCCCACACTTTGAAGGTAGCGCAAAGTTTACTTTTTGTTCTCGAACAATTACGTCACTGCCATGAAGGGAAATAATGATTCTGGAAAGGTGTGTGTTTGGGTCTTGACTGTGTGGTTGCATGCATGGATGACTCCAGCTTCTGACTGTACAAAATCAAACATTCACACACACACACACACACACACACACAAACACACACACCATAGATATGGTACAAACCTCATTACCCTATATAAGGAGAGGGTGTTTTCCTCCTGTTCTTTCTTCTCTGCCGCTGGTCTTTTTTCTTTTCACCCCCCTCCACCCAGGCCCTAATATCACTGAACCGGATCCAGCAAAATAAGTCACCACTGTGTCTGAGCGAATGATGGGTTTGTTTTGTACATGATAGCCTTCAGTGCTCTTTGAATGTACCTCACGTACCGTACATCACTGCATCATGGAAGAAAAGGGACAATATCGAGTGACTCATCCCTATTTGAGTTTACAAGCAACATGAAAAGACAAGGTTGACTGTGTGAAAGAGTACAAATTACTATCTCTGATTATTCATTAAACATAATCGAAAGGAAAAAAAATATAACAAGAGATAACAAATTTGAAGCCTAGTTAAACTTCTCTCTCTAGGAAAATTTGAAGGGTTTGTTTGCAAAAACCAATAAGTCCATATTTGCCAAATGGAGATATTTGCGATTAAAGGTCAAGAAAAATAAAGAGAATAATAAGAAAAGTTGTGCTTCTTTTGACCATAACTTCAAAAATGTACCTTCATATGTAGTGACCAATATATCATTTAAAAGGTATTATTTTGTACTTTATGACTGAGACCATAGTTCAAAATCTTCAAAAATGGACTTATCGGTTTTTGCAAACAAACTCTTTATTTGATGTATTATAATAACCACATTTACTAATGTACTCAAATAAATCAACACTTGAAATCTTGGAATCTTGCATTGGGATCAGCAATGCTAGGCAAGATTTCTGGTCGTTGTAGGATAACAACCATGTGTGAAATGGTATGTTTGACACTCGAAAATTTGAGTCTTCAAGTCTCGGTCCTTGATTTAATGATGTGAAATCTATGAAAGAAATGACAACCCCTACACAGCTGGAAATCACTTATTATATATTTCACATTTTCGTCATGACCGAACCACACATACGTGCTCATTATAGAGCAAAAATCTGCAGGCATATTGAAACTATATTTTGTCTTTAACCATTTTACTTTCCTCTCTATCTCTTTGCAACTTTGTCTTCCTTTCTGCATTCCAAGCGAGTACTAAAAGTTTAATCTGTCTGCTCTGTTGGCGAGTAGTCAAGTGCAGCAGGCCATTCAAGCAGTTAACAATGCAAACTTCAGTACAACCTGAAGTCGGAATTTCTCACAACAGGGAGAGGGGAGAGGAGGTTGATACATGTATCAGAGCTAGATCAAACAAAATACTGTATATACATTGTATACTAGAGAAGGATTTACAAGTGGAGGCCAAGCGTGCAAGGCAAAGGGAAGCAAACACATCTTCATATATGTTACATATGTTTTTCTGTGGCAGCATTCACAGGAATCTATATGCCATTTGAATCACTTCTTCATTAGTTACAGAAAGCTTCTCTCTCCCTCCCCCCCCCCCCCCCCGATTGTATTGTAATTTTTACAAAGTTTGTGAGAATACTGTATGATAACAAAAAAAAAAAAAATGGAATCACACTAGAATTACGGTGCCACATGATAATACTATACAATCACTTTAAGAAAGATTTTCCCTAGTATGTACACACACACATGTATACATGCGTGTATGTAGTATGCATGTTGGTAAGTATGTTGTGTAATGCATTCAAACATATTTCAAACATATCAAGCTAACAAATATATCTGGTTAGCCCAATCAAACAAGTGCATCCTTAAACCATAAAGAAATTTTGAAAAATAAATAGATAAATTGATTTCATGTATCCCAGAACTTCTTTGATATACAATAAAGAAAATGACAGACAAGGGGAGAGGAAAGAGTAACCAACATGACAGACTGACAGACGTACAGACGTACAGCCAAACAGGCCTGCAATGGAAGCCTCCAAGAGGGACTGAAATTAATCTGAATGCACAACAACTTTTAACAGTCATTCTCGCGTCAGGCAGCCATGCATGAGAGCACACAATTGAACTTTGTGGTCAAGCAGGATTCAAAAACTTTGATGTGTTTGGACAGTTCTCCTTGCCTAGTTTTTCTACAAATCCTGGGTTTTCATTTTCCCCTCAAAGGTCCGGAAATAGATGATGACGTCAAACAATATTGCCTACACCCACTTAAGCACACACACACACACACACACACATAAAAAAGGAAAAAAAAAACAAACACAGAGACTGACCAATCATCTGTCCCTTAAAGGGGAAGGCTAGTAACTGATCAGTGGGAATCCGTGGAAATGTTGGGAGATGATTGTTCCAATCCTTATGGGATTCATTCAAGAGTTCATTGTATATTAGTCTAGTGGGATTTGGAGAAAATATGACTGTTAGAGGCATTTTTTAGTAAAAGTTGGGAACCGGTCTATTTTGTATAATTCGAGTACGCTGAATCCAAAAATTCCGGTTCCCAAGCGGAATTTTGAGTCTAAGAGCATCTAATTTGCATAAACAAAATGGCCGCCAATCCATCGCTTTTTAAGGTATTTCGATGATCTAATTTTCATGAAATCTCCATAGACATGCAGAAATAGTAATAATTTTAGAAATTAAGGTGCGGAGACAATAGCTAGGTCGTTATTGTTCATAACTATCACTTATTATATGCAAATTAAGAAGTGAAATATGCAAATTAGGAGTTGCCGCTGATACAGCAATGCATTACCGCATATGTATAGTAGCCCTACCTATACTTATTCACTTCTGTTTTTAATCATTTTAACAAGTTATCGGGAAAACAAAAAGTACATGGTTTCGTCAGAGTCCAATCAAGTCCTGCAATCAATCAATTCATAAGAGTTGAATGACACTTATGCAAATATCTATACAAATTGGTATACAAGAGGATACATAACTGGCAGGGTTCTAGATTCTACAACGCATCGCCGCAATAAATTATATGAATCTGAATCATAATTCTTATCATAGTTATCATTGTATCACGACCGGTTCACGATTCCTAGTCTGATAAAGAGATACAAGAACCAACTTCAAGTATTACAATAAAACACGCATCTCATTTGCATAATAGATTATGCAATTTTTTTTCCATTTTCTCAACATATTTTCCCCTAAAACAAAGTTTTGCTATCAAAATGTACCTTGGCGTAGTGAAATGTGATATGCTATCGGTCAAACAAAGTGTACATGGTGTCATCAGAGTCCGAGTAAAATTAAGCACTGGAATCAACCAATTCAGAAAAAAAAAATACAACAATAAATTTGCAATTACGTATGCAAATTGGTATGCAAGAGGCTATACTACGACAGGCTTCGAGATTCCCCAACACATTGCCGCGATATAGGAATCTCAATCATTATAGTGATCATATCAAGACCTAAATTTATGATTCTTTTGTGACAAAGAGATACAAGAAAAAACAGCTATTAGAAATGCCCTAATAATCTAATTTGCACAATGAATTATACAAATAGTTGGCCATTTCTATGAATATATTCCCTAAAACAAAGTCTTGCTATCAAAATCTACCTTAGCGTACTGAAATACAGCTAAGTTATCGGGCAAACAAGTTGCTCATCATAGTGTCGTTAGAGTCCGATGTAAATCAAGTACTGGAATCAATCAATAAAGAAGAACTGAATAACACTTACGGAAATATTTTTTCAAATTGGTATTCAAGAGGCCGTAGACCAGGCAGGTTTCAAGATTCTTCAACGCATGCCGCAATATATGAATATGTTTCATAACAGATTACATCAAGGCCTGTTAATGATTCCTGGTGTGATTAAGAGATACAAAAATTAACTGCAACTACTAACCAACACACCTCTATTATCTCATTCGCATAATAAATTATGCAAATATTTACCCATTTTCTGTCCATATTTACCAAAAAACATATTTTTGCTATCTTAGTTATCGGGCAATCACATCACTATACATTACCCTATAGATTAGTGCAAGGTCACTTTATCCTTCCCTGTACTTTGTCGTTTTCATTGGATAAATTGGTTTATAATTATTTTCAATCTGCAGTTTCAATCTGCAAGTCTGGCAACTTTCATAAATCTCGTCTGCGAACATGATTTATGGCTTTTTTTATCTATCTCTTCACCCATTCTTCAGGGTCAAAAAAAAAAAAAAAAAATCTTGGTATCTCCGGACAGTGTCGGAAACAGAAAATAAGGATGACTTTGTAATTCTTCAGTCATCAACACCTTTATATTTTGGCTGTCGAAGAAACATAATCTGAGTCGAAAAGTCTATTTCTCAATCGAGCTTAATTGATCTATACATTCATGCAAGGATTGCATCATCACACTGTTGCTAACATGCACACGCTGCTGAACATCGTAGGCCTGATTTGTGACATTTGCATCGAAACGTTCTGCATTGCTTTCGCATGCAAATGAAATCATCTCAAGGCAACTTTGCAGGATTGGAGCTAGATACATCAGTTGTACAGGCTGTAGGCCAGATCAAAACGTTCCCACCCATTATCTAAAGGTGAAGAAAGATCAGGTCTGGCACAGTGAGCAGGTTTTCTTCTTTTTTTCTTTTTTATACAGGAGTATTGTCGTTGATCTGCTTCCGCGAGCGTTCAGTTTACTTTTGTCGGTAAAATGGCGGAACATAATTTTTTTGTGTGTGTCAAAGGAGCTTGTGTGATGCATCTTTTGAATAGAATATAAGTTTATTCTTATAAAGACGACTGATAACAACCATGTCTTGGAATCCTTTAGTTTTCTTCTCGTACAAGCAGCATCCTTGATGATTGTGAGTCCTTGATCACTTGCTTTACTAAGAGTGCTACTGTCAGTATCAGTCTGACTGAAAAAACACAACTCCAGCATCTACGGAAGAAAGGTCTCTTTGAGGTAGCTATCGGATCGATGTTATCTCTCCAGGGAACAAAAGTAACTTCATGTTCGCAAGGTGGTGGAAAACCCAGGTCCTCCATAAAAAAGATCAATATCTTAATTCTTGGGCAGAAATTCAAGTGACAACATGGATATTCAAAAACTATACTTGATAAAGCATATAATGAGAGGCGAAATGGCGACCATTTACGTCTGATACGATGTGGAATCTTTTGTATGTAACATGGTTCCTAATGAGTATTCAGTATTCATTAGTTTTTACAAACCACTGGTCCTTAAAGCTAGAGGCCTATTTGCTAAGAATGTGATTTCTATGATCTGAATCACACCTCGTGAGATATATCATAAGTCAGACAGACAAGGGAGCGTGGTGTCGTCCAGTTAAGAATAAATTGAAATGCATCAATACCTAGTGGTTATCACTGGCGGTATGTTATCCACGCATATTGAAAACAAAATAAAAAAGGACCAGGAAGGTGTAAACCCCTTATTTCGCAGATTGCACTGGCCGAGGCAATTTCAGAGTTCAAACTGTCTTGAAGTTGACTAAGTTACATTCTTTGAACAGATGTAGAAGGATCAAAGACAGGTAGATGTATGCCACACGTCTTTTTTTTCATTCCCTCTCCCTCACTGCTATGGTAACATCGTTATTTAAGATTATCATGACAAGGCGCGGTCAGAGTGGCAAAAGATCGCAAAGTTTAAGATCGTGAAGTCTTCGCGATCTTTTGTTGTCCGGTCACACTGGCAAGAGACCGAGAAGTTTGGCGGGGATGGCATTATAAAATGAAATATCCCTGTAGTGGGAAGTTTCGCGGAAAGTTTGCAGTCACACGCACTTGAAAAACTTTAAGATCTTAAAGATTGCGATCTTAAACTTTTCGATATTTTGCCAATCTGACCGCGTTTTTTGAGATCTTGAAGATCGCGATCTTAAACTTTTTGATCTTTTGCCAGTGTGTGATCGCGGCTATTCTACAAGCTTAACTTCCCAATGGATCCTTCTCCAGTCTTGAAAAAAAAATATATGATTTCATCTAACGGACTTACAACATATTTTGTTTATTCATTGGGGCATCAGTAATGCTTGTTGTGACATTAAAGATGTTTTTCTTCGACTTGCAAGAAAAAAAAAAAAAAAACGCCTCAAGAGAAAATACTATGAAACCACCTATCCCATTTCAACCTATAGACGAATGCTTGCTATGTATAATCATATGTTATCATATATGAGAGTACCATGCTCTGGCTAACTGGGAAATAGAATTTCTGTGCTGATGCTACAGATTTGCATATTGGAACAATACAATAATGGATGTTGCATATGAACACGATGGCATTGATCGATGACATTTTTCCACCCCCTCCATAAAAAGTTGAGTCATGATCCGCGTAGAGAGAGTTTTCATGAATTCGTTTTGCGATTATCGATGTACTACGCAATATTGCGGCTATTTTGTATGTATTATGCAAATTAGATGTTAAAGTTCATTCTCTTGAATAAGACCCTTTTTTGTTTGTTTTGTTTTTGTTTTCTTGCCCTAGCGCAATCAATTTTGGTTAAGAATCGGGTTCCTAACTTGAATTCTAAAAAAAAAAAAAAATCCAAAAGGACCTTTTTACAGGATTTGAAAAATAAAATCCCACCAGGGTATATAGGCTATTGAATTACTGCATGCACAAATTAAAAACTCATGAAGCATACATTATGATGTGCATACCAATTACAATATTTGCAATTTATTTTGATACCACTGAGAAGGGATTCTGGTATTTATCTTACCCTTAAAACCTGAAAGTCTACATATCTAATGTTTTTAAATTCCCTCTCACAAAAAATGTAAAAATTACTCTTTAGTGTTAATAATTATATATTCATCTGCATATTTCAGTCCTAATTTGCATAATTTTGAAAGAAATATAGGCCTGCTATTTACCACCTGAAAAACGTTTATCCTTCAAGGTGCTAATTCCATTCTATGTACAAAGATTTCAAATCACTTTTTCCAGCTCATTTGCAAAAAACAAAAAACAAAATCTAGAAAATGCTTGTCTGAAATTGACAATTTCTGTGGCTGGGCAGCCATTTTGTTTATGCAAATTAGATGGTCAAGATTGGTGAATTTTGCTTGGGAACTGGAGTTTTCCTCACCCTCAAAACCTGAAAGTCTAAATATTTAGTGTTTAAATTTGCCGTTCAAGAAAAAATTGTAACAATTAATCTTCCAGTGTTATTATATATCTGCATATTTCAGTCCTAATTTGCATAATTATGAAAAAAATATACAATTTACCACCTGAGAAACGTTTATCCCTCAAATTGCTAATTCAATTCTCTGTACAAAGATTTCAAATCACCTTTTTCAAGCTTGTTTGCAAAGAATTTCTAGAAAATGCGTGTCTGAAACTGACAATTTCTGTGGCTGGGCAGCCATTTTGTTTATGCAAATTAGATGGTCAAGATCAGTGAATTTCGCTTGGGAACCGGATTTTTCGGATTCAGCATACTCAAATTAGGTAAAATAGTCCGGTTCCCAACTTTTACTCAAAAATGCCTCTAACACCTTTTTAGAGAGCCCTTTTTCAGAAATCCCACTAGACTAATCTATTGTTGTGTGAAAATGATTTGCTTCAGAACGGTCTCATATTCAAGTAATGTGCAGTTTAATGCTCCGTCACTGACCAGGGACGCTAACCTGGAAGCATTAAACTGCACATTACTTGAATATGAGACCATTCTGAAGCAAATCATTTTCACACAACAATAGATATACAATGAACTCTTGAATGAATCCCATAAGGATTGCCACAATCATCTCCCAGCATTTCCACTGATTCCCACTGATCAGTTACTAGCTTTCCCCTTTAAAGGTAGGGGATACCTTTTGCAGACCTCCCAAAATGCAGCAAAACATAAAATATGAACCTCAGGGGACTTGTTTAGGCCACTGTGAGAAATTTGGAAGTTAACAGTTATCTACAATTTGAATAATGCACAAAACTCAACTACTCAGTAGTTCTGTTTGTCAGCCACACTTAAGCCTTTTTGTTGCAGTCTTCTGTATTTTTTTTTTATCTATAAACACAAATCTAAAAGTATAAGAGCTGATGTAATAACATATAGAGTGTGTGGCAAGAATGTATATAGAAATATTCGTAAGTTTTGATGAACTTTCTTCACAAAATATGTACATGATGGACACACATGCAGTGCATGGGTCTGCAAAGGTAGCCTAGTAATGTACTGGAATTTACGGTGAGCTCCGAAAAATATTCAATTCAAAATCTAACGGTCAATAAAAATGTACTAAATGTTACCTTCCACTTTCAATACTTTATGGGAGTTTCTAAAATGATACTCTCTTCAACATACCACTGTTCATACAACTCTTCATTTAAGGCATGCAAATGGGATTCCCTACCTTTAATCCCCTACTACGTCAGAAGCAACCACCCACAACAGGCAGCTATAGATTCTGACTCGGAGTAGATTATACACTTTGAAACTTGGACATCTTCCAACATATTATGTAGTACCATCTGCAAATCTGGACACTGCATCCGAAGGCAGAAGTTGGCACATAGATGTATTCATTCATTTGTTACACGGAAATATCCTCGCCACTTTTTCTTTTAATTCTTCCATAGCCTTCATCACAGGCTATTAGAGGTAATTCAGGAATATCGTGTAGGTACGCACACACACACAAACACACACACACATGCACATGCACATATATGTGCATGTGTGTTTTTGTTTTTGTTTTTGTTGCCTTGTTTGTCACTGTTAGGGCTGGCATCTGAATTAACTCATCAACTTCTAAATGGGGATTATGATGGTGTGGACTCATTCTAGTTTTATCATCGACAACAAAATCACTTAATGAAAAAGTCAATAAATCTGATATACAATTTACTACTTTGCGGTCATTTTCTCATAAACCCAATTTCATCAACACCCACACACCTCTATTAGTCCTTCAGCAAACCATGGAGCTACTAACAAAGATCTCTGTTAGTAGCTCCATGAGCAAACTAACTTCCTCTTTGGGTGAAAAAAAAATGAATTACGAAGAGCTGTTGTTCCTCCCTGAGCATCAATCACACAAGCAAAGCTGAAAATAGACCAGTTTGCACTAACAACAAAAGCATACAGTACATGTGGGGGTGCTGTGGCTTAGTGGATGAGACTCCCGACTCCTGATCGAAGGACTCGAGTTCAAATCCCGCACAGTGCTTACGTCCTTGGACAAGCTGTTTGTACCCACCATGTCCCTCTCGACCCAGGTGTATAAATGGGTACCTGGCAACGCTGGGGTAATAATAATGGCAGGGTCCTCTGGTAGAGCAGTGGCAACACTGAAGAGGCTACGCTGGGTAATTAAGACCTTATTATTATTATCATTATTAGGTGATACGCTATCAGCGTATCACCTATTGTGATTGTCAAAATCTCTCTTTATTTTTTTTTATTCTTCTTTCTTTCTGGACAATTTTGTGTCGTCAATATCTCAACAATGACATTTCGGAATGACATGAAATTTTCAGTCAACATGTCTCATAACAATATCTAGCCACAATAAGGTTTTCATGACAGTAACATATCTATGACGTCATTTAGGCGCCATTTTGTGATTTTCGGACCTTGTCACATGATCGATCATAACTTCATAACTAGATGTGATTTCTGCGTCATTTTCGGTGGACATAAAGTTCAGGTCACGCTCTATCTTACTTTTTAACGCTAGTTACCCAGGTCTTCATTACGTGTGCGTTCGCGCGCGTCAAAATTTTAAAAGGCTCAAAACGACTTCCCAATGGGAAATCTCGAAGTTTCAGACAATTTCAAGCGTTTCAAACATTTTCTCGCGTGCGCGTCCGTCCGCGCAATTTCGCGCGCAGAGGGCGTAACCAACATGAAAATGCAATTTTTTTGACTGATTTGGATTCCTGATACTTTGAGTAACAATATCCACTGATTTCCGATCGATGTTGACCTATAACAAAGGAATGCGCTGGCGTCAAAATTGAAATTTCGTGTGCGCGTCTATGTGGAAATATAGCGAAAAACATGTCTTTGTTTATTTCGCAATAGCTCTTTAAAAAGTCCATTGACCCTATGTTTTTATTGCATATTACAGAAAAAGCATATGAATTGGAAATAACGTTTCAAGTATCAATATTTCCCGAAATACATTATGACGTCATCATATCATCATCTGAAATCAAAAAAGTGGAATTAATTTTTTTGAGGTACTGTTTCTAACATTCATTTGCTCGTATCTCTGTTGTTTAAGCTCAATATTATCCCAAATTCACATATGTTGTACTTTTAACATTTGCCTTTCAAGTCCATGTCATGGTTTTGAAATTTGATGACGTTATCATACTTTAAATTGTGATTAAAAGTAAAGATGCAAAATCGGACAAGTTTACGTGTTATGTCTATGGGAAGTGATTTTTTTTAAAACCATCCATTGACTTGACAACGTTTAAGCACCTTTCTCTCAGCTGATTTTGCTTCATTTCCTCTGAAATTTAAGTATGTTGTAGCTGAGACAATAAGCTGCAGTAATCATGCATTTTGTTCTTTGAAATCTTCTCATGAGGTTGACAATTTTGCAGTTTAAAACTGAAAATGAGAATGGAATGTGGACGAATCGATTCCTGATTCATCTTTCACATACATAAGTTTACGTTCCTCATATTTTCTCGTCGAGACGTATGGCCGAGTGGTTAAAGGCGCCGTCTCAGAGACGTGAGGTTGCACTCGTGCGGGTTCGAACCCCACAAGATCACGAAACAAAATACCTAGCTATTTTACTTTTTTTTTCTTCAATGGTGTATTACACATTCGTCCATGTAGAAATTACGTTCGTATATAAACGCACCTATACACACACACACACACACACACACACACACACACAATATCCCTCTGTTTTGTGTTGGAGACCACATTGCTTCGACTGCTGCAGAATGTTGCATCCTGACTCTGTCAAATAGTATGTAATGACGACAACGGAGGTGTTGTACTTTGAGCAATTGTCTTTCAAGTCTATGTCATTGTTTTGTACTTTGATGACGTCATCACACTGAAAATTGTGATTAAAGGCAAGGTATCAAAATCAGCCGATTATAGGTTTTATGTCTGCGGGACGTATTTTTCCGAAATTGCCAGAAATGGCATAGCGACCTCAGTCATTACAAGGCCGCATTTCCTTCTAGCAATGCAATACATGTTCACGCGGCCACAATTGTTGAGTGGGCATTGACTTTTCCCCCTGTAATATCTATACATTTTTTTTTCGGCCTTACCGTTTCCGTGGATGTCCCGTGGCCGAGTGGTTAGAGAAACCGTTTTGCATGCACGCTCAATATAACTTCAAGGTGCCTATATCACATTCTTTTCTTTGTCGATCACAGATGACCGACATCTGATGACCCCAGGCGTATCACCTAACTCGTCAGTGTGACGAGTTTCATGTCTCGTTATTATTAATATTATTATCATTATTATTATCATTATCATTATTATTATCATTATCATTATTATCATTATTATTATCATCATTATTATTATCATTATTATTATTATCATCATTATTATATTATTATTATTATTATCATTATTATTATTATTGTTATTATTATCATTATTATATTATTATTATTATTATCATAATTATTATTATTGTTATTATTATCATTATTATCATTATTATT